>VXBT01012885.1:982734-1449298 GCA_013400235.1 Oriolus oriolus
GAAAAAAAAAGAAAAAAGCAAGCAGCAGCAAGTAACAGGTTACTGAGCCTCCCGGGTTTCCGAGGGAAAGTTGAACTGCGGTGCTACCCTCTGTGCGGTGGGCATGGCAGCGGGCTGGGCTGGCGGGGATTGACAGTGACTTCATCACACGTGAATTTGGAGCTCAATTCATCATCTTTCACTGAGCCCGACAGATGGAAGGACACGAGCTTGCCTCCTTAGTGGGAGTTTCGAGTAATCAAATTACTTTCCTCAAGTAATACACTATCTTGACAATTAGCATCTCAATCCATGGAGGCGTCTCGTTAACCCTTTCGCTGCTGCTGCCCCGCCTGCAGCTCCGGCCCCTGCCCCGCCGCGCCGGGCTCCCGTTAACCCTTCGCCGGCGGCTCGGCTCCCCCACGGCGAGAGAGGCTCTCCTTGCATCCTCACAGACCCGGCACAGCCGCGGGTGGTCATTTCATTAATCTGCCGGGGCTCTTTTACCGTATAGATGCTGTAAATCCCTACTTATCGGTAGCACGGAGACTCATTAATTTCTCCGGCATTACTTATATCAAAAGCATAGTCTTGTTAACCCTTTGGTTTCTTTCTCATCGTTATCTCGCACAGATCCTTAATAGCTGCTCCCATTTCATTTTAGCACAGCACTGGCACAGAATCTCATCAATCTCCCGGTCTCGCTTTATTGTAACTAAGGAGTGAGCACTTGAAGCAATCCTGCCATCTCTAGAGCCAGATAAATCCCAGCATCACAGAATCTCTTATTTATACTGAAAGCACTGGCCATTAATCATGAGCACTTTAAACCTTATGATTAATGGCTAACAATCATATTTGAGTATGAAATAAAATTAAAGATTAAAAATAGAGAAATGTAAATTTAATCAGTTAACCAGAGGGAAATTTGTCAAACTGCCTAATAAAACATCCCAAATGACAAATTGTTGGTTCTTCATTGGGTCACTTGTCTTCCCTTTTTCTCATTTACTTTTGATTTACCCATTAGATAAGTTGTCAGTCAGGCTGGTGTTTGCACGGTAATTTCTGATGACAAACATTAGGGATTTTAGGCATTCATGATAACTTGGTAGGCAGGAAGCCAGCTGCAGGAAAAACCCTCCTCAGTTTCTCAATGACATGTAATACCTGTTTACATGGTCCTTGCAATGTCTGTTGGAACCACAAGGTTGCCTGCTGAAAATCTCAGACCTTGAGATTAAAAATATAACTTAAGAACCCATAATTGCTTTCTCTGATTTGTGTCTTTCCATTGAATCATACATATTCTGTCATGTGCAGGAAATAGATTCAACATTGCTGATCAGAAAATGAACCACAGGGGCTTTCTCCCTGGGCATGAGAAGCTACTGGCAGACCCACGGGCTTGCCAGTTTAGCTCTCCAGACATGAGCTCTCCGACACTGCCCTGATCATCATGTTCCTTTAATTTTGGGGAGACAACATAGTTTCTCTCCAGGGTTACTTACTATTTCTTTGCCTTGAACTCTGGGAGTCACCATGAAGACAGAGTACTTGGAATATCTGATTTCAGAGCTTTCAGATATGGCAATATCTGCAGACATAAAGGGAAGCTACCTGGCCTTGCTTTTTGCCTAGTGCTTTGAATAACGCTGCACTCATGGGGTCAGTGTGGGGGTTGCTTTGTGTGATTAAATCAAAGTACTGAGAAGAGGAGCTGTAGACTGATGTTTTGGTGATACTCATCTGTGAATGCAGGTGAGTCATTGGCTGCCAATCCTGACAGGAAATTAGTAGGGGGAAAAAAAGCACAGCAAATGCCTAACAGCAATTCAAACAAGAAAACTAAATCAAGCTACATTTTTTTTTTTTCCTGGTAGGGCTGGTTTTTTTACCTCCTCACAGTAAAAGCTCTTTGTTTCATGTAATATTGCCAATTTTCCTTTGGACCATTGAGGATGTTCTCCTCTGCCTTTCCCTAGCAGGATGTGCAGTAAAGAGACAGCTCCTCTGATGTGGAAGCTGGGGGTTCAGATCAATCCTCCTCGAGGAGGATGCTCTGCCCCAGGTCAGGGGCCTCTCTGGGCTGCAGCACTGCAATTCTCTCTTACATCTTTTGATGGGGATCCACTTGCAGTAAATAAATAGGAGCACAGGACTGAGCCTGTGTGTTCTCCAGCAGATTGCCCTTGCTTTCAGCCTAGGGAGTCAAATGAGTGTATAGAAACTAGAAATGGTGAAAACAAAGACAGGAGCATCTGTAAAAATATAGCTTCCATCCCAAGCAGTTTATTTTCTCAGATAGTTTTGTCCCTTAGAAAGGTCCTTTTTTATCCTCTTTTTTTTGTTTTTCTTCTTCTTCTTCCATTTCTTCCTCTTCTCCCTTTTATTTTTTTCCCTTTTTTCTTTTATCCCCCCAAAAAGCCTTAGCAACTCACAACTATTTTAAAAGTCTGTGGTTTTCTGAAACAGCTCTGTTATCACAAGGTGAAATTTTTGCTAAGGCAAAATTGCTGTTCTTAGCCAGGTCCCTGCCATTGATTTAGCCTGTGGAAGTTTAGAGGTTGCATCATCCTCCCACTGCTCTCTATGAAGGCTCCTATCTGAAATATCTTACTGAACTGAGTTAAAAAATATATTCTAAACAGCTCTGAATTGGCCACTTTTAGGACAAATCTTGTCCTTAAAGTCTTGTGGGACCTATTTCAAGCAGATAGACTGAAGTAAAAGTTGGTGTAAGAATGTCCTTAATGATAAGTCATCCGTAAATTGTTGCTTGCTCGTGTGTTGATTCATTTCAAGTGATTCTTGATGTCTAAATTGAGCAGTGATTGAAGTTGTGTGATTTTTTTAAATTAAATATTTTAAATTAAAATCAGTAATTACCTTTAACTGCAAAAACATCAGATGTGATTTATTTACATGGGGTTTTTTTAAAAAATATCAATGCAGTATGACTAAAGAATTTATTTAATTGGCCTAAAAATAGCAACTTTTGCTTTAATAAGAAGTTTGGTCTTACTAATTCAATAGCCTACATTTCTATATATGGTGTATTTATTTAAAATAATGAGACAGGTTTGAAGATTTTGATTTTTACAGAAATACTTGGTGTGGCAACTCTGCCTAGAAGCACTTTTGGGCAATGCCTAATAATATTGGTAGAAACCTGATTTTTTTCCAAGTATTTGAAGTAAGCAAGTGTGATACACCAAACAACTGCCAAGACTCTCCTTTTTTGGAAGTGTTAAACATTTAAAAATCGAATTTGGAACAGATATTAAAAAGGAAATCAGTTATCTTTTTTTTTAATATAATCCCCCGCCCCTCACTTATTCTAGATTGCAAGCTGAAATTCTTTGATATTCTTTGAGAACAAAGTCATTTGCTGGCTTGAATGAAAGCATGGATGCTGTTAATGGAAACCCCTTTTTCCCTCTTTAGAATATGGTTATTGCCTTTTAGACAGCATGACAACCTCTGGGTTGTTTTCAAGTTAGCAGAGTGAATAAAGGATACCGTGATCCCCTAATTTTTTGTCTTTCCATGTTTCATTAATGAGTCAAACAACCTCAAGTCAATGGCAGAATATTCTTAGTCATTGACATACATAAAACTTAGTATAGTCATCCAGTTCTTTGGGTTTTTTATATAATCAGTGTCCACAGTATTGATTATTGAACCTAAACATTTTTTGAATGAAAAAGTCATGCTGATGGTCTACCACTCTATCCAGTTCACATTGTGTTTATGTTTTATTTCTTTTATGATCACTCTTTGAGGGATAAGCAATCATGAGAGTTCAGATCTTTCAGATGTCTAGAGAAATTTCCTTCCCCTACGATCTTGA
Organism: Oriolus oriolus; assembly: GCA_013400235.1. Taxonomy (NCBI): domain Eukaryota; kingdom Metazoa; phylum Chordata; class Aves; order Passeriformes; family Corvidae; genus Oriolus; species Oriolus oriolus. Next base: position 986,567 of record VXBT01012885.1, read on the forward strand.
GGTTAATTTTCATCCTTCTGTATCTTCCCAATGTGTGTGTGAAAAAGGAGGAGTACCCTGGAGGTGAATTTTTTATTTTACTTGTTAAAAGAAAAATATGAAAAAAATTTTCATTAAAATGAAAGAGCTGTTTCATTTTAGAGGGAGAGACAAGACCCAGGCTCTGGCTCAGTGCTCACCAAGTCTTCCCACTGTGTTCAGTGACTTTGGGGTGGCGTGTTGGCTTGTTGCCACCAAATGTACCAGAAAAGAAAGAGTAGCAGGAAGTTACTGCCGCTTATTTATTCTGACTGTTTACTCAGACTTGTTTATTATTGTGGAAGTTACTTTTATTTCTTTGTTGACGAAAGCTGTAAATGAGAGCTCATTCACAACTAAAGTTGTCTGGGCTTCTGGCACGTTTGTAAACTGCCTCTCATTTTCAATCCAGCTACGTTACTTCAACATTCTTTTGTGCTCGCTCTTGTACTAAAGTTTTATTGATAGAAACAACTGTGGTCTTTTTCCTTTCTTTCCCTACAGAGTACAAGAGTTAAAGATTTGATTTAATAAAAATTAGAGACTACATAATTGGATAGGATCAATCTTTAATTAGATCTTAATCAATTTTTAGAGATTTCTTTTATCGGCTTTAAAGTACCACTCAGGCAATGCCCAAAGAAAGACTAAAATTTAATCTATAGAAACTTTAAAAGAGCTGGAGGAAGTGTCCATTTGAATTTGATTGTATTGAATGTATCTGGTGGATGTTTATGAAAGAAGAATCATCTTTCTGGAAAACTTCTGCCTGAAATTTTCATGGAGATACATAGAAAATTGAGCCCAAGTCTCCACTGTTGCCACTGTAGTAGATATTTTGCTCAGAAAGCATGTTCTCCAGCCATACCTCCACACCATGGGCCATAAAATACCTCCACTATGCTCAGATCATCTGAAGATGGTTCATATGTGAAAGGTGAAGAGGTTTAACACTGAGGGAAGAAGGCAGAAGCTGCCAAGACTAATGGCCTTTATCCTTTCCATACAATGTACTTGCTGGGGCCACTGAAGATTTTCTCTTGGGGAAAGGAGCATCACACATATCAGAAAGAATGGGAGGGTTCCATTAAGCTGTGGAGGGTTTGCATGCTGGATGTGAGGAAAACCAGTCAACCAGTTTAGATGCAAACAACCACAAGTAAGTCATAGCAAATCTCTTAACACCAAGAGTAGCACTGCACTTCCCCAGCATTCCCTCCCTATCTGGGACAAACTGCCGATGTTTCTTGGGGTGAAAGAAGAAATCCTCCACAGCAAAATTAAGTTACAAATGAAAATTCAGATGTTTGGGAATAACTGCATACAGCAAAGATATGGCATAAATGGACCCAACTCAGTAAACAAAAAGATGAATTGTCTTTTTAATTCTTAGAGCAGATGACTAAGTTCAAAGCTCAGAATTTTTACACTGCACCAGAATCTGTCATGCAATGTCCATAAGGCTGCTGGGATCCATCTTGAAACAGTTAGATTTGTTTTTACCCTGTTTTTCTGAACACTACTAAACTGATTGAAATCAGAGGGTGATTTTAACCATGTTAAATTTTGTATGACCTTTTCTCTCTTTGATCTTATACCAGTTTTATGTTTAAAGCTTATTACTCCCACCTTGTTTTTACATTCCCATACACATTTGTGAAGAGAAGTTTTATCTGAGAAAGAAACAGGATGTGATTCTCTGACTGTTCTCAGAAGATTGTGCTCCTTTCCCTCTGTCATTTCAGTTTTCCTTTTCTGGATCTGTTCCAAATTACCCTAACTCTGATTTGAAAATGGGTGATCAGAATAAACACCATGTACAAAGCACCTTGGCAGTGCCTTGTATGGTAAATGTGTGCTTCACTGACTCTAAAGAAAATATATCTTCAGTGCATCTTAGGCTTGTCTCAGGTTTCTTGTGGTTCTCTCTCACTGGAGGCTCACAGCTGTTTCATAGGCTGACAATACACCTGGATCTCTGTTTCTCTGCTCCTGCCAAATGATGAGCTCCACAACATAAAGTCTTTATGTGGATATGTTGTGTTAAAATTCATCAGTTTCCATTATTCTGCTTATAAATAAACCAGTTCTTATATGAGAACTGGTTTCCTTCCTAATTGTTGTCAATACATCAAAATGCCTTTATTACTTAGGCAAACCTGTTTATTGGCTCAAAGTCACTAACAAGTATTAGCAACAAAATGTGTCCAAAACCTTCTTTGAAAGTTCCAATAATCCCTTTCCAATGTGACAGACTTCCATTTTAACATTTGCATACGGTTTTCATTCAGATTAACCATCTTGAATTACTCTCCATTTTATAAGCTTTAGACAGTAATTCTCAGCTGAGCACTTTATGAACTATTTTGTGCAAATGTAGATGATCACGATTTGTTCCCGGAGTATGAAATTGCTTCTCTTAACAAAAAGTTACTTTTGCAAGAACTGTCATGATTTATGCCACTTCTCCTCATGCTTGATTGCTGGGCTTGCTTGACCATGAAGCCTTTGCTTTGCTTCATGTTACATTTTCCCTTCACCACTTATGATATATTTGTACCATTGCACACAGAGAAAAGCTTTGCTTCTGAGCTTGCCTATTCATGTGTCAATTGAGCAAGATTTTGGGCTGGAGATTACTGCAGGATTCCTGACATCAGCAGAGTGAATAGTCTTAGCTTGAATCTGCCTTAATTATGATAGTTTCTGTTAAACCTTCCTCATCCTTGCACAGATATACTCCAATTATTCCCTGTTCACTATCATTCATACTGAAAGATGAGGCAGAGAATCTCTTTTATAACTGGACAACATCTAAGTTATCCTGAACTTCTGTCTGACCTTCAATATACACTAGGTCTTCCTTCTTTTTATTTTTTTCTGTCTGTGTAGTTGAAGACCTTTTCAGCACCAGTGTTTTAAAAATCATTAGCAAGGTCTGACCTCACTGAATTTTTGGCTGAAACAGACTGGGGAATAATCATAACAGAAATAAGATAAAAAAAATATTGGGAATTTTTCTCAAAACAGGTATTTAAATTCTCCATGACACATCCTGCCTGTGTGAAATTGTATCAAATAACAACAAATTAAATTGAAACTAACTTACGGGCTTCTCTTTTGCATGGTTGGGAAAGCATAGCATTCTCAAGCTGTTTTATTTCCTAATATTTTAGAATCTTTGTTTTGCTTCCTTAGGTTCTTTTTCGTTCTGTAGAGTCTCAAAGCCACATTCCCAACAGGGGTAAATTAGCAGAGCTCCAGTGAAGTGAAGTCTTGCTGATTTATATCACTAGAGGTTCTCCTTTAAATGGCTGTTTCAATGAGGCAAGCTGATTTCTGTCATAGCCAGTACCCCCCGGTAGCATGAATGCTGTAGTTTCTCTCAGAAAAGGGTCCCAAAAGAACCTACACCTCTTCTTCATGGCACTGGGCAAACCATCCAGTGAAACCTGAGCAAAGACCATTGAAAACAGGGGGCTTCCTGCCTTAAAATGATAGTTCAGACTCCACTTGAATTGTTCAGTATATTTTTGCTCAATCAGATTATTTGAACCTGAGCATGCAACTATTGTGATTAAATGCTTGGTTTTTGTGAAAATAGTCCTTGTAGTCGTCACCAGAGATGAGGATCCTTAGTGCTAGGAGCTGTAAAAACTTTTCAAATGAAAAGGAAAACTGTTCTCAGACGACCTGACCAACTAAAATAGGGACAGATATGCACAGTATTTTTTCCTTTATGCTGCAGAGACACAGCAGCACTTGTGACAATGGATTGGTGAACTGTTTTCTTTAGAGCTGTCCAGCATCCTATGATGCCATAACATTACAAAAGGTTAAAATAGTGAGGTAAAGCCACACTGTTTGCCCAGCCAACCCTCTGTACACTTCAGTTCCATCCAGTGTGACCCCACCAGTGACAGTGTAACTAAATACTTTAAGTAAGACTGAGGAGCCAGAGGAAAATGCAATCTAGTCGACTAAATGGACTCTTTATCTCCTAAACTAATACCTAACGCTAGCAACTGGACATTGCCAACACACATATGTGGCCGTCTCTAATACAGACATCAGTAACTGCAATTACAGACACAATATTAAAGCATTTAGCTACAACAGTTGCCATTCAAAAAGCTCCTGTTTGTCAATAGATAATATAAAGTTGTACCTGAGACAGTCAGGAATAACTGCAGTATCCTGGAGCACTGACTCCTGCCTGGTTAGGTGTGGATTTGTACTGAGTGGGACCAGAGCCTGGGTTGTCATGACCCAGGATGCCACATGAATTCTGACATAGCTGCTCCCATGAATTTCTGTGCTTGCATCTTCGTATCTCTACATATGTCCCTGCATAATGAGGATGTTTTGTTCATGAATGTTGAAGATGGGAAGTGGGAGAGAGAGATGAGAGGGGGAGCAGAACTGCAAAATTCATACATCCTACACTTGTAGAACTCCATTTGTTACAAAACATGCATTTTGTGCTCTAACTGCATCTATACCTATCTACGTGATAAAAGTAATCATATGAGGTCCTTCCTGTTAAATAAAACTTCACCTCTAATTCTTGTTGTGGTCCTTAGTTTTGTGCCTTGTGCTCAGAACCACCCCTAAAGGAAAGGTTCAGAGGAAGGCAACCAGAATCCTAAGACAGCCAAAAAACTTCCTAGCAAAACCAAGACTGCAATGAATGAAGATATTTGTTTTCAAATAGGGTGAATATTGCTGTAAAGAGAATAGAAATCTACTGTTTTTCATGTTCAGTATGGATTGAATAGGAAATAATGGATTCAAAGTGAAGACAAAAAATATAGAGAAAGTGTTAGAGGAATTAATCACAGAGATAGTTATGTACTGAGGGGATTTCCCATAATAGCTGTGGTATGTTCCATAAAGATTGGAAGGATTTACACACAACTTCCCTTTCATGGGGCAGGAGGACAGACCTTTCATGGTCTTCATGACTCTTCTGAGTCCATGAACAAAGGACAATATAAATCAGTGTAAATATTTCTTACAACAAGCAGAATTTTCTCTCCGCTTTACTGCCTTCAGCATGAGTCAGGTCCCAAGGCACCACTGCTTCCCTGGGACCCGTACACTGGGGACTTGATCAGGTCCCCTAAAAGTAGGACATTTGTGTTCATGACTTTTGTCTGGTGAACTTGTCTATGGACAGGGAAGAGTAAACTAAACAAGGTGCTCCTATATACCCAGGCAATATCACAGACATTTCCTTCAAAAGAGAGGCAAACTTCAAAGCTTTCACTTCTCCTGTCACAGCACTGGTGGAAAACAGTATCTGTTTATTGATTCGCCTTATTTTTCATCCTGCTTCCAACCAACGGGAGTGGGGCTTCAAAGTCATACCAGTGGTGCTACATCTATTTCTGGAACAATGGTAATTCCAGGGAATAAAAAGCCACGGCCTGTGATAGATCATTTGGATTTTTGCCTGTAATTGTTTAAGAGAACTTTACTTAAGCAATAAAAGAATGAGGCCAGAGAATAATGCTGAGGAGATCTTTGATCTTCCTCCTTCAAACCAGTCTCTTCACCAAAGGAATAGGATCTTCCCAAAAGATGAAAACATCTCCCCAAACCCAGAGCAGACTAAAAGGGAATTAGGATGTTACTTGAATGGAAAGAACTTGTTCTAGCCACCACTTTGACTTATGTGCCAGGAAAGTATAAATGTGGGGAAGCAAAGAGGAGATCATATTCCTAGAAGTGCTGTTGGTTGATGCTGCTTTTCTTTTTATGCCAGTGTAAAACTTGCCTTGTACATTTGTTCCCTCAGTTGTCTTAGGGTACATGCAAATTATGCATCTGTAAAACAAGCGTGTCTCAGTCCTCTGTTAAATTATAGTGTCTGCCATCCACATGGAGATCAAGAGATGATGAGGGATCATCATATATTCCTAATATACATCTATATTATATGTAAATGTATTTATATGGATAACTCACTTAGAGCCTTAAGATGGTGAATATTAATTACCACCAAATTAATCTGTTAGGCAAGATAGGGTTTAGAGAAGTATCTGTTTAAAAAAAAGCTCAAGGTCCTTAAGGGAGTCCCAAGGCCAGGCAGTGATGGTAAGAGGCAGAAGAGACTTGAATCTTGCTCTCACCAAGTCTTTAAGTAATTTGCTAACTACTTAATCTGTCTCTTCACTACTTTTTAGTCAGGGTATGAAAGTAAGAAAAGCTCCTCTTGCCAGCTCCCCTCTGCACTCCTGCATGAAAGCCAGGTTCTCACTCCAATATTGTCTAGGAAATATTTCCTAAGCTGTAGTGATGTTTGTTTCTGCAGAGCCACGATATTACTGGTGTGTGTCAGAATTGCTCAGTCCATTGGTGTCATTGTAATAATTTTAAGTATAATATAAGGTGACTTCTGCGCTGGGCTTGGATGGTGTTTTAATTGCTACAGGGTCATCAGAGGTCTTTTTATTTTCACTGCACTATGCATTAGCATTCTTCTCAGGGGTTCTTTTCTGGGAGTTTAAAGAAGTCTGTTCTTACTCCTACACAAAACGTGGAATTGCTAGGCTTTACTGTGGAGACATTAAATCAGACTCTGGAGATTCCTTTGTCAAAAAGGAAGCTGTATTGTTAAAATTACATCTGGCTTTTGCACGTGTCACATTTCACGGGAGCATTGAGCCTGTATTATCTAGTGGCTTTGCCTGCAGTCTTTCTTCACACAGTGCTATTTTTAGATTTTCAGACTGTTGGAATTCAATAGTTTAGTTGTCAAGGCAAGCACGAGAAGATAGTTAAGGTTGAATTTGTCAATGATTCAGCCATGTTCATTGCTACTATTACTATATAATCTTACTGTAGTGGGGGACAAATACCACATTTAGGACATGTAATTGCATGGAACTGTCAGGTTTTAGATTGAAATTATAAAGTGCTTAAATATAATTACAAGCCAGGTTTGAATCATTACAGAGTAAGTAGAAGATTATCAGAAGACTCTGGGGGAAGCTATAGTTTTTCTGAAAGGAGTGGCAGTCACCCACACTGTGACTTCAGCTAGCATTTTACCCGTTTTCCTCTCTCCTGCCCCTTTTGTCCCCATGGACACTTTCTTTCATATAGCCTTACAGATACATGAAGGAGAAAAGAGTTTGGCCATGGTGTTAGATGAGGACAGTGAAGGATCAGATCAGAACATTATTCTGTCCTAGTGCATGATAAGAAATGAAGGCATTTGCAGTTAAATAGAATCAGGATCAAAATCCATAAAAAGGCTGGCTCCAGTCACCCACAGATTGGGGTTTAATATTGTGATGTTACACTGAATAACTGAAAAGCCATGAATGAGAAAATAGACATTATTCTTCATAGGTGAATAACTTTGTAACATATACCTATTTAAGCTGTACTAAAGGCAGTGATCCAGTAGAGCATAAAACTGATACAGAGCTCTGATCACAAGTGTTATTTCATTGAAAATAGCATGCTCTTGTGCTTAACAGAGCTCCTGGGTCATAAAGAATACAGAATTTTAAAGATTACCAAATTATAGACCTCAGTGATTTCCGAGATCCTTACTATGCCCTCTCAGTCACTGCAATAAAACCACTCTGATTTAGCAGATATGGGATATTTCCTTTAATTTAGTTAAAATTAGGAGATGGAGTCAATGTGGCAAAAACTCCACTCCTACCTCTGAGTGCACGTATTCTGAGATGTTTAGGTGCCAGGGAGACCAATGCACTTCTGCTGCTGTAGCTGTAGCCTGGGAGCTCCCAGAGGTGCAGGTGGTAAAGGAGGCAGTTTGAGGTTGCTCAGGGTGCAGATGATCTGCCTGTAAGGCAGTGGAAATGGTAGAGCTGGGGATGGACAAACTCTCGCTCTGAACTGACTTAAATGAGCTCAGCTCTTTCTATGGTGGCATAAAACACGTCAGCACACTGAAAACAAGTTTCTAAATATCAGATACCCAAGGTATTATCAATCAAAAAGGATTGAATGGTGCCATATTATAGATACAAGATAAAATACCTACTTGGAGGAATCCAAGGACTCTTGAATTTTCCTGTTGTACAAAGTTAAGTTTAAATCACAATTTTTAAACAATAAGCCATAAACTTCATTTGTTTTAGTGCTGTCTGGCAGGAAAACCTGATTATTGCCAGTTTGCTCTTTGCAGTGTGGAAGATTTGCAGGACGAAACAGCAGTCTCCTAGCAACCACAGATCCTCTAAGAATCTTCCCTTTGATAGTTCTTAAAATATGTTAATGCCACTAGATATTGCAAAATAAAACATTGGGATCCACACCTAATGAAAGGAGGAATTTTGATTTATATTTTCAGTCCAAAATAACAATGCACTAGTCAGCAACTGTAGCACAGTTCTGACAGTGACTCAACCCAGTTTGGGTTGCTAACCATTTTTGTTTTGTTTAATTAGATCTGTATTACTAAATCCCAGTAGTGCAAATGCTTATACTCATAATTGCGTATATGAGTAGTCTCAGTGAACTTCATGTGACTATTTATGTGTTTAATTACTTGCTGGACTGAAGATTTAATGTCTGAATTTTAGTGGGAAATATTTTAAATACCTGCTCCTCTCTTTTCCCCGGGTTATCTACAGGCATCTTATTAGGAGATTATTCTCTGACAATTTTTCATACACATGCTGCGAAACAGAGAATTTAAATCTTGAAAGCAAAGTTCAAAACTCGTATTCTTATGGGAGATTTTGATTCAGCAATCATCTTGTCCTCAGAGCATCTACAGAGTGCCTCACCCGTCAAAAGTGCAGTAAATCTTTCAGGGTGAGGCCCTTAGAGCAGGAGAGAAATAAAAAAGGAGCAAGCATGTTAATAAACTCAAATGCCTACTACGAGGGACAGCTGCAGTGGTGTGCCAGCAGACATCAAAAGGGCTACACAGATGTAAGCCAGCACAGGATGCAAGACTCTGCATTTAATGTAGAATCCCAAAGGATTTATTCACGCTGCTGCATTGCTATTTTTAATGAATGGAGCAGGAAGGACCACAGTGCCAGGCAGAACTTATTGTAAGGGACTGAACTTCCTATTTCTGAAAAATAAGGAGAGTTCACAAATGGTTTTTGTCCCCTCCTCAACCATGCCTTTCTGAAGAGACAAAAGAATTGAACAAAGAACAAATTGTATGAAATAGCTTCTCAGGAATCTTGGAATTAGCAAAAATGTATCTTCCCGTATGGAGCTGAGCTATAAAGAACACATGCATTCTAAGTCTGTGTAAGGCAGTTGAGATAGTTAGACAAAGTGTAGCATTTCTCATCCATTTCTACTGATTATTGTTTAAGTGCCACAGAATCTCATTAGTTTGGTCTTCATTATGTTGGTTATAGAGGCTTCACAGAGAGGAAAAAGGCTTTCCTTTATCCATTTCTCTTACAGGCAAATGGCAAATGACCATTTGTGGTCACAATACCTGCTTGGCTTATTTCAGAGTGAAAAAAGAGTTGATAGAACAGAAGTGAAGCATATGAGAGGCAGTGTCGTGTCTGTCTCCTCCAGAGCAGCCCTGCCTGAGCTCTTGAGTGCAAGAAGAAGGGAACTTTCCTTCTATTTAAAGCACTTCTATTTGTAGCATGTTGAAAAGAGCTGCCACTAATTTCTATACATGTAATCAATAAGCAAAGCTACAGCAAAGTGGAGGAGGATTCTCCAGGTAATGAAGTTCTCTGTAACTGAGGACTGTGGTCTTCTTTTGAGTAATTGTAAACAGGTATTTCTAGGCCTTCTACATTTCTTCAACTGCTAAGAAATGTTGCAGATATCCAATTGTGTCCTTGTATGGAGCTCTGACATTTAGAATCTTTTTGGAAGTTGCTGCAAAGGCAAGGAAATTTCTTTCTGTGAGTTCTCTGGTGTGTGCTGTCTATAGATACAGCACTCAGATGATTACTGCAATGGTCCAAAAGGAAGGCTTTTTACAAACTTTATTTATTTATAAGTGAGATTATAAGTGAAAAACCAAGATTGTAAACAGGCCTAAAATGCTTCTCTATTTTTATCCTATCCCTTAACTAGCAAAAAATGATGATGGAACTCCATGACTGTGAAGACATATCTTTTTTCTCTGTTCACCAAGACTATGTTTCTTTATGCCTGTGTCATTATTTAGCACAATAGTACAGCTTGTTCCCACATCAGGAAAGTTTGTTTTCTTGTTATAAGGCAGACACATTATGTGAACTGTCCTCTTGAGTGACCCCATATGATTTCTGAGCCACAGACCATATGTGAAGCAGCGCTATTGACCAAGGTCAGTCAGTCACCTATTCACATCCCAGGCAGCTGCTGTTGAGACTAGAAAAAGGAACTGAAACATAAGGAGAGCCTGTGAAAAGGCTATAGAGAGAAGAAGAATGGAGAGGTATCAAATAATGACAACCTACACCTGCAAAGTTGTCATGTTGTGCTAAATAAATTTGTAAGAGAAGTATTATTCCATTAAAAATGTGTCTTCCAGTGCTTTGCTGGGCTAATGGTTTTCTGATGAATACCTGACAAAGAGGTGGGGAACAGAGGCTCTGGCTTTTTCTGAACTGCAGAGACATTACAGAACTGCCCTCTTTCTCAAGAGGTCAACAGAAAGTCGCCCAATTCTAAGTGCTTGTGGAAGAAATGGTTTTAATATGGGCCAGGGAAGGTTCTCCCTTACCAAGTGGCAGTGGAAGAGACTGAGCAGGGCCACATCAAAGTGACTTCAGCCAGAGTGTCCCTGTTAATTATTTCAAAAATGCTTCTGGATAGATAACAAATGGAAAGAGGGTGGGAGTCAAGAGGATTTTGCTCCACTGGCACCAGAACTGCTGTTTTGAGAGTAGGTTTTCTTTAGCTGCTATTATTTCAAGGAGCTGGGCATCTTTTGAACTGTGTTATGCCCATCACTGCTATAGGAGAATGGCAGGTCTGGGCATCAGAAAGACAAATGCATAGGGATGAACAAGAGCTGTCACTTGCAAAGACTCAAGGATATTGCACAGGCTTGGAGAAACAAACATCTAAATGGGACCCTAATAAATTAATGAACAGTACTTTATGAATAGTGTCACCACATGCTGGCTTTCCAGTCGAGGTTAAATGAAGATATAGTGACATCTTTTAAGAAGTCAACTAAAAAGGAAGATTGTGATTCAAGCAGCAAAAAACCTCGTTAGAAACCTTGATTCAATTCTTTCATCTACTTCACATTTACTTTCCAGTAAGCTTCTTGAACCCTACTATTGTCAAGATAAATAACTGCACTCACATGTGGAGGTTTGGGGTCTAAATCGCCATCTAACTTACAATTTACAGTTTACCAGCACTACAAATATCACTGCTTCTTCCTGTATATTTATGTCACAATCATACACTGACAATTGCAGTCATAATTTTATTTCAATTAGGAAGGCTGTATTATTACTGTGCTGATTTCATGAAAAAGACAAGGATAATACAACTAATAAAGATTCAACTAGTTAAACTCTATAAACTGAAATACATTTTGTATCTGTCAAAGGTTTTGTTTTGCATTTAAATTGAGATTTTGTATCAAAGAGGGAAAATGTTGTGGTTCAAGACTTCATCAAGTTTCACAAATCTTGCTTTTCAGCTCATTCTTTGAGTGACAATGGGACTACTAGGGAGATAGACTTGTGTCTTAGTGTCTCTATATTGATACCTGTAAAACAAAGGTTGTAAACAAAGCTTCACAGTATCACAAATAGGGAGAGACAAGAAAAGAACAAAAGACTGTGAAATCTTCAGAGGCGAAAGGAGATGGACTCAGTAAAAAAACCTACAGGCAGTGTTGTATCTGTAAAACACTTATTCCTGACTATGGAAAGGAAATGGGGCATTAAATTAGGTATAAATTAAACTGAAGGCACATTTATGTTGGTAGTGGTCTTTGGCGTGACAATACCATTGTGAATATCAAGCTGTAAAATAATAGCCCTTGTACAGAAATAAACAAAGGAGGCTATGCATCTGCCAAATGCTTTGTCATGAAGTAGAAGGAGTTTTAGTGCTGAAAATCTGCTTGAGACATTAATCAGGGATAGGCAGATCGATAAAGAGTAAAGCATATTAGCAACTATAAGATATAAGGGGCAAATAGCTTTCTGGTTGGCCAAAATAGAAAAAGTCACAGGGAGAACTTCAGGGTAGAGAATTATCATCTCATACAGTTGTAAATTTCTTCTTCAAACAGTGAAAACATGAGAAACTCAAGTAAGAGAACCAGAGAAAGGATTGTCACCAATGTGGCAGAATACAGACTCCATTGAACCAAAAGAATTACATGAAGCATAAAATAAATGGGAGTGAGATAATTAGCTAAAATAAGGAAGGGTTAAAAAGAACATATCTAGAAAATCTAGGAGCAAATGGAAAATATAAGGCTTAGCAGAAAACCTTTGGTATACAATATTATGACATTTTTGCAATCCACATAACAAAAGACTTTTTTCACAAACACTGTAGGAAAATGTCAGAGCCCACCAGAGAAAGCCCTTCCTATGATGTCCTTTTACAACTGGGAAAGGATCTAAATTTACAGACTGAAATTTTGGCTCTATTGATCTCTTGTGTGATTTTTGCTATTGATTCAACGGTTTCCAGAATTTCATCCAACAGGCATATTCTTCTAGGATAGAGAATTCACTTTAACTTCCAGTTTGGTATTAGTATTTATCAGTGAGAAGATGACATCACTCTTCTCTCTCTTAAACCAAAGGGAATAGCAAGGATTTGCCTGTAAGCCTGTACTTCAGACATCACTAGGAAAGGGCTGTTGGGATCATCTCCTCTTTAAGGCTGCAGTGAGGCCAGTCTAGCAGCCTGGCTATGACTATAAAGCCAAATGAACCCTCTGAAAGAAATATTTCATGCTGCCAGGTCACTATTTCTAAAAGAAAAGCTGGGTTTTTTTTTCTCTTTAGAGCAATAACTGACACACATGAAATGAGCTAGTCAAGTTTTAGAGGGGGAATTCATACGTTTTATTACACCAGTTGGTATATTTCTGAAAAGCAAAGAGAAAAGCCATGACATCCTTGAAACTTTATTTGGGAGAAACAAAGGTTTAAACACAAACAGTCTTTGTTGGTTTTGCTTTCTTTTCCCAGCTATATCACTTGGCCCAATGGAATTTATCTTGTTCTGCAAACATTGCCTGCTTATATCCTTCTATTATGAAAGCTAGAATAACTCTGCAAAAACGTATGGCATGGGTGTATCCTTCCATATTTTGTTACCACTGTATACAGTTGTATTCAGCTTGGTGATGACCTAAACACTCCCCTCCTTCCCAATTTTCCACATCAATGATCTCTGGAGTTGCATTTTGGAATTCTATGCTCCTGGTATTGTAGCATCTAAGCTAAAAGTCTTATCCCTAGTGTTTTACAAGAAAATGGATGAAATGACACAGTGAGTGATTGGGAAAGAACTCGTAAGTAGGAACTAACTTTCAAATTCCTGCCAGGTAGAATTTGGATTATGCCTTGTTGCCTGGGGATTTCTATACCTTCAGAGAAATGTCTAACTTCACTCTGATTCCCATTGATCTTTTTAGAACTTCAGATTGTTTTGTGACAATGAGCTCCACATGCAACTTACTCTATTTAAAAATCACTTTTGATCAGTTTTGATCTTATTGCCTTTCTGTGTCATTTAAGTCTTTCATTCTTGCATTATGAAAGTAGAAAGTGGAGCACCTGACAATCATTTTTTTACCCATGGTTTTGTATGTGTTGCTCCTAAACATAATGCTTTCTTTTTGCTGTCTCTTCCTAAAGGAGTCTTTTAACTTTTAGTTCGTCTTTCCTAAAAGCTTTCTCTTTCTGATTGTTGTTGGCAAGGTGAAGATCAGAATTCTTTTCTATACTCAAGACCAGGGTTATATGGTCAGAAAAATTATATTTTTCTCTGCCTGCATAGTGTTTTGACTACAGCAGTGTTCAGCAGATCTTACTACAGGGTTTTCCATATGGGTATTTTTGGTTCTGTTCCTGTCTTTTCCCCCCCATTAAATTTAGACTTCTTGTCACCAAGCACACTTGGATTTGTCAGTATTGAACTGTGCCTTCCCTTGTGTTCTATCTTCTTCCAGCTCTGTTAGTTCTCCTTGAAATCTTTTATCTACTGATTTTTCTGAATACGTTTGTGCATCTTTAAGGCCTTTTCCTTCACTTTTCATCTACTTTTCCACCATTTTTGCCAAAGTATGACTCAGTGGTCCCCACGTTAACCTATTATTAGCCTTTAATTTTTATTAACCTTTTTGAACATTTAGCCTTAAAATTTCTTTTTCTCTGTTTTGAATGACAACAGAATTTTACTTCTCTCGCACTCCTTTCTGACTTCATTTAACTGATAGAGGCACATATTCTATACACACCTCCCTGGGACCTACCAAATGTAGTATATGTAATCTTCTTGAATGACTCGGAGAACAGTAAATTTAAGAAGCCTCTGAGAAGGAAGCATTGGAGAATTAGACACCAGTCAACCTTGCCTCTGGTCTGGAATAGCCATGGAGCTTATATTCTTTGAATCCATTTTCACACACGTGAGTTTCTTCTGTCACAGGATGATTGTGTCTTTCTTCAATGGCAGCCTGGAACTTTTGTCAGTCTTTCTAACACTGATCTTGCTTTACTCTGTGCATAGAGGTGAATACACCTCTTTAACATTCCATCCCATTTAAGTTTTTAAATCCAAGGTTATGTTAGCTTCTTTTCAGCTAAACAGCAGACTTGATCCTCAGCAGACTCTGTTTTATGGTTTCCTAGTCTAAAAGTATGATCTTACTTTGCTACACCTGGATGTATAATTTTATCATTGACCATTTAAATGTTCTTTCAGTAAGTTAGAAGCAAGATCACTCTGTCCTGGTATGATTATTTATCGCACTATGAATGCTTGCATTAACCATGAATTAATCATAAAAGATTTTCCTTGCAATCACCAATGACGAAGCTTAATACTCTTAGACCTGATTTCTCAGATCCTTGTAAGGTGATTGCCTTTGAAACAACTCTCTAAAGAATAGTTAGTCTGTTCTGTATTCACTGCAAAAATGTTTTATTGCCATAGTATAGCTCCATATATTTTTCAAAAGAAAGCATCATGTCATATTAAATCAAATATCCGTAAAAGACTGTTACAGCTGCTCTTTTAAATTCATCAGTCCTTTGGGGAACTTCGGCCAGAGTGTGAAGCTGACGTTGTCTATAGGGATGGAAACATCACAGTACTTCTTATCAGAGTGATGACATTTTATAGAACTTTGAAAAAACCCCAGTTTAATTATTTCCTTCCAACCTGCTGTGATTATGCGAGACTCAAACTGAGAAATCAGCTGTTACAAGTATTTAGCATCATAAGCTGAGACTCAGGCTCTGTGAGGACTGTGCAACGCCTCCTTTTGGGAGCATCCTTTGGGCCTTGCTGTTAAGACTGGGGACTTGACTGAAGCACTTTGTGCTTCCTTCTGCAATGGGCAGATGGGTTTTCCTTCCCATTAAAAAAGTGACAGGACAGTGGTAGGAGAGGGAGTACAAGCCAAAGTCTCAAATGATGTAGAATCAGGATTACTGAGCACTGGAATGCTGCAAGCTTACTCGGCTGCCAGGCTGACCAGCTCAGTGATGAGATTCCAGGGAAACCATCACCATTTTTGTCCTGGGAATCAATCCCAAAGATACTCCCTCTCACCTCTAGGCAGTACCTGTCACATACATCTCATCCGGTTTGGGAATACAACCCCAAGAATGAGGATTAGTGGTGACTCCAAGCGCAGGTGAGTATTTTCTGCCTGTGTTCGTTTCATTGCCTGACACATCAGGAAGCACACACCCCCACCGTGAGTGTTTGCAGGATTAGGTTCTCAAGCCCTACTGCTTTGCCTTTGACTTCACATCTCAGTAATGAGTAGTTCCACTGTGGCCATAATATGTTATACATTGATAACAACAGCACACGTATCATTAGGCTTCCTACTTACAGTATTTGTCATAAACCTTAAATCATATTTTTCCACAAATAAATAAAACCCAGTGATAGAAAATTTCAGGCTTTTATGTCAGAAGAGCATAAAAAGCTGTAGTTCTTTCACCACTTGGGGTTTTTTCCCCTGAGTTCTCTTTTAATATTTTGAGAGGTAAAATATTAATATAAAACAGTAACATGGCTATCAGTTAACTTTTAATGTGTTTTAGTGGAGAGAGGTAGAAATGCATCACTGAAAAAAAGAATTTATTTGAAGTATTGTAGGCCCAAGGTGAGCACACAAAACCCCATTTCACCAGTGGTAAATAAAAAATGCAGAACTATTAAAGAGAAGTAGAGCTGTGAAAAAGGTCTGCTAGATCGGGTATTTTGGGAAATACAGATGACAGTTGGAAAAGATTTTAATGGTGCACCTATCATCTGTGAAGGCAGTGGATGACAATGGAAAGCAAGATAATAAAAAGGTAGATTTATTTCTCACAGTAACAAGTTCAGCTGCACTTCTCCTGAAGTTAATAGTTTACAGTTAATCCAGACACGGTAATTTAACTGCAAAACTGCATTACAGGGGTTTGAGTGCTGTACTTGACATAGAAATGTAAGATATTTTTAACTCTGAGCTATAAGAGGAAAGTGCAAATATAGATAGTCTGCAACTGAACTAAGTCTGAACCACAACAGCTTTGCAGGCTGCAAATCCTGCCAGTTCTGGCTGGCAGAAAAAGCAATGACTGCTGGAAGACTCAGGACAAACCTGAGGCAAGACAGTTAAATTTGCCATGACATGCAGTCATTCTACACAGATCAAAGTTTTTGGGGGTTGACAGTACATTGACATTATAGATGTACCTAATTTAATTTATTACTAGGAATTATTTATTTAATTATTTAATTTATTACTAGGAATAGGCTGCCCAGGGAGTTTGGGGAATTATCATCCCTGGAGGTGATTCAAGAGGTGTGTGGGTGTGGTGCTGGGTGATGTGGTTTACTGGTTTAGGGGTTACAGGGGCAGTGACAGGTTAATGGTCAGACTGGATGATCTTAAAAGTCTCTTCTGACTTTGATGATTCCATGGTTTTATTATTCTATTTTATTTTCGTTACATCCAGCCCAACTGGAATTACATAAATACAAAAGAATAATTTCTTCAGGGAGAGAAATTTAGATGGCATACAGAGGGGTTAATATGCTCATAAATTTAGATGCCCTAAAAAAGGCCAAGGAAGACAGCATAGCAGATATATTTTTTGCACATTCAACACCTTTGTTGGAAAATCCTGTTATACTTGGTGCCCAAGAAATTTCCCTAGAAAACACATTAGTGCCATTACTAAGGCTCACAGAGATGATGCCCTAATCTGGAAGAAAAATAATGAGGTAATGTGATAATAGGGTGTATGTAACTTTGGGAATAACCAGTGTCACTGGTCTGGAGCTAAAAACCATCAGCTACAATACAGAAATTTTCCTTTTAACAAACTAAAGCAATTGAGAAGCTCACAATTCCCTAGTTACCCTAGTGGGACATATCCATATTTTTGTAAAATTCTGTTATGTCTAGGAGGTTCATAAGCTATACTAAGCATGAAATAATAAAAGGGTATTAGTGACACAATTCAGTGTCAATCTACCTGCTCTGATAAAAAAAGGAAGATCTACCGACCTTTGTGGAAACAGATAATTCTTTTGGTGAATGTGTGTCTAAGTCAGTGTACCTGGGAATGACATACGCAAAACTGCCCGCCGAAAAAGGACTGCTCACTTTAAATAATTTTAGGAAACTGAGGAATGAAATAAACATATATTCATGGCTTGAAGTATTAGGGCAGTAAGCACGAGACTCAGTTGTCCCCCAGTGCCTCAAGAGGGACTCAAGCAGTGCTGTACCTTTACCTTGCTGGCCAGACTGCACACCATGTTCAGAGAATATCCTGAGCTGGAAGGGACCCATCAGGGTCATCAAGTCCAACTCCTGGCCCTGCACAGGACACCCCAAAGTTCACATCATGTGCCTGACAGCTTTGTCCAAACCCTTCTTGAGCTCTGATGGTCTTGGTGCTGTGACCACTTCTGTGGGGAGCCTCTTTCAATTCTTAGATATTTTCTTTCAGATATAAAGATTGTATGATATTCTAACACTCATCATAATTTAATTATCTATTTAATTATCTATTCCAGGAAAAGATCCAATGTTTTCAGTTGCAGGCTACATCTTAAAAGTTTTTAACAAAAACGAAAGCCAGGCATAAACACTTCAGAACAGCAAGAACAGAAACACTCCTAAATATCATAGATTTGATAAGTACTTCAGGGGGATAGGACAAATTTCCAGTACGCATTAGAATAAGGATTCTTCATTTTTCTAAGAATGTTTTTGCAACACATCCATTTTATGAGAGGATCTTGAAACACTAAACAAACTGATTAAGCGTTATTTTTATTTTGCAGCTGGAGAAACTGAGGAACTGCCAAATTTGACCCTCACCCAAAGTTACACAATAAACCAGTGGAGGCAATTGTAAGAAAAGCTAGTTTTATTCACTATAAATATGTATCTAAATTTACCTACATTTTGCCAAAATGTTTATCTGGAAAATAATTGTTTGCACAAGAAGTAACAATCAGCACTGGAGCAGCTGTGGTGTTAACAATTGTTGTTCCACAGAAAGTAAGGATTTAAAAGACACTTGTTAGCCAGTTCTTCCTGACAAATTACAGCAGTGCGTATGCACATTCATAAAATTCCATTATAGTTTAGAGGACACATACTAATATTTATTATAGCTATTAGGCTTCATAATTTTGAGAAATGTAAAAATCAAGCTATTGATCTGTGGCACTAAAATAACTGAGTTACTAGAAGAGTTACCTCTTGTTTTTCTTCGAATGATAGAAGTTCATTAAGAGTGGAAAATACTTAATCCCTGGTTGTCATGATGTTTAGCTAATTATTGTGTTATTAAATAGTGACTCATCCAGAAGGGGTCATTTGTTTCTTCCTTCTCAACTGGAAGAACTTGAAGGCTTATGCAACGAGAAAGTGAAAGCTGAAACTTTCTTCTCAGCATCCCACTCTTTGTTACTCACATTTCCCAACATGGGGGAGAGATGTATTTCCTTCAAGGAAGGAAGGAACATTTAAGATGTGAATGAATACAAGAAAAGCAGGAAGCCAACCACAGCTGTCAATACACAATTTATAGAGCTGCAACACTGCTGGGGTTATGTCAGTCAGAGACGCAATCACCTGCAAAAGGAACTCCTGCAGACCTGAGCTCAGAAATGAGCCATTAGCTATGTTAGTACCCATCATTTTTTCTGAAGGCCTAGTGGTTGAAGAACAAAGCCTCTTTCCTTCCTAGGTTGCTTCCTGCAATGTTAGTTTCTACACTCCAAAATGATTATGAGCAAGATACAAAAAAAGCTGCCAGTAGCTTGTGAGTGGAACAGTCTTACTTCTTTCTGCCCTATTTTCAACATAAATAAACAGATAAATAATAATTTGCCAACAACTTCCCTCCTGCTGTAGGGAAATGTTTCATGTTTGGTTCGAATAATTAACAGGCTTTTAGTTATTTTCTACCACCGTATGTTGCTTTTCTGCTCCGTTTTTGCAATTCCTCAGACCAGCTCCCAGTTTTGCAGCACTGGGAGTTGCATGGCAGATTGGTTGTGGAAGGTGTGTAGAGAAAGGGGAAGAGGGGAAAGGGGGGGCCTATGCACTTACACCTTAATACTGAAAGGAGAACTTCGGGCTGCAAAGGTCTGCTTTTGTAGCTATCAATGAAGTCTAAAGCCATTTATTTTTAAATGGGGACTGAGTGGCTCAACAAAAGAGCCAAACTAATTTTGTTTTAATTATTTATTGTGTTCCAGTTCTCATGACTGATTCTGTTTTAATTGTATTTTTAATTAACTGCATTGATTGCAATGGACTGTACACTTCCCTCATGTAACCGCTGACTGGTTTATCTTCCATTTTGCTTTACTACAACATCAGAAAGGAAGCACGAGAAGACAGGTTTATCCAAGGAGAATGAAGGGTCTTTTCTGCATTTTACTGGTGACTATGGGCACTTATGAAGCTAATTTTAGGAAGTTTTTGTTAGCAATATATTACTTTATGTAAATTTGTTAGCAATTTGTTACTCCATGAGTAACTCTGGTTTTGCATGGATTGCAATATGGTGGTTCTGTTTCCTCCTTATGATAACTGGGAAATATTTTATCTTCTACTGCTGCTCAGGGATCGGCTGGGCGGGAGTGGCAGGAGGTGAGTGCCTGGCACAGCCCTGCCTCCATCTCTGCTCTGCAGGCATCCCATTGTGGAGCTGGGGACTCCCCTGGGCTCTGCCAGGCCAGCCAGGGGCACCAGGGGCAGCGCCAGCCCCGTGCCCTGGGCACTTTCCTGTGTCATGAAGTTCTGCTCACATCCTCCAGCCCCTGACTGCTCACTGTTTCTGCTCCTCTGAATCCTGCTGGCTTACCAGCACTCCTGGTTTTCCCCTTGCAAGACTATGAATCAGCTCTGAGTCTCCAGAAATAGGATGTCTGGTGCTTTCCGTGCGCTCGCAGCACCACGCAGCATCGCAAGCAGAGCGAAGGTCTGGCTGGCTGCTGGAGAAATAAGTGGTTGTGAACCAGATTTTGAATCCTCAATAGCTGCTCATTTTAGCCGTGTTCACAAAGCGGGTTTTTGTTACTACAGTTATCCAGGGAATAGCTGTTCTTTGCAGGAAATGTCTCTTCATTTTTTAGAGAACAATTGTAGCTGTGTGAACAGGCCTAGTATTTATTCCTCATTCTCTTTTGTTTAAAATGCTCTCTCTATCCAAGCAGGGAACAGGGGGCTGAGACTGCCATATCCCTGATCATTCTTGCCCAACTATCATCAAATATTAATGCAACCAGCTCATAAGCTCGACAGATACAGATGTGATTTGAATAATTTTAGTTTATCTTTGCAGGTACTGAATTTACTGTCAGAAACTGAGAGCTGTTGGTCAACAGTGTCACAACAGAAGGCTCTGCAGACTGCAGTCTAGAAGCTACCTGTTCAGCAATGGGTGCTCCAACACTGCTGGATCCAGCTCACTTGGGTTTTTTCAACATTAGGTTCCGAACAAGGTTTGGAATTCCCTTTTGGTAGTGAAAAAGGAAAGGGAGCTGGATGTAGAGACAGTGCTGGTTTGAGGCATGGAGACAACAGTGGGATCTTTAAACAATTTCTGTCCATTCTTGGTACTGAGTAAGTGTGACAGAATAAAAACACATGAAGGCTTTTCAACTCAGAGTGATTTTCAACACAGGAAAGGTTTCTTAAACTTGATAAGTACCTGCTTACTTTGGGAAATCAGCATTTTTGAAATTTCAAAAGCATCCTCTCAAGAGTATTACACAGGGACACAAACACACTACTGTAGTTTCCAACTCAGATAAAGGAGCAGAAATGCATGTTTTATTTACTCTCTGTAGTGAAAGAAATGGTGTCTCAAAACAAATGCATCTGCTGGCTAATAGCAAATAGTTTTTGTACTCCTGAGACCCTGGTCACAACTAAGTATTATGAACTACCCTCTCAATAAGGTTTTCCAATCAGTTTTGCCTCTGCCTTTTAATATTTCCCCCCTTATCTTACCAGCTTACTTTTGAGAATATCATGGGAGACTGTTTTAAAGCCAAGATTTAGGGCATCTACTACTTCTTCCTTATCCACAAGATGTGTTTTCCTCTCACCTAAACCTCCTGGCACTGAAGAGTTTCATCTGAGAAGGTCAAATTTAAGCTGCTTTGCAAAGAGGAAGTTGTTGAAACAAATGCCTGAGCTAGTCTGTGAAAATACCTTTTTTTCGAGCTTCATGAAAAAATATGTACTTTATAAACATAAAATAGGATCCCAAATGGCATCCTGCTTCTCCTTATCTGACCTTAGGTCAAAAACAACAGTTCCTGATGTTCTGAGACATGAGTCATGCTGTTGGGGCAGGTAGGCTTAATTTCTGAGACCACATTTAGTATAAAACCTTTCAAACCATCCCATAATTCGTGAAAGTTTCTGTTCTTTAAATTTATTGGGCTCAAAGTTTTGATGCTACAGTTTCTGATGGGAGAATAAAACCAATGGATCACCAAGCCTACAGAAAAAACAGAGTAATGCAAATGCAGCTTTGGCAGACTAATATAATGCTGATTCCCTCTTTTCTGTCCCCAAAATGCTTGCTGTGGTGGGTTCATATTGATAAGTAAACTTTTATTCTACTCCAGTTAGATGTTAGAACACAGTGGGAGTGTAGGAGCAAAGTTACATCTATGTTTCTATTAATTGCAGGCAGTACCTCTCTGAGCAGAATTTTAATAGAGATGAAAACCTTAGAATGAGTGGGGAAAAATATCAGTCCCTCACAACTGAAAAATAAATCAGAGCAAACTCTGGCTCTGGGCAGTGCCTTGCATTTGAATCTTTTTTTGGTAGAGCTCAGAGATTTTCACTGTGTGGACCAGATAAAATAGTTAGGTTAAGTACTGCATGTGGCTGTGTGAGAGAGTCACTGCACACCAGGCTCTTTGCTCTTCTGATGTACTACAGCCATGCTGTGGCAGGGCAAAACCCACGTTCTGTAAACATGGCAAACACAGGCTGCTGGCTGAATGAAGAAATAAAAAAATGAGTTGAAGCAGCTTTAAAATCTTTGTCATAAATAACACTTGTAGACCAAACCTGGACCAGACAAGAGAGATCTATTAGTCTTTTCTACCCCTTGCTCTTTCACCTTCCCTTGCCTGGCTTTGCAGTTTTCAGGCATCTCTGCTGATGGTAATTGTTCTAAGCCTGTTGTAACTTCCATTACTCTGAAAGTACCATTTCTTTCTAAAGGCATCCAAAGATAAAGAGTACAACTGAGTTGTTTTTCAAAATTATTTTGTTTTCTGGTTGAAGCTCTGAATCCTGTGCAGAAATTCACTATTATGATATTGGGATTTTTTCCTTTTTACAAATATCTCCCTCCTGACTCACTTGCTGCTCTCCTTCTCTAGAAAAGAAGGGGTGGGAGGGCAGAAAAGGGAGGAAAACTGAATAAAAAACCTTAACTTCAAAAATGCAGGCTTTATGGTGAAATATTTAATTTCATTGAAAACACATTCGTGTTATTGGGAAGCAGCTCAGACTGTCTATTTTAGCCTGTCTTGAATAAATAGCTTATTCTTTTGAGTACTGGCTTACAGACATCTATGCTGTGTGAAGAAGATTTTGATCTAATTTGTATTTGATGAGCTGGGAAGCTGTAAATGACCATATGCGTCATCTTGGGAACGTTGTAGCTTTATGCAGTGTTCGACGAGACGAAGGATCCATTAGTGACCCAACGGAGGTGTTTTAGAGCAGGAAAGGAGAACTCTCTAAACACCATCTGCTCGTACTGTTGCTTGTAAAACGATGTCACATCTGCTGCTCTAAAAACATTATGCTGATCTCTCCTACAGTACACGGCTGCTGCACTCCTCTTAGCACTGGAAAAAGGAGTCAATGCCACAGTACTGGGACAAGAGGTGTTAACTACGGATGAAATTGCACATGGCCTGCTGGGCTTTCCACGTCTTGTGACCAAACCATAAATGTCAGCAAAAAAAAAAAAAAAAAATCAAGGAGAGGATTCAGCACTCTACATTTGACTGGTGAAGCTGGGTAAATACTTCAGCTGTTAGTCTTTGCTGAGCTACATCTTGCCCCAGCTTGACTGCTGCTGGTACAATTAATACTGCTGCATGCTTCAAGCCTAACATGGCTCAGTCCTCTCAGAGATTGAGGAGGTGTTTGAGATAGCTTGATTGGTGGAAAATGAGATTTGTCTTTGATTTCAGATGGAATGAGCTCAGAAAGTACTACCATTTCCTTTGGCCATCAGATTTTATAGCTTAGAGTATTTGGCTGCCTAACACCTATGAGGTGTTATAAAGCTAATTTACCTACCCTGGAAGCTCCAAGTGTATACAGTGGTGTACATTTGCAATACTACTCATTACTACTATACCCAGAGTGATCATTTCATAAGAGTGGTGTATAGGAAAACAGTGTTGGTATCAGAGGAAAGGTTATAATGATGCAATAGAAACCCTTGGAAGTACCAAGGAACTGCAGCCCCAGATGATTAAAGATTTATTACTTGGCTTTCCACACACAAATGCAATTGTTATGACCTGAGATTCTTATACAGTATTGCCAGACACAGAAACTGTTTTCAGGAATCTGCAGATGATGGAAAAATAACAGAGTGAAGTTGTTATGGTGTATGTTGCTTGCAGTTCAGTGGCTATGCTCACTTCACATAATAGTGAGTTTAAACTAGTAAATCTTAAAATTTTTGTATTTGCCTGGTATCTCTGAATTGTGAAAAGAAGCGAACACCATCTTCTGTCAATCAAGTTTATGGTAAAGAATTAAACCATCTATTTTAATACCCATTTGGAGAAAAAGATTTTTAGGCTACTGACAACCTGATGGTCTCCTCCAATTTGGAAAGCAGAGGGGAACAAACTCCTGTGCAGTGTCATGTGGAATATGATGGCAGGAAAGAGGCCAGGATGTCAGGAAAAGTGGCCACGTGGCATTTTCCATTGCTGTATGAGACTCATAAAAGGCCCCAATGATACCCTGTGTTATCTGGATATCGTGCTAAAGAACTGAAGCACCTGATGTACTTCACTTTCTTACTTTCCTCCGGTAACCTGGAGATACCACAGCTTCATTATATCAGCTATGGAGGGTAGTTCTACATTGACCTGCCTGTCTGCAAGAGCAGGAACAGACCAGAAAATAGGACACTGGAAGACTTTTCAGGCCTGTGTTTGGCTGCTGGCTTGATAACTGACCTGGGGAAAGCACCTCATTACCCTTTCCTTCTGGTGCTACCTCTTACTATTCCTCTCTTAGCATATTGCATGCATGAGTCAGTGAAACAATATATACTTTCCATTATAATGTATTTGAACCCAGATCTTACTTGTAAACATCACTGTACTGTAAATAGAAATGAAAGGTTTGGTGTTCATCCAAGAAGAAAGCAAATGCCTATTTTTACATCATGATGGCAGGCTGGAAGGGCTGAAAGAGGACTGAAAACCTTCTCGTATAAAAGAGCTTTGACCTAGAGCAACAAAAATCTTGTCTGCTCTTTCAGCAACATTCTGTTAGTACTCAGGTGCCCTAGAAACGGAGAACCTAGAAACTGCCCTAGAAACTTCCATCTAGAAATGGGAGATTGTTTGCATCTTCTACTGCTGTGGAACTCTACCACAGCCTTTGCATGACAATCTTCCTCGATTCTTACAGATTTCACAGAATATTCTGAGTTGGAAGGAAACCCCGAGGATCTTTGAGTTCAGTTCTTAAGAGAATGGCCCATATGGGGATCAAATCTCTTAGTGCCTGTGAAGTTCAGGTGTGTGACGCTGTAATTTCTAAAAACGCTTGTGCGCCTTCAGAGAGCCATCCCTGTGCTCAGGCATTTGTCTTCCAAGAGAATCTGTAACGAACAGCAGGAATCCTCATGGATAACAAATAGTAAAAGAGCAGAAATTAATATAATTTTCCTTGTTTATGTTAATGTCTGTGACGCTGTACTTCAGTGGCTACCTACAGGGTTCCTTAAGAATTACACAGCCTACCTGATTAGAGATATACATGAATCTTTGAATCTTCTCAATATCCTAGATAAATGTCTACTCTGGTTATTTTTCTTCTTTACAATAGTTATTGTAATAATGATTTTTTTGAGGGAAGAAATAAAAGGGGTGTTATTCTAGTTTGTGCTTCATTCATCTGCATTTTATAAGGATGCAAGCCTTTGTAACAGGCAATTGTCCCCTTCTCTCTCAAGGGTTATAGAAATTAAATCCTTGAGGGCATACACTGCTTGAAATCAGAGTAAGAGTGAATACTTTTATTTCAGATAGTTTTGCTGAGGCTATGGGAGAGAACTGTATTGCTTATATGCGGCCCAAGTTTGGCCCTTGAGACTAAATCACACAGGAGGGAGCATGACTGCACAGTGACTCTCCAGCTGGCTGAAGCACCATCCTGAGCCAGGTGATGTGTAGGAAATAAGCAATTGCCATTGCATCTGTCTTCACTGGTGTAGTTTTGCAGGTCCAGAAAATTATTTTCACACTTGAAGTTCAGCAAAGTGAAATGCAAGGTCCTACACCTGGATCACAGCAGTCCCAGGCAGACCTACAGGCTGGGCAGAGAATAGATTGAAAGCAGCCCTGAGGAGAAAGACTTGGGGGTGATGGTTGATGAAAAATTCAGTATGAGCTGGCAAAGTGTGCTCCCTGCCCAGAAAAACAAGCATGTCCTGGGCAGCATCCAAAGGAGTGGGGGCAGAGGGTCAAGGGAGAGGATTCTGCCTCTCTATTCGGCCCTTGTGAAACCCCACGTGGAGTGCTGCATCCAGGTCTGCTGTGCCCATCAGAGGAACATGGAACTGTTGGAGCAAGTCCGGAGGGAGGCATGAAGATGAAAAAAGGGCTGGAGCACCTTTCTGTACAAAGACAGGCTGAGGAAGTTGGGGCTGTTCAGCCTGGAGAAGAGAAGATTGCACGGCGGACTCACAGCAAACTTACAGTAACTGAAAGGGCTACAGGAAAGCTGGAGAGGGATTCAGTGTGAGCTGCAGTGATAGGACAAGGAATACAGGGTACGAACTAAAAGGGAGGAAATTTAGGTCAGATATTAGGAAGAATTTCTTCACAGTGAGAGTGGTGAGGCACTGGAACAGTTGCCCACCTGGGTTGCCCAGGGAGGTTGTCGATGCCCCAACCCTGGCAGTGTTCAAGGCCAGGTTGGGTAAGGTGTTGAGCAACGTGATTTAGTGGAAGGTGTCCCTGCCCATGGCAGGGGGGACTGGGACTAGATGGCCTTTAAGGTCCCTTCCACTCCTTAACATTCTTTGCTCAGTTGGTCAGAGCCTCATGCTAATAATGCCAAGGTTGCAGGTTTGATCCCTGTGTGAGCCTTAAGAGCTGGACTTGATAATCCCTGTGAGTCCCTTCCAATTCAGAATATTCTGTGATGCAAATATATAGGGGTGTCTAGGGAATGATTATGAGAATTATGAGGAATCTATGGATCCATAAGCATGGTAAGTTCCTGTGGAGCATGGCCGAGTTTCTGCCTCTCACCTAATCAGTAAGTATCTGAAATCTTAACTTCCAAAATGTAGAAGTGACTGTATCCCAACCTAAGCTTGTGTTTTAGACAGCCTCTGCAGCTTAGTGAGTAATTTGTATTGATCAGGCTTTCCTGTATTTATTTTGTGTGATAATGACATGGTCTTAGGTGAGAAATGCACAATTCCTTAGGATACGTATACATATAGTTGCAATAGTGAGGTCAAAAATTGTTTCTAAGACCTCTTGCACACAGAATGCATACTACCAATAATTTAATGTAAGATGGAAAAGTACAGCTCTTCTAAGAAAGAAATTGACTTCCTCTGATCAAGAAACGTCTAATGTTGTGTTACATGGTTCCTTGTGCCGGTAAAAATAGGTATGTAAAAATGAGACCTAGCTGGAAAGTTGATCCTCATTCATGTATTACTAAAGTTAACTGAAATGTAATTTTCAGGTTGATTCAAACCCTGAGGTGCTGCAAACTTACTCAGGTCTGAAGTGAGATTCCTGTATGATTATTTAAGAATTAAATTTTTACCTGTATTTTCTTCCTGGAACAGTAGTAGTGGTATATAAAGCTTTCCTGAAGGCATTGGTTACTTGGAACAAATGCATTTGAGATAAAACATGTATTAAAAGACACAGGCTAATCTCCTTTCATACCTGGCTTTCTTTGAAACATACCCTGAGTCTAAGAAAAAAATATGTATTATTTGGATCCATCCACATTTCTCTCTGTATTGATCTGTCCTTTGACAGACTCTGACAAGCATGTCTTTCCAGTTCTTAGAACCTTTCCATTGTGTACAACCCTTTTCAGACATTTCCTGCATTTTTCAGCCCACTGAACTGGTCATATTATTTCAGTGTGGAAGTATGACATAATCACAGTGCACACCCTCCACTACATTGGTGTAGATTCAGATTCAGAGATATGCTTTCATTTACTTATAGCATTTTCCTCTCCTGCTTGTTTGTCCAGTGGCTTCAAATTTAGATCAATACATAGAAAGGAACAATTATTTCATCCTGCTGGCCAGGTTACTAAAATATTTAGACCACACCAAGGTCATGTCCATTGTATTTTGGAATTGTTTTCTACCTATAACAATTCCCTTTAACTTCAGTCACAAAATGAAGCATCTTTTTTTTATTGTGCTATCTGTCCAGAAATTCCTCTGCATAAATCTACAGTGACAGTTGGTTTTTTTGTGAGATTTCATTTCAGCAGCAAGTGTTTACAAACCAATAAATACTTGCTGCAGAAATTGAACATTTTGACCAGTTCTCAGAAGCCTAAAAGTTGAAAATCACTTTAGTGGGTCTGGATCCAATCAGCTGTAGTACAGAGGCAGTTGTGGGCACCGCAGGGGTCTTCAGAAAACATAATAGACAGGAGGAAATGTCACAGCATTCATCTTCTGAGTAACTTTTTTTTTATTAGGTGCAGCTTTTTTAACCTCAAACTTTCAGGCACGTTCTTTCATGCTCTTCAGGATGTGTGTTATTATACCTTTGCTACTCAGTTTTTATATTCAAGTCAGTGTAATCTTATAATTTCTTTCTCTCAAAGATTATCTTCTGCACACGAATAACTTGGCAACTAAAACATGAAACAGTTTTAGGCAATGTTCTATATGTGTATTCAGATGAACATTACATAACCAAGAACTTTTAAAATATCTTTACAATAATGACACCCAAGACTGTACAATTATCCTTTTGCATCTTACTAGGCATGCTTCAGGTGAGGACTGGCACTATGTAAATTGCATTGAAGTCAAAGCTTTTGCATCTGTGAATGCAAAGACATGAATCTGGAGATGACGCTGAACATGTTTTGCTCTTGTATTTTGCCCTGCCACTCCTTTCTTCTCTCATGTTGAGCTCTGCAGTATAAGGCATTGTTTGTTGAGGTAAAATGTTTGGTAACTACTGTGTTTAATTTAAATGACTAGGCTTAAAGCAGACTGATGCTGAAACTGGAGTAGACTGATGCCTACACTGACTGCGTGGAATGGCAGAGCACTCGGCAGCGTTCAGTCAGTGAGTACTCCATCGGTTGGAAGCTTCAATCGGTATGTATAACCAAGTCCACTGGAAAAGATGGCTCTGACAGATGCTTAATTAAAATTTGAAAAAAGCATATCCTGCCATGGGCTCAGACTGGAGCCTCCTCACCCCTTTGCAGGACAACTCTCATTGTGGAGCTGGGACACAATATAGTGTGAAAATTCTCTGTTTCATTACCCTTTACCTCTTCTCCCTCCAGACATCTTTGATGGGTCACAATTAAAATATCCAAGGACATAAAATCCTAAGCTTGGGTTGCTGAAAATTTAATGAAATTCTTGAGGCTGAGATGTTCTCCTATTTGCTGCAGTCCTCTGTGAAACGAAACAGCATTTTGTTTCTTTGTTTTTAAACTTGAACAGACTTTTTAAAGAATAATGCAGTTGTGATGGCTCCCAGTTTAGCAACATCTGTGTACACGTGTATAGTGTTAAGCCATAGTTTCTGGACCTTTATTGTTTTAGCCGAATTGCAAATACTACTCTGGAGAGATACTAATATAATGTATCAGTTCAAGGTTTGGCACTTCAGGATTTCAGACCATGCCATGCTAGCAAACAACGATTTCCCTTTGCCCTCTTTCATAGGCATAAATACCTCTTCCTCAACAAAACCAAGAATCTCATAAGAAAAAATTAAAAACATAATTTTTTTTCACCAGACCATAGAAGAAAGCTTCAGCCTTTTATAGTTTTTTTCTTTTTTTTATTTCTTAAGGGTTTGTTGTTACTTGGGGTCTTTTTAGCACATCCATAAAGAAATTATCAATTGATATGTATTAATTCCAGACACACAAACATTAGCAACACTTTCAGGATGTCAGAGCTCTCATTAGTACTTAAACATGCTAACTGAGCGTTCTTGTTTAGTGTAGAGATACCTGAGTAAGTTCTAAACTAGTGAGCTTGAATACCTGAGTGGTCTGTCACAGTGCTCTCTTCACCCTTTTCTGAGGGTGCCTTGACTGTTCATGTCAAGCTGACCTGGTTATACAAATGGTTCATTGCAGCACAGGAATAACCTTCTTGTTTGATCTCGTAAAGCCATCTTCTACAACACCAATCTAAAAGGACTAGGTAATTGTATTCTGTTTTTCCTTCCTCCAATAACTTCTTTGACACCAAACTAAAAGGACTAGGGAATTGTATTCTATTTTTCCTTCCTCCCATACTTTCTACACCTGGTTTCTTGAGCTACTAAAAATGAACATTCCATGTTTGTTCCCACCCTGGAGAAAAGTTTGTTTACGTGGTTAGAGCCCACCCAGGAAGACAGAAACACTTTTCAAATAGTCGCGGTAAGGCATAAATACTTGTCACACACCACCCAAAGAACATATTTGAGAGAGCTCACCATGCTTGTACTTCTAGGAAGAGATGCAGATTTTGTGGCTGGCATTCCTTTGCTTTGAGAAATCATAATTTCTACTGGCAAGCCAGATCTTGCCCTGCATGAGACACCATTATCAAATGACCTGAAAGAGGGACTTGTATCCAGGGACAACGATTTCTCTAATTTGTGTGTTCGTGCTCCAGCCACGTCGTCACTTCTCAGAGTCTCTAAATCGACTTCTTCATGGGTCTTCCCATCCAGAATGTTTTCTTTCCAGTTTTCAGGAGACTTTCTCTTAATATGAAAATCATCTAAGCTTCTCACACTGGATGGAAGGGTATTTTTCAGTTTAGCAGCTCGGTATGCCCTCAGGCTCATGGGATCAAGCACTCTGAAAGTAACTTCATTAATAAATTGAGAGAATTTGAGTTTAGCTTCTATTTTTTCTTCCACAACAGACAACGAACTTGATGATCCTTGACTCACCAAGCTCAAGTCAGATGTAGAGGAACTGCTTTTCTTGTGAGCCTTCTTCTGCCTCTGGAGCTTTTGGCTTGTGTTTCCCACTTCTGCTGGATATAGAGAAGAGTGTTCCAGTCCGTGAGTTTTTTCACCCCCTTTCTGACAGTGCTTTGATCGATGGGGTCGATAGCCTTCATCCTTATTTTTGCTTTTAACAAAGCTTTTAGCTTCTGACCTTGCGCTACCCTGTAACTCAAAGCTGTCCTCACTGGAGCTGCAGCGTTTTGAGTAACTGTTCATTGTCAAATCTCCAGAGAGGTTCCTCTCTGCATCGGTTCCTACTTCTGGTGCACATGCAGCGGTGCATGCACTGCATGCTCTTTCTTCATTCCCCCTGCCACCCCCTTTTGCTTGGCTGATCTTCCAGGCACAGCACCCTCTGGCTTAACTGGGGAAATGGAGCCTTTCCATTTACTTTAGTGTCTGTATGTCAAATACTGTCAGTGAAAGAGGGATTCCCATAAATCCTCGTCTAACTTGTAAGAAAACAGGCAAGTCTTTGAAAGTCATAACAATGCACTCACCACATTTTGTCCCATATGCAACCAAAATTATGCGTATGTTTCATAATTAGATCAATAGCAAATTCTCATCATTTTAATTAACCATACTAATGAACAGAATCTATAGGACATGCAAATTTTCCAGGGTATTGAGTGCTCAGTGGATGAGCATAGGCTTTCATTGACCCAGAGCAACATATGATATATTTCTGTTTGTTGAACTGGAAACCAAACTACCATGATGTAGATCAATTCTCACTAAGTAAAGTCTGGGGTGGTTCTGTTTCAGGGCTTTTTAAAATCCAATAGTAGAGAAGGTCATGCTATATTTTCCTAATCCTACTAGTGTTTGCTGTTCTATTAAAAAAGTTAGTGACAAATGTGCTAGGTCCAGAAAAGCAAGCAAAACGTGATTCTCACTTCCTACCTGCTTGTTTTTGTCATAATTTTAATTCTAAAATAATTTTAAAATGTTAGAATCCAAAGCAAGGTGGAATATTTCAACAATGTCAATGAGCTTGGAGTAGTAAAGAAAAGTTCTTTCAGTACCTTGTATGTGAAGTTCTTCTCATTATTTACTGTCTTTATAGACAGGCAAGTCTGAAGTCTGAAGTGAAGAATTTCTATTTTGGTTTGTATATGCAGGAACCTAAGGACTAGTTTAAGTAAGATTAAAGACTATAGTCTGACTTTATAATCAGCATGGATATTTGTAGTGTCCCAATGATGTGTTGCAACAGGAAATGACCAGAGAAAGGACTGATAAATTTGAAAGGGTGGGGTGTTTTTGTATCTCCTTACTTTAGCATAAGGATGAAAGAAAGTGATGTTCCCCTTTTTGTGTGGTGCGATTCAGACTCTGCTTACATCACTGTCGAATGCAGCAAGCAGAGAAAAGAGAAAAGAGAAAAGAGAAGAGAAGAGAAGAGAAGAGAAGAGAAGAGAAGAGAAGAGAAGAGAAGAGAAGAGAAGAGAAGAGAAGAGAAGAGAAGAGAAGAGAAGAAGAGACTCACAAGCAGAAAACTGAGTGACCTCCGTTAAAGACAAGAGCATATTTAAAAATATCATGTATAGCTGCCAGGTCAACAGCAGCTTGAGCTGAAATGTACTTCCATGTGCTTTTGAAGCAGACATTTAAGTCCCTCATTACAAGGCACTTTACTTACTGCCTAGAATTTATTGTCTCCACATTGGTAATTCCAACACTCATTTAAATCATAGTTCATAAAAGCTGCTCAAGTGTTGCAAATCTCTCAAATTAACATAGTAAGTACATTAATTTTGCAAATAACAGGGGGACATGAAGATCCTTTTAACACGTCAGAAATCAATTGCTTTTACTGGAATTACTTTTTGAAATGCTTCCATATTTTCTATGGGACTGTGCCATTCCATTGCATGCTACAAACATTATCTTGATCACAGAGATAGTGGGGATTAAAATGCATAAATCTTGTTCACACTGTCTTGTTTTAGATAAATTTATGCCTTTCTCACTTGAATGTGAGTGCTAACAGTTTAAAGGGCTGGCAAATGCTTTCAATTGTCAACACAGATTTTCATGACCTTTTCAATGCAGTCAGGGAACAATACAGCACTACTGTCTTCTTGTAAAGCCAGAATTTAGGCATTTTTCAGTATGTCCAATACAGACTTCTATGGAATTAATGTTACTCTTGAAGCAAATAGGTTTCTGAATTACATAGGGTCTGTTCTAATCTGTCCTAGGTCTTTTGCCTTCCAGATCCATTAGAGTTTGGCAAAGTGTGAGTTCTGCAGTTTTAATGGACTTTATTAATAATGCCTGTTTCAGAAACAGAGCAAGCCTCATTGCTGAGCCAGAGACTGTAATGACTTGTACATATTTGGAGAACAGCTTTTTTATTCTTGAGAGACTGGGGTCCTTTGTACATGAATAAAGCTATGTTAACTACAAGCATAAATTCAGCTACCCATTGCATATGTGCAAATTTTAAGGTATGAATTTAAAAAGTCTGTGGTACAGCCAATAAAAATGGATCATATCATTCTCTTTTATTGTCAGAAAAGAGCTCTTTTGTTCGGAAAGATGTTATTTGCATAGCAGTCAAATATATATATAGATGTATGGTTTTAGGTAACTTAGGTAAGGTACATAACACTTGTGGGTGTCATACTGCTTATACTACTGCTTCTCTTTCTTCAGATGATTTCTGCTTAATGACACTAGACATATGACATAGACATACCTGATTATAAAGAAAAAAATTATCCACAGCTGCAAAATGAAAAATAATTCTTCTTACTTGAATGATACAGATCTTTTCACATCACTCACCATGAATCTTGTTCAAAACAGACGTTATCAAAGTTTGTAGAAACAGTAACTATTCGGTGTTCTCTCTTAAGTAAATTCACCAAAATATTCTGTAGAGACTACCTGAATTGCAGAAATTATTTCCATTTTGCATACAAATAGAGAAGCTGAATATTAAAACAAAATATGCTTAAAAATTTGAATGTTTGATATCTTGAATTTTTTTAATAATTATTTGATGTTCATGATTTATTTTCCGTATGTTCAGTGACTTATTTTTTGAAGTGTTCAAGTTATTTTACCTTATATATTTAAATCTCTTCGAAGACATTGCTGATATAGGGAATTTCCTGTTCCAATGCAAGCAGGTGTGTCTGTGGATGGCAATACTTTGCTGCAGTAGTGTGGGCTGTACTCTTGAAATAAATACCTTCAGAGAGCTCAATTTCTTCTGTTATTTATTACTACAGTATGCCTCAGCTAGGTGGATGCTTGCCAGATTTTTAAGTTCTTCTGAACCAGCGATATTAACATTAAAATAATCTTAAAAGAAAAAGTTATATATTAATTTTGCCCTAGTTTAGAAATGGAGGACACAATTGTTGGAATAAAACAGTATGTCTGTGCAAATCAACTGAAAACTGTCTGACCTAAGTGACAGATGTCACTATAAATGAGATGTCCTTTATCAGCAGCTCTGCCATTATCTAGTTCATTGACCTTTGATCAACACCTGCACTTTGGTCTGTAGCTGCCATTAACTGGCCTTTGAATTAGGAAAAGAGTGTATTCTTTAAATTAGGAAAGGACTTCTATGATACCCAATCTTGCATAAGGAGACATCTCCAGATACCATCAAGACTTGTTCCTAAGTGAACCATTTCTAGGGACTCGAGTGGATACAATTTGTAATTTTGTGTGCTGCAATGGCTAAGATATTCTATCCTATTTTAGTGTTAATGTAAGAACATAAACACAGCGACCCTGATCCTTTCCTGATAAACTGACTGTTGAATCTGGAACATTTATAACGGAATGATAGTTAAGACCATAGCTTAAATGGGACTTTCATAATGACTTAGTATTGCATTTGACAAGATTGAAGCATTCAGGAATTTGTCTAGTAAACTTGTTACTTAGGAAAACACATCAGGATTTTTCTAAATTTAGGCTTATTTATATTCTGAGTGTCATTTTACAAAGACATTTTTAGAAACCTGAGTGTTTTGCATAAACATGGAGCATAACAGAGTTACCTGCAAATATGACTTGATGCAATGGAATATTTCTACAGACCATTAGCTTAAGATTTTAATTTGAAAGCTGGATTTAGTGGGAATTAAAAAAAAAAATAATTCCACCCTCCATTTTAAATAACATCCCTGGTTTTCAATCTTCAGGAGATGTCAATGTTTGCTAATTGTATTAAAAGCAAGTACAAGCTATCTTGTACTTGCTGCAGGATGTTGTTATGACAACTAGAAGTTTCTTTGTGTAGAGCTCTGGAAGATATGATCATTTTTGGGTCAAAGCAGACAATATTCAACAGTTTTAGTACTAAGTTTTTCTGTATCTAAAAGTATGTCTTTTGATACATGAACAAGAATTATCTTCAGGAGATTATCTACATTAAAAAATCCAAACATGTATAAAGGTTTTTTACATTTTGAGATTCATAAAAACTTTTAAGTTATTAATAAAAAAAATTAAATCTGTTTTTTAAACAATATTGAGGTTTATTTTAATTGCAATTAAGACTGGATCCAGAGCCTTTTACAGTCAGTGAGTAGACTTCAAGATTATGGATGAATAATAGCACTGTCGTCTATGCTGTTCTTGTTGAAGCAAAGAACAAGTTTTCCATTATAATGGTGTGTATTTCCTGTATCTGTGTTCCTAGTTGTCACTCAGCCTTTCAACTATTCAGAAATATTGCCTAAGCACCAGGAATGGCATTCAGTTCAAAGCTCTCAGTTTGCCCTACAGATGTGTACATCCCTCAGCAGATACTCCACTCTTAAAACAGCTATATCCCAACTCTCCCAGTGCCCATTCTTGCTCAGATATACTCTTCCCTCCTGCCTTTAATGAAAATTTTATCACATCTTATCCAGTCCTCTTCACACTTAATGCAGTTAATTTTGAAGTGTTTTATGGGGCCTTTCAGTTTTGCACTTCAGTTTATCCCTTATAATAATACAGATGTTCCTCTCTTGCCTTTTTCTAACAGATGGTTTGTTTTTCTTTTTTTTTTTCTGTAATGGTTGTCAAATACAAATTTGTTTTTAATATAAGGCTGCCTAGACCAGTTTCATCAGCAAGACAGTGTTTCCTTAAAGTCTTCTCAGCATTATTCTATTAACTTCTTCTCCAGAAATTCTACCACATTTTCAAATTAATGGGAATAATATCTAAGCCTATGATGCTAGGCCTCACACAGCAAAAATTCAATTTCATTAGATATTACTTTCACCATTTTTGTTTCCTTTTGGAACAAATAATTTGTAATGGAGTGGAGATGCAGTCAGTGTTGTATGTATTGGTTTTACCTCACTAGGTTCTGCTTGGGAGTGTTTCTAAGGAGAATTTAAGCAGACATTTGCTCCAAGTCTGTAAGATCTAACTGTCTTCAGGACCAGTAGAATGAAAATTCAGTTATTTTAATGCATGACTGCTAATGCGAACAAGTTAAAATGGGTTTTTCCTTTTTCTATCAGTTGTTGGTAGATTTGTAACGACAAACAGAAAATTGGACCAGTACCACCACCATTAAATCAGTCTGGATTCTTAAGAAATGGCAGGTTTTGTTTGTATGAAAAGGAGGTGAAAAGCTACTGTGGTGTCTTAAAGAACACAGACTAATGTTTCTGTGCAGGAATCTGCATGGTGGACAGTGTCTGCTTTCAGCCTTGAATCTAAATCTAAATATATAATGGATCTAAATTGCTCTGAATTCTCATTAATCAGCCTCTCCACCATGATGAGTAAAACATTTATCTGTTTTACAAC
Organism: Oriolus oriolus; assembly: GCA_013400235.1. Classification (NCBI taxonomy): domain Eukaryota; kingdom Metazoa; phylum Chordata; class Aves; order Passeriformes; family Corvidae; genus Oriolus; species Oriolus oriolus. The sequence continues at coordinate 1,023,518 of VXBT01012885.1, forward strand.
TACAGGGTGACTAAACTAAAGGCAACAAATTGCTGTGTCATCTTTCTTGTCAACATCCATAAGTCTGATTCATTTAATTTATAGCTGTACACTAGACAGAGCTGTGATAGGCCTGTAAGAAGTGCTGAGCATCAGAGAAGAGATGTTTTTTTGGTATAAATCCTGCACCACCCTGAAAACAGAGCCACTGTTCTCTGGCAAATGCTACAGCTGCAGTAAAATTAGAGACAGACACCCAATTAAAATGCAAGCTATATTTATATCTTTAAAAATAAATGAAAAATTAAAGAGAAAAATGCAAGCACAAGATGTTTAAATATACCATTTTTTTTTAAAATGCCAGTACAACAGCCCATTGGACACAGGTTCTTATTGCACTCAATGTCATCCTGTCAGAGCACCTTCCATTACTGTGCAAGCAGCCAAAGCAGTATCAATTGTAAGCTCTTGGTTGTTGTGTTGTCTGCTCCCTAGCAGCAGAAAATGGCACTGTGGACACACATTACTGCACACATCTTTAAAGTTTTTCAAAGATATATACAAGGCCCTTGTGGCACTGGCTAATGACGTTTGGCCACCCTTAATTACCAAGGGACTTTTTCTCTCCTGTGAAGAGAAATTTTACTCTTGCTGAGAAAAGCCAGAGAAATGAAGAAGACTGCAATTTTTTTCCAAGTGTTTTAAGTGATCTTTTATTTATCCACAGTCCAGACAATGGACTGCTTGGAGGAGAGGAATACAAAATGATATGAGGCTGATCTACAGTGTAAGGAATCGATTAGTGTTCTAGTCAGGCCAAGCTTCAGAGCATAAACACTATAACTTTTCCTTCATTTTGGAACTTCTTAGCACTAAAAGCTTGTAATAGCACCTGCCTGAGAAATTTTTCTCTCCATCCAAGAGAGATAGAGCTTTCTAGCTAACAGAAGTTAACAGCATCTGTGAATAACATTTTCTTTATCAGATCTGAGTTTAAGTGACCAACCGCGGCTGCCTACCTTGACTGTGAATGAGTCCTCAAAATGCTCTCTATCCTCTGCCAACATCATCTTTTTCTTGCTCAGTTTCTGCTTTAGCCAGCTGCTCCATGAGCTCTTCTTCACACGCTGTACCGTTTTTGTGGCCGTGCTGTAGGATGGGTAGAGCTGTAGGTCATCTGCATTACACTAGCATTTGATTCTGTGTCTCCAGCTCACTTTGTAGTTGCTTGGTGAAAAGACAGTAAAATAATTGATCCTTCTGAGAATAAACAGATGAGGAGTCTTAGTTTCTTCCACTGCTCCTTGAAAATGTATATTTTTAGGAAAGTGTCAAATCCTTTGAGTCTAGTCTTTAAACATATCCTTCTTTGAGGTAGTCCGGCAGTGTCATGTGGCTTTCCAAATCAGGTATACCCTTTTCCTCTCCCTTTTCTCTCTTCTTTTTTCCCAATAATAATCATAATCATCATAATGATTATTATCATAATCATCATCATCATTATTATCATCATTAAGAAGAGGGGAAAAAAGCATGAGAAAATTTAAGACAGTAGAGAGGAAAAGTGAGTGGAGGAATGGAATTAGTTTCTCATGCAAAATCAGGCTTAGGATAAAAATACACTGCCTTTTTCTTCAGGTGGAATGAAAATATTTCCCACTCATTACTTATGTTATATTTTAAAATGAATGATATTTTATATACCAGTTTATTTTACTTTAAGCCATTCCTAAACTTATGCTGGATACCACAATCTGCAAGGCCTTGCTGTCTCTGAAGCAGTATAATGTCCCTTTCTGATCTGATAACCACATTAGTGGTGAACTAAGGCTACCCAAAGTCCTTCCCATTGATGCTTCAAGGAGTATTGAAGAGGTCTTTCAGTACAGCAGTGTTTGTCTTGTCATCTTTTTTTTTGTATCTGAAGGAATGAATATGCAATTCTGCTAATTAAATGTTAAACGTAGAGGAGAGTTTAAGACTGGAAGGTAAGGCTTTGTTAAATGCATAAACCACAAAGGAATAAGATGTTGCTATGATATTCTCTCTCTCTGCTTTTTTTTTTTCCCCTGTCCAATGAGTTTATTCAAATTAGTGAAATATGTGTTAGACCAAGTTGTTCCAGAGCATAATACAAAAATTCACAGCTCTTTGTAGTGGGTCAAATCCTGCATCCCCCCACAGGGGCTTTGACTTCTTAAGAGCAATAGACCTGTACTTGGTTAGTGGGACTTCATTAGGATCATTCTGTTGCAGGATTAGGAAATCACGAAGTATAAGGAAGGAATAAACTTTTTTCACCTGAGCAACGCTGTCCCCTCTATCATGAAGTCACGATTTCCCCTTAAAATCCTCCTAAAGACAGTTCTCTACCTCTTCCTCATCCTCCTAGTCTGTCTCAGAAACAGTTACCAAGGATTGCCTCCTCTATTTGATAAACAGTAACAGCTGTGGAAATGGCCGAAGCTTGTTGGTGGCATTTCTGCTCACTGATGTCTCCTTTAGTCTTGTTGGGGTGGTACAATAAATGTCACTATTTACTGGTCTTGTTATTACTATGCTGTGTTTTCCTGATATTTTGGGAAGGGCTGTGGAATATCAGACTAAACCTCTCCATTATTGGCTTCTAATTTTTTAGGCTCTTCAGAGCTGGCCCTTGGGAAGCTTAATGTTGCTTGCAAAAGGAAGGATATATTGTTGTTCACCATACCTGGAATACAGTAATTTTGTTATCTCTTTTTCCATTCTTTTTCTCTGCATATACATAATCTGCCAAAAACTTTCTATTTCTATTACACAGTAAAAAAGGAAATGTTTTTTCCAGTTCCATGCTTCAATATGTCCTGAAAAAGTTTGCTTAAAAAACCTTGCCTGTGTATAAATGAGTTGGGCTGGAAGTATATTTAAAAATTTGTTTTTCTGAGTAATTTGAAAATAACTGGGAGAAATAAAAAAAACTATGATAAATAATATTACTTGGAGGTATAGGATATGCTTGTGCTAAATGTTTCCAGAATATTAGTTCTGGTGCTGTAATGCCTCAGATGCAGCTACAATATATTTCTGCTGAGTGCTGCAAACCTGCGTGTTTGCAATCAGAGTTGCATGTCACAGGAATTGGTGATAAGCAGCTATGACTAAATAAGAAAAAAAAAGGTATGTTTGTATTTGGCTATGTGTGTGATTGCATACCAAATGCGAAAGTAGCCCTGTGCAGTGCCTGTTCCTAACTCCTATCTATTACAACAGTTGCAATTTAAACATGAAGCAAAATATTGTTATTTATTTTCCTTGCACGGCCATAGTCCCACCTCATTCATTATATTAAAGAGACATGTCCATCAGAGCTGTTTAAATACTCTTGGAGAAAGCATGCTACAGTATGTGCTGTTTGTTTTGGCAAATGTTATGCATTTATGTTGTTTTTCATACAAACAATTATTTCATCTGTACTCTGTTGGGTTTAGCAATGTTTGACTAATACTTTGTATAATTAGACAAAGTAATGCACTACATATATTTTCCTTCATCATTTAATACAAACCTGAGCTAGGTTTAATGTGTACATATTAGCTTTATTAATATTAATGCCACTGCCTGAATTTTTCCTTTCTTGAAGATATAAATTATTTTCCTAATTTCATACTTAATGGCCAGTAGCATATTCAGAATAAATATTCCAGTTTTGATGAGATCAAATGGACATGTTCCATGATGTGCATTATGCAAATAAAAGATACATAACTCATTAAAAAAACCCTATCATGACAGTCAATTATATCATTTCATTAGCTTTCCAGCACTGCAGCTTTAGGAAGCTTCATCCATATAATTTGCTGTCTTGTACCTTAATGTATTAACAATTTCCTTTTAAAGACAGTGATGTCTGCCAAATGAAACAACAGAGCCCGTTAATTCATGTTTAAAGCAGGCACCCAGTTGTCATATTGCAGCACCACTAATTCAGTGCTGAAGACTTCTTTACTACCTGTTATAAATTTTAAATAAAAGAAATAAGAACATGCAGTTAAGAGAAAGCAATACTTACTTGAGAAGGATTCTGCAAGCTCTGTTCTGCTAGTCCACAGACTGAAATGATGGAGCCAGATTTAGAAGTAGCTTATTAGGTGCATGCTGCTTCAACAGTTACAGCTTTTCTTTTTTTTTAACTGAAAGACGGAATCGTTTTCTTTTAATGAAGCCAGCACAGAATGATATGCTGCTCATGTTGCTATGAGAGACTAAACTTGCAGAGCAAAGTCTGGCAATTTCAAAATAACTTACTGGGGGTCATTCACTATCAACCTGCCACTGCTTTTCTGTGTAGTTGCAAAGTTTGGCAGCATCAAGCAAGACCATGGCATGTCACAAATGAGGGAAATTACTAGCTAGTCATGTACACTTGAGATTGAAAGTGATTGAGGCAGTATTGTTTGTGAATATAGGTATAAAACCGTGTTGAGCCAAAATCTTTTGATTTGGAACACCCACTGAATTCTCTTAAAAGGGAACAAGGCTCTAATTACAGTCAGTCTGCAGTACCTGCTACTCTCCTGGTTTTGGATGCTATGTCTAGAGCTCCAGCCCTAAGAAAAGAGTGTAGGAACTGCCCCAAAGGGATTACAAATGTGAAAAACTATGTATTTTGTTTTGCCTTTGATATTTTAGGAGAAAGACTATTAAGCATCACATATTTTTGTGTGTACACAAACCAATGCAACTATAAAGACATGTAATTATGGTTATAAAATTATCCACATGTATCTGTATATTTAATACATAGAACCACCCACAGTTTTTAAGTTTTAGTGACATCACCATTTGAAGTATTTAAATGTTTTTGTTAGAATTCTGTCTGTGGAAAGACCAACAAAAATGTGTATATGATGGTCCAATAGTCTATTATATCTGCAGTATTGCACTGCATATATAAATTTAGCCCTGCATTTTGAAACATTCTATTTCATCTTCTGCCCAAGAATGCTTTAGGATAGAGAAAGATCTCTGATCTATTTGTCAGTTGGAAATTCCTCTGAGTAGTCAGGTTTTGGCTGATTCGTTTTGCCCAAAAGGCTGGATCTTTCATCTCTGGTGTGGAGACAGAGGTGAACTGTGCTATCGGCCACACTCTGCATCATTACCGTGCCAGCCTGAGGTGGGGAGATGGCCAATGTTTGGCCATACCCCATGCATTGACTTGAAAAAAATCAAAAGTATCAGGGTATGGGGAAGGATAACTGGCTACATTAAGTTTTGAAGTGTTGCTTTTGAGTTCCTACCTGCATCCCAGCCAGAGTGGGCTTGCTCAGAAGCTCCTCCTTACAGTTGCTACTTATCAGCTGTCAGGAGATTTGGGTTTACTGCTCTCACAAAGTTTTGATCATTGTACAATGTACAAGAACTCGGCTGTTCAAGGAGGCAGATCTACGCAACATCCCAGGGGCGAACTTAACAGTAGCACCCTCCTCTCACCAGGGAAAAAACAAGCCTTGTTTCTTGAATGACAACTATTAATGCCTCTGGACTGACCCTGATTTCAAAACTCAAAAGGAGGTTCTAGAATCTATAACTCATTTCTTCTAACAGCTGCAAGGTGCAGATGTAGAGCAGAGGTTTTTAGCTCAGGAATCCTCATGTCTTCAGTAGTAGAGTGCCTCTTGTAACCGCAGCACCTTGTAGCTGTATCCCTACTTGTGTTCCCATTTGTTTTAACCAGTGGTGACATGGAAGATGTCATGACTGCTCTTTATTCTGTTTGGTTTCGTGGTGTTTGGGGGGAGAGGGGGCTGCTTGTTTGGTTTAGTTTGTTGGTTTGATTTTTGGTTTTTTTCCAGAGCAGCGAGGCCATTGCAAAATTCTGTACCAGTTTTTCTATGATAAGATCTTTTGACTGACAAATTCCTGCTCTCAAGATCCAGTATATCTTAGAAGCAGACTGGCGAGTTTGAGCCAAATGCAAATGTGCGGTGATTATATGTCAGGACCTCCATGTATGAGGAAGGGAGAAAGATCATTTAATTTTTTATGAGAAATGCAACTTTTTAGCCAGTGAGCTGACGAGAGAGAAAAGAAAACATAACTTCATTTGCAGATTTTTCTTTAGCCATTGCCATACCTACAACTGGGAGGTTAGAGACAAAATATTTGTCGGCTCTATGTGCTTACCTCTTTTGCCTACAGATCTTGCAGGCTGAAAAATGTTTTTACATCTGTTAGTGGTCAATTCCAAATTAGCCCAATGGAATTCCAGCTCCAGTTACCAAGTGAAAGTAAGTCAAGGCAGAAGAACTCCTCATTGAACAAAATGTCTGTCATGAGCTACAAATAACTTCTTTTTTTTCTTTCTCCTTTTCCATTCCTCTATCCTCATGGCTTGCTCTTCCTTTTGCATATTCTGGTGTGCTGCACCAAGCAAATCCCCTTTCACTACCTGCCCCTCTTTGAGCAGAGCTTTTTCCTAAATCCATAAACCTACTGTGAAGTCCTGTACAGGACACATGAAGCTTCTCAAAATGAAGGGCTGGCACAACAACAGAGCTTGGAGAAAGATACAGGATTCGTGATCACTAGTGTGGCTGAGAAAGCAGTAAAATGATTGATTCTAAGTATATCTTGCAGAACACTGCTATTTAACCACTCGTTCTTTCTCTTTTTGAAGGTGTTTTTTTTTTTAATCCACCTTCTTATTTTCTCAGTAAAATTATTGCTAACAATAACCTCGGCAGCAGTAGGAAAAGAAAGTACAGTTATACAGTCAAGGCTCAACTTTGAATTTCAGCATTAATGTGACTGAAGTCTTTGGCCTTGCCCTTTTACGGGATTTGAACTGAATATTTTAAAATTCATTCAATGTGAGAGGTACATGTGTCAGAATGGTGAGAGAAAGAATCTAATCAAGCAAATATTTGTAAATTTGGTTCTCCAACAGGTTAAAGCAAAAGTCTAGGGCAAGACTGATCCCATTGCTCAGCTGATCATTGATTGTATAACGTATTTTGTCGGTAACTTTATGTGGACAATATTTTTATTGCACCAAACAGAACAAGGATTAAATCCTCCAGTACATTCCAGTTCAACTTGAATGAAAAACAGGCATTGCCACAGAAATACTGCCAGGAAACTTCAAGTATTTTCTAAAAGTCCATGAAGAATGCACCTATAATGAACTTGGGTAAAACATGTTAAAAGAGTCACAACACTTGAACAATAAGAGGAGCTTTGGAAAGTTGAGTGTCTATTAGTGTCACCTTCTTTCAGCATCATGTTTTAAATCCTTGTTATAAATACCCTCATCACCTCGAATCTAGATATACAATAACAAGAGGTTAGTAGCTGGGAAACTTCCCAGTGTAAAATAAAACCTAACATCTAAATAAAGACAGTAGGTTTGTCTGAAACAAATTGCTATGGAGTATGATAAATTTCTGAGAATTTGGAAATTGTACTAAACTTCACGGAATCACAGAATGGATTGGGGTGGAAAGGATCTTAAAGATCATCTGTTTCCAACTTTCCTGCCAGGGACTCCTTCCACCAGACCAGGTTGCTCAGAGCTCCATTCAACCTGGCCTTGAGCACTTCCAGTGATGGAGCATCCACAGCTTCTTTGGGCAATCTGTTCCAGTCTCCCAGCCCCCTCATTGTAAAGAATTTCCTCCCAATATCTAATTTAAACCTGCCCTGTGTTGTATATGTATACACACACTTCTATAAATGTACACACATGTGCACATATTTTGATTTGCAAAATAATTAATACTTTCATGGGAAAAAAGTCATGAACACAGTAAAACGGAATGGCCACTTGTGTTTGAGTATAGGGTTTCTCGTTAAAGTGATGAACCAATACAGTGAATTCACCATCTTTAACTCGCTCATCCTCCCTTCATGGAATGATATGAGGAGAGAGTTTGGAGAAAGAAGCTTACTCGGTCCTTTTGTATGGGGAGTATTTTCTAATGCTAAGACACAAAATAACAGAAGGGGCTTGGGAATGGGCTTCAGAATCCTTCCCTAACAGTCCAACAGCAGCTGTGCAAAATTTCACAGCCCCCAGACCTCAGCAGGGAGAGGGAGAGAAAGGGGGCATTGATGGCGCTTTGCTAACTCAAAACCTACAGAGGAACACTGTCAGGATGCAGCCAGGGCTGGGGGCTCACAGAGACACCTCTGAGTCCTTGTCTGCCAGAGCCTTGTGTTTGCCTTGTCCAGTACTGGGGAACCTCATACATTGGTGACTGCAGTGGCTCACAAAAAACAGAAGTCTTAGGAAGGATTGGTCCTGCAAATGTTTTATATTAGTGCAGCAGGACTTTTGGATAAACATAAAGTCATCCCTTAAAACCGACAATCTTGATATTTGCTGGGTTTGACCTCAGTCTACAAATAACCTCAGCTGCTTTGAACCTCCATTTCCAAAGAAAAAATAAAAATGCCCAGCTTGTATCCTGGAGACCTAAGTTGTTCCTTGGCTGGGGGATTGTTCTGTGTTTCAAAGTCCTCTGGGATTGTTCAGCAAAATAAGTGTGTCTCATCTGGCTGCAGCGCTCATCACTGTCAAGTGTAATCGAATATGGGGAGAGGAGAGAGGAGATAACCTTGAGAGAGGGGGTGTGCTGCAAAGTCAGGCAATAGAAAGCAAATTCCCTTTCACGCTTGCACTAATCTTTCCCCCCCTCCATGTTTATAATTCTCCACACATAGCCTGCTATCTGCACATCAGTCACGCTCAACTCCAAGCAGCCTGGCTATTGCACACCTACGCACAGATTCCCACAGTCTTCATCCATTTCAGATTTGTGTCAGCATCTAAACACCACTATGGAAACCACAGCATACACAGAAAATTAATGTTTTTAATGAGAGCGTTGGTGAAGAATCTGCTCTTTTCCTCAGAGATGGGCCTTCTGGACACTTGTAGGTTAGATTTTGTGTCCCAGTAAACCTTGTCTCTCTTATTATTAAAAAATAAAAGGTAAAAAAATGCAATGCGAATGTCATATATAATGACTTTTGAGGAATACAAACTTTACTTTTGTCAAAAGAAACATATAAGAATTTTATGGTGTCAAGCTGAGAGCATTATTAAAAGTAGGGAATATAATATTACCCTATCAAAGGTATTGACTCCAATATAGCTAGGAGCAAATTGGACTTCACCTTGGGTCAGCACTGCTAAGAACAAGACCTATTACAGTCTCTACCTTTAAATTTCAAGTGTATCTTGTTAACTCTGCGGATAAAGCTACTAAACTAGAATGCTTTTGGACTTTATAAAGTATTTTTATATCTCATTCTTTTTGTCTGTTGCTCAGAGTCTTTATAGATTTTCAACAGGATAGTATTCTTTATACCATCTGTAACCATCATTTTTCCAATATGTTGCCAGTGTTGCTTTTCTAGTTATTTCTCCTACAATTGCCTCAAGAAGATGTAGGGAAGGCAAAATAGAAAAATCAGACTCCAGATGCCAAAATGATTTGTGAAAATGCATATGTCTGTTAAGCTCTATTTAGACAGCTTTTTGTTAAGTATATTTGCTTTACATTGTTAAATTTGACTCACATGAAAATGAATCTTTTCAGACCCTTCAAGGTAGAAAAGCGGCAACTATGGCCCTATGTCATGCCAGCTAATGTGAGAAAACAGGTCTTCCAAACCAGAAACATGTCTTGTTTCCAGAAAAGAGAAAAGCTGCTTCTTAGAGCTGCCATAGTACAATTTTTCTAATTGGTCTTTCTTAATCTCCAGCAAAAATGAATGGAAATGAAACACTATGCAGTACTATAAGGCATTACAGACAGGAAAGATTACTTGTGATTTAGACATAACATCTCTTCTTGGTATGAAGACGTTGACTGACTACTTCCAAAATAATTTTTCTTGCTTGAATGCCTGAGGAAATATTGATTGCTTTAGAGTCACGTTTCATCCCACGACTTAATACGGCTACTGTTTAGAGCCTTACTTTGAACAACCTGCTTTATTTGGGAATATGAAGAACAAACAGGAATTTCTAACTCACCAAGACCCCCCTGCAGCCCTAACCTCAACCACAATCCAATACCCATCAGCTCTGAAAACTGAAGATTATATTTCAAGGTGGGTGTCATTAACGTACCGCTAGTGGGACATGACATCCCATTCTACCATGGAGCATGGCAGTTGCAGGGTGGTAATAGTCTGGGCTATTTTCTTTGCTGAGATGCAGTGCCTCTCTTCCAGGGAGTGATGCATTGTTTCTGCCAACAAAGAACACTGTAATTCCTCACTGGCTAAATGCCAACAGCACAGGATCAGCATTCTTAAGGTAATTCTTAGAGGGAAAATAAATTTTCAACTGGTTATGCCACCTATCATGTAAATCAGACCATTTTTAAAATTTTTCAGTCTTGTAAAATGTATTATAGTTTAAATATCCAACAATTTATTTAGATTTCAGATCATGGAGTCATGTCATTCCTGGATTTAATTTATAAGAAGAGGAATCTGTGCTTTAGCAAAAATACCTGCTAATGTTGCAACTGCAAAGATACAGAAGTAGGAAACCCCAAAACAAAGATCCAACATTTATTTTAAACTAATTAATTAATTTCTATCATGCCTGATTCATAAAATAAGTTTTTATTAGTTGGAAATGATGTTTTGTTCACATTGCAATTTGTAGTTTAAAGATGTTTCAGGACATGATGCAAACAGTATAACACCTCAAAAAATATGATCCAGCTCCAAATAGACTTAATGTGTTGGAAAATGCTGATCTAGACTAAACCAAATTGCTCTTGGACATATTTGATTCTACTGAGGAACAGTAATAGCATCTGCTGCAGTAATGATTAAACTCAAAAATGCAAGTTCTAGGTGATCCTCCGTAGGGGCATAGATGCTAGAGGTACATTTAATAAGCTTTTAATAATTTTCTGATGATGAGCAGGCTCAAAATTTCATCATCCAAATTGTTATGTTTGGATTAATTTTCAGTTTTTAATCATCCCAAAAATGCAAGGAGTTTCAGAAATTTAGCCAGAGTTTGTCATTAAAATGACAGATTCCCATTTAACTGACAGATATCCCATTTAGGATTGTTACATAAGAAGACTGCTGGATAGCCCTGACGCCTTATTAGAAATCTGCCCATAGTGCTGTGTTTCAGTCTTCCATATGGATTCTGGCAAAGTTGTGCTTTACACAATACTCTGTATTTCATGTCTTAACTGTTGAAGTATTACCCTCTTACTGCTCTTGCCCTCAACAAATTTCCCTTCAGAAATATATTGTTTGAAGAGGCTTTCTTCTGCTAAAATATCTTTTATTTCTGGCAGCTTACTCTGTGAGATCATCTCTTACTTCTGTGCTGTCAAGAGGGTTATAATGAGGTAGGTTGCATTAAATGATACAGAATACAAATTCACAATCAGTCCGGCAAAAGTATTCAGGTAGCGATGAAGGGTTGCAGGGGTAGATAGTGGATCAACAAAACAGACACTGTCATTATTGCATTATCTGTATTTTTTGCTGTATGTGATGTTTTCTCTTGTCTTCCCTCTTGCGAATCATAAGGATTGTATTTGAGTATTCATGTTTATTTTGCTCAATAGACTTGTGAATCAAAGTGTATCTTAGAGGAGAAAGTTTGTTTATGGGGGAAGTTGGATTTGTACTTTGATACAATATATTGCTCCAGGATTTTGAGAGCTAATAACCTCTGCCCACATTCCTACTAGGAAAACTAAAATGAATTGTCTGTTGTTATTGTCACAAGGTTGGATAAAATTATATTTTACATGGAATTTGTCTGATGTGCACCTTTGGGACCCTTTATTCCTGCAGAATATTTTATGATTCTTGAGCTTTAAAAAGACAAAAGGAGAAAGCTGAGGAATAGAAGCATGCTTACAAAGTTCAGAGCAGCCACTTCAGAGCTCCTAGGAAAGGCCAACCACGTTGCATGACATACAAAAATCTCGTGGCACACAGTAATTAAGAGGACTAGCACTGTATCAAATCCTTGATGAATAGAAATGGCTGTCTGTTGCAAATGAACGACCTTCAAAAGTGTGAAAGTTGCCTTAAGTAACATAAATAGACCACAGGGTAAGAGGGCAAACTATCAGGCAGAAGGAATTGCTTAGAGAGATTATCATATGTGGGATATAAGTTTGTATGAAGGAAAGCAGGAAGGGTGGGTTCATGAAGCTACTGAATTAAGAAAATGGATCAGTTCTCATCCAGTCTAGCATCCTTACCATATTGAAATGCTGATGTTTTCAGGCAGTTTTGATGAAGATGTTGTGCTGATCTGAATGCAAATTTGAGTATTTCAGACAGTTTTATGATATTAGAAGATGATAATTTTCGGAAGTGCTCACTGCTACTGCCATTTAAAGTTAAATCAAATCCCTGAGGTTTCAGTGTGGTAGTGCCCAAGCCTCCAGCACTGTAATTTTTTTGAGATCCACTAATACACAGAACAAGATGACTGTTGTCTCCTGATTGTGTTTGCTGACCTGAGGCATCAATGGTTTTCTCAGGGCACAGTAACACTCCTTGGTTTAACAAATCTTTGGTCTTTGCCTCGGAGGAAGGGTTGCTTATCAGCAAGTTCCTGGGCCACAGGGACCATCCCAGATCCCCGTGGGTGCATATCTGACTTGGCCAGTTGTTTTCTGATAAAATCTGTTACCTTATTTTCGAGATGTCAGTAATGTTCCTGGTTTGATATGTGTTTAGAGAGGAGAAACAAGCAAAAAGTTGCTGAATGCCTGAAGCCTGGTAGAGCTGAGTTATGCTCTGTAAGACTCTGAGTGACACAGCCAGCTCTAGCAGGTCCATCCTATTCAAAGACACAGCCCCCACAGGAAAATGATTGGAAAATTATATCTCCTGCATGAATGGAACATATATCTCACATAAAATCTTGTACCACATTGAATTAGGCTGCTTCAGAGGAAGGCAAAATACCTTCCTTCCTGTAGCAATTTTCTCCAGTTGAAGATACTCAGACTCTATACCCTAGTAATCAATCATGCTAATAATTTTACAATAAAATACAAGGGCCGCATATGAGGTCCTTTATCAAGTCAGTTGCTGAAAATGAGGAGGTGAAATATTTTCCCAAATGCTCCATAATATTTGCTGTGATTGGATTGTGGTAATAATGTATCTACAGTACCTGTCTAATGCAGGATAAATAAATGCAGAACAAGCAAAATCGGAAGTTGACAAGAATACAGGATATCTGTTAATGCCTTTTTATGTAGGTGAAAGTACAGACAGAAATACACAAGTTGCAAAAGCTAAAGTACTATTTTTCAGAGGAATGTACTAGATTTTATGTATATAATAGATGATGTTAGGAAGATGGCTTCCTGTTTTTCTCTGACCAAAAATTGTTTAGACTAGACCTACTGCAGCTACTGCCTACAAACTGCAGCTGCAGAAATTTCATTTTCTGTTCATAAGGCCTCCTCTTCAATTTCAGGCTAAGAAGGAGATTACTTTTGTCTGCTGTTTAGCTAGAACTTCTAATTCAGTACTGTGCTTAGCAGCAGATCCCATAGACTTTCCCGAGGTGCCTACAGTCAATGATGGATGAAATTATCTTTGGGTAAAAGAAGAGGTGTATTACAGTTAATAAAATGGCATGGGCTCTCATTAATTGCTTTCATGTCATCACTGTGCTCAGCGTGGTGTAAATATGCACCTTGTTTCAAAGAAAGAAGAAGTTTAACTTTGTGAGTAACTTTATCTGCTTCCATGAGTTAGCAGCTGGCTGTGTATCATGCCTTTTGACATTTATGCCTGTTCCACTGATCTGCCTTAGACGGTTTACCCAGTAGCTTCCCAGAAAAAACATTTGACAGTACAGTGCAGTGTACCTCCACCTCTATGCTCATCACGCCCCTTTATGAGGCACAGTGTTCTATTCCTCAGTGTTCTGTTCCTCAGGGAGCACTTTTGAGGCCTAACTTTTTCTCTCCCATGTTAGACATGGTTCAATCACTGTGTTTTTGCTACTAATACTTCTATTTTGGAATACCCAATTCACTGAACTAATTGCAGAGATATTTTTCCAGCTCAGAGTAAAAGTGCATTATACAATATTCTTAGCATAAAATAGCTTACAACCCTCTTACACAGCCAAAGCAGATCATTCTTTTGAAATTTCTTCAGGACCTCTGCAGCTCAACAGTTTTCGGGTCCAAGCTCCACTGAAGTGACAAACAAAACTCGTTTTGGGATTAGGTCTGCAGGCTCTACTTTTGAAAGTTGAACTATATCTTTATACTAATAAATTAACATCTCTAGCACTGAGCCTGACTGTCACAAAATAACTTTGTCCATCTTCTTGATCTCTCTCAGTCTTCCAAATAGAAAAGTTATTTGTAGATTATAGCTTGGAATGTTTATTTGTCCATATTGATTCTTAGACTGTGCCCAGGATTTAGGCAAGGTCTAAATATCTTGAGTCAAAGCTCTGTCAGGCTATAATGTCATTGTAATGGTTTAGATAATTGTGTTTCATTGCCGAGGAATGTTTCTTCGTACTGTTCACTAACCTGGCTCTGGTCTACTGGGACAGTTACATTTCTCATAACCATTTATCAAAAAGCTGCAGGAGCTCGATTCTGTCACATTTCTGTTTCTTCTCCAATTTTCAGCTGTTTAAACTCAGCTAAGATAACAGCCTTGCTATTACTGCTCTTTTATTTCACAGAAATATGCTGTTGCACCTGTTTCCCTTATGTCTGCACCTTGAATAATCCAGTGAGCTCTTCATCCACTCAAGAGTCACAATCACATTGTGTTTTGGGGCTGTTTCCATTTTATTTTTACCTCGCTGGTTTCACTTAACTTCAATGCAATATAATGGTTCAACTAATGTCTTTTTCCCGGAGTTCAATGCAAAAACTTTTCCTTGGTAGCTGCTTCTTTTACCTAACCAGCATTCATCAATTCTATGCTGCTGATTTTTCAGAAATAACACCAGTTTCATTTTTTGTGATTTCTATTCCTTTCCCCCACCTCCCCACCTGTATTTTCACACTTATCTGTTCTGCTCGTTGCTTAGAACAAGTACAGTCTAAAATCAGTATGTTCTTCTTTTATTCCTTAGTGCATGGATTTGGAATTCTAACTTTAGATACCTAAGCTTGAATATTCTTTCACCACATATAAATACAGTCCACGCCTAGGAATAGGCTTGCACAAGTATTCACAACTTTGTAATTACTGGTGATAAGTAAATCCCACAAAACTTCATGTGAATACTTTATTCTAAAAAAAAATGCCATGAAGTTTATCAAATGTTTTTTAGTGAAAATTTCAGGAATGCTTTCTCAACTTTTTGCATGGAAAATTATTTTATCTACAATGCAGTTTAAGAGTTAAAGAGCTCTAGAATGTATGCTGTGAGCTACACTGTACTCCATGACAGTAACATTGCAAATCCTTACACGGCCCATAAAAAATACCTTTTCTTGCACAGCAACTTATGGAGATTAGGGACCAAAATTGGTGTTCAGTGTGTATTTACAGTCATTACATTGGTCATTCAAGAGTTTTGGCCATCTCAAAAACATGGCATCAACTATGCTAATTAAAATTGGTTTCAGCTGGAAATCTGCATTCGTTACAAGCTTTTGGCACCACTGAACATTGTATTTTGAGTTCTTCTCAGCTTCCCATTTTCACTTCAAAAATACGGTTTTGAGGATTGAAACGGAAAGAATTTTTACTGGAGAAGCTTCTGCTTTTGAAAGGCGAAGGAAGAAGCGCTGAAGAATTGAGCAGCCAGTGTTGGAAGGGACCTCAAGAGTTTACCTGGTCCAACTTTTCAAAGCAAGAATGAGCCTAGATGAGATTATCTAGCACCCTGTTCAATTACATCTTGAAAACTTCCAGTATCACTACGCCTAAAGCAATTTTGCATAACTAACCTGAAAATTTTATTTTTAAAAATGCAGTGGGTATTGCTCTAAGTTTTCTCTATTTAACAATTTGTTTTTACAGAATTTTTAAAGTGTAAAATGAACTTTTATTTGTAACAAAAAAAGCAAAATTTTATGAGTCTTGGATACCATTGCCAGGAAACACATAATCTGTTTAAAGCTTGCACTCTAAAAAAAAATTCATTCAACCAATGGGTATAAGCAAAAATACAGTCAAGTACTCTAACTAAGATGAGTGCATTAGACAAATGCACTCATGAAACACAAATTATGTTTCATGAATGAAACATAATTCATGGTATTTATCTTTGAGGTACAGAACGAGTGACTTATCTTTAACTAAAGAAAGAGAGGAACTGAAGGTATTTGTACATGATAAAATGGACAGAAAGGGTAAAGGAAGGGGAAGGGAACAATGGAATTCTGCCTATTGTCCTTCTAAGTCTGCCTTTGTTTAGCTCAGATACATTGGTATTTCCTGTTCTGCCTTCCCTCCTAAAACATCACAGTCCTGTAAGAGGTATATCCCTGTAGGTTTCAAGAAATTGGTAGAGAAGGGGAAATTATAGAGTTTTCCTGCATCCACTACATAGGCATATGAGAGAGCAGTTTCACCTGTTGTGGAAACACCTGCTTGTTTCAATCTCTTTTACTGCTAGTCATCAATAAACCAGGGTGCAGAGGGAAGTTGAGAAGATATAGAATATTTTTAATATTCAGATCCTGACATCAAAATAGGGGGTTTGATTTTGGACCAATTTTAGAGAATAGTTCGAATCAATTATTATAGTTAGTTTGTGCATTATACTGAAACAGAAAGAGAGGAACTGAGGTACTGGCAACAAGTCAAAGTCGAATGTACCTATTTGTTATTTGATAAAATGAATGAATGGTTTCCAGCACAGCTTCTGATCTTTTAAGAAAGGTCACTCACTCACTGCAAGGGAAATTGTCTTTCAATCAAGTCCTCTCCCAGCTTTGGCTTGATTTATGTCTTATTGCAAGTATTATCTGAAAATGAAAAATAACATAATGCCATAAAGGTGTTATTGGAAAATGGAAAATAACATCACTTCCATTACAGCTGACATGAAGCCAAGCTGATCTGTGAATAAAAGTCTTGTAGAGGATCAAAAGCTCACACTGTGTTGCTGCCACCAAAGACAGGTCTCAAGATATCATCTCTCTCTGTGGCTACTTTATTTTCAGTGAACTTGGAGAAAGTCTTTTGTGACTCTGGGAAAACTTCAGCCTCATTATTGGCCTGAATACAAGCTCAGAGTTGTGAAGTTGCTTTTGGCAATGAGGTAAGTCCCAAAGGGATTTGAAATAAGGAAAAGGTGTTTGCCATGTGGTTAAATGAGAAGTCTTCCAAGGCTTAGAAGCCAGAATGGAGAAGGAAATGCAGGTGAGATGTAAATTAAGCATTAAATTCTGTAAATTAGAGGTGGCTTGGTAGTTATGGTGGCCTTTTGAATTAGTGTGTCCTTTCCACTGCTTAATGTGTGAGCCTGGGAAAGCCAGTCAGTCTTTGGTTATCTGTCTCCAAGTGTGTAATTATCTCACAAGTACAAAACCATGCCAGGTAATGGAATGCCCAGGAACTACAGAGGAGCTGGGTTGCTCAGTATGAGAAAAATGAAACCCAAACACAGGTATATATTCTACTGCAGTGTATACAGCATTACATTGCAAAAATGACTAGTATGATGTACCCAAACAGATTATGTTTTAAAATTAGATAACAGGTCTATCAGGGGCTAAAAATGCTGAACCATGATCTGAAATGGCCATTTTCCAGAGCTGTTTGTTTTCTTAATTTCTTTTTTTAAAAATGTCAGATTGGAAAAAAATATCTCTATCAGTTTGAAGAAAATGCACTGTTTTGAGCAGTTTGCCATTTATTCAGCCCTGTACCTGGGCAGTATGGTACCTGAACACAATATATTCTGTAGAAGAGTGCAAATGCATTCTCAGAACCAACTGCATCAGGCAAAACTTCTCTAAATAGTTACTAAAGCATGCTCAAGCTTCATTCCCCACAGCACCTCTGTCAGTCAGCTGCTGTCACCCAGCAACTCTCAAACACATTGACTGAATAAAATGCATAGTCTCATCACTGTTTGGAGATGTATACTCAGTCACTAATTCTTTATAATACACTCATGAATTTTATTGAACATTATTATTCATAGTCTAAGCCATAGGTTTTGACTGAAGTTTCCTACTTGGAACTCAAAGAGTTCTTCACTCTAAAATGTGGGATATTTTGATTATTCATTACTATTAAGCTAGGACAAAAAGCCTTACCTGTCAGTTTTCTGTCCATGTGATCATTATTTATTCTATTTTACAGATGACACAAAATCTCTGGCTCATGCTTATAGACTGCCTTGTAATTTGTTGCTCCAAGATTCTGTTCAGCAGTAAACATGATTATCAATGTCAGATGTCAGAAAGCTGCTGTAAGACAGTTTGAATGTCTCTAGAATTGCACAATCCTCTCTTTTTTCTCTGAAACACAAGGCAGAAAAAAGATGCAGAATGAAAGGCCTACATGTGGCTTCTTGTATGACAATGAAGTGCCAGAAGTAGAGTAAAACTCCTTTAATTTGTGGATTTGGGAGAAAATAAAGGAGCCTACCATGATTAAAATCACTGTCAAATACACAACTTGTCTTTCTCCCACTATTTATTCAGAAGAAATTTTCAGTGTGTCTGGGAATATGACTGAAACTGATGAGCAAGACTGGCTCTATACTGAAAAACAGATTACTGACACTTAGCTTCAAACATGGATAACTCCTACACACTACTTGTACAGATGCTGATAGGGAATCTGACATAGGGCTGATGTCTATGCAGCCACACAAGGAGATAAGAGACCAGAGTTGAGTGAATTTGACTTCTGAACTGGAATTCATCAGTAGTGCAGCATTTGAAAACTTTACCTGACTTAATTGTTGCTTTGCCAGTCAAAAAATAGAAGAAGGAGTTCCACGTACATGCTATGTACGTTCATGACATGATTGCTTGTCTTTTTACTCGATGTCTTCCTGACTAGCAGGAGTAGAGGAAGCAACTATGGAGATGGAAGGAAAATATAATTTTCTTTATTTTCTGTCCTTAGACTTCAAGGGATTTTCTTATTTACAAGTACAGAAAGAATTTGAGAGCAAAGACTTGTTTGCTAAGATATTAATTTTAAACATCAGAGTAATCTAAACTGAAATGTTATGTTTAGATTGTATATATTTTATGATAGCATGGGAAGAACTGGTGATAGATTATTTAGATGGGGACTGTTTTTGCTAGTTCATTGCAAAATTTTGCCAAAAGTAGCCCAACATATTCCCTGTTTGCATCTAGATATTTTCAGGCTTTTCTTTTACAAATTAAATGCATGCATGGGAATACGAGCTTTGACATAACCCCTAAAATCAGAAGGTGTAAGTAATACTTTACACAGAATAAAAGTGGATGTAGCTGCTCAGATATCGAATTCAATGTTGAAACTAAGGTATTTGCAGTTCTGTCATGTGTGCCGCACGTTGTTGACTCAGAGATGAAATGGAAGCTGTGTTCTGTCCTGAGAGCAAAAGCTGAGTCTGTGCAAGAGTGGAACAACTTCTGCTTTGCACAGATTGACACAGGGCAGCATTTGTAATCTCTCTTTGCTATAGTGACTACTAGAAGTTGAGAAGTTTAGGAAGGAATTTGTCCACTAGAACCTATCCTGGCACTGGAAAAACATCCTTGCAGAAACCACAACATTGTGCTAAAGAGACAGACTCTTTCTGTGTTGGGCTTTGTTTAACTGCAGTGAATAGCTTACATTTAATGTTCTCCTTAATGACATTTCTTTGGCTTGACTGGGCCTTAGTTGTACTGGACAAAGGTAGTGCAGATTTGTGACTTTGGCCTCCAGTTCTTTGGTATGCAATCATTAAAAATGCTAAAATCACTTTGTAGGGGTAAGTTTCAATCCCTCATTCTTACCAATAAAATTTCAAAAATACTCTCTGGAAATGTTTTATGCAGTGTTATATCTGCATAAACTTCAAGCTTTAACTTTCATGGGAAAGGCCTTCCATGGGAAAAGCCAATGGCTATAGCCTACAGAAAACCCAGACTCTTTCCCTTCCCCCCGCCAACCTCTTCCTTCAAAAATTACAGAGGGAAAAGGGGATATAAATGAAAAGGATCATTGCATGGGCCTGAATTCCAGTTTTGGGGGCTTTCTTGGTAAGATTTGGGAGGCCTTCCTGTTTAAAGAGCAAAGAAAGAATTTCAAGTGGTGAAAACCTTGTAATTCTAATAATACTGACATTCAAGGCTATCTAATTAATGCCTTATTATGCCTGGGCTGAATGGCCAACTTTAAGTTAAGCAAAAAGATCAGGAGCTATTGAAATGCAAACGTTTAGTCCTTCAGCAGGGAGCAGGAAAGGTAGGAAACATTTACACACCACAGGAGCCTTGCAAAGAGACATCTATTCAGAGCTCTGCGCTGGGGGACAGCATTAGTGTTCTGTTTGCTGTGCATGGCTCAGAGCTACAGCAGTGAGAGCTGGTTGTTAGCTGAAGTGAGGAGGATCCTCTCCTGGGAGCAGGCAGCACGAAGGCAGAGCACTCCAGAAGGGCCTGGGCTGCCAGCAGCATGAAGGCACATCACCACGAGAGCAGTTGCAGCCTCAGTTAAGCTTTGTTGACAGGCAAGACCTGACAGTCCTCAGACATGAGGTAGAGCTTACCCAAGACTGAAAGCAAGCAGCTGGCCTTGACGGAGTGTAATTAGCATTGGTTACACTGTAGAACGGCCTTCCCCCAATAATCTACTCTATGGGGCTGTCTTACCTTCCTTTAATAAGATATTCTGAAGGCAATAGATTCATGTTTGCAAAGGACCAGGTGACCCATTAAACACCACATTTAACTTCTTTTCACTCTTTGAGAGGGACAAAATTTTATTGCATCCCTTTACATCTGAATTGAGGCCCTGTTCTTCTAGTTAAGGCTTGTTGTAAATTACGGCTCCCATGTTTGTCCCAGTCAGGCTGTGCAGCTTGCTGGTAGGTTGGTGTAGCTACCCATTCAAAGAGGCCTGTTAGATTCATTCAAAAGATTTTCAAAATAAAGAGTAAAATAATGCTATTTTATTTAATATAGCTTTTTTATTGAAATGCTTGGTTTACAGGCACATACAAGTGAAAAGGGAGAACAGATTTATAGGAATGCTAAAAGAGGACGTGTTCAATCAATCCTTTTCCCTATTAGCTGCCCTAGAAATTAAGTTGTAAGTCTTGAGGGAACTGAAGGCAAGTCTCTCTTCTTACCTTTGGTGTCCATAATTCTCTCAGAGAAGTTCCTTAACAGCCAGTTTTTTAGAATTTGGTTGCCCTTGATCTTTCCTTTTAATGCTGTTCCCATGTCCTCTAGGTTGAGGATGAATCCCACCTATTGTGGTATGTAGGCTGATGGTTAGTAGTATCACAGTTCTGAGGTGGATTGGCAGCTCTACAATTGCAAAGTGTAGTGCTGAGATGTTCTTAAGAAAATGAAAATGAGTCTCTAGCCTAGTGAATTGCGCTTTCCCCAGGGAACAAATGATTTTGGTTTCTGTTGCTGATTACAAAAGCAAGTAAATGCTTTTTAGAAGTGGAAAAAGATCAGAAAGAAGAATTGCAGACATACCCCGGAATAACTACTACTTTTCATCCTACTTACAGAAATACGGTAGTTAGGAGATGTGAGTTCATTTTCCTGCATCACCAAGGGAAACTGTGTGTCCCATACCCCACCTGATCTGCAAAGGAAGGGAAAATTGTTCTTCCTTTCTCTAGGGATGCCAGCTCTCTCAGTAGAAGTGATGTTTTTAATTTAAACTGAATTGGAATATTTCCAGGGTAACTGCATCATTAGTTGAGGATGCTGTTTTCCATAAACAAATACAGCAAGTTCCTCAGACTGAAAACAGTGCTATCCTCAGTGTTATCAGCTTGTCATCAAGAGTGCACATTTGACACAAAGATTTCAACTTCATCTAAGCAGCGGGAGAGCTGTACCAGTGAACTGGATGCTGAAAGGAGAAGAAGTACTCTTTATCCCTTCCTCAGCAAAGAGGTAAGAGGTACAACAGAATGGAAGGTGGAGATGCAACATATGGATCAGGCTGTAAGGAGAAGCTGCCTTGCAGACATTTGTGATGAGCTAACTGTTCCCACCAGGCACTCTTGGATGTGCAGCCTTCCAGCTGGGTGAGGAAAGGAGCTGACAGCCCTCCTTACAGACTGGATGAAGAGTCTGGATTTCACTGTTTGCAGCTGGAGTGCCCCAAGCTGGCTAATCCACTGCTGCTTTCCCTTGGCTCAGAGCTGAGAGGAGGTATCTGGTGCCGTAACCTGACTGGATTGGTGTAATTTCTTCAGATATGAATTTATCCACAATTGATGATAAAAATGTATATGTGCAACTTATCCTTTTCTGGTTAGCAAAGTAAAAGAGTCATTGCTCTGAATTCTTGTATTTCCAACGGAGTATCTCCAACTACTAAATTAAAACAACATCGCTGGTATATGAGTGTTATTCTAATCAGCTGTTTAAAGGTTTCTGTTATTCATTGCTTCCCAGTAGAGGGGTCATCAAAACCTTGACACTCCAGTGTTTAATTAACTTATGCTTCCTTTTTCATTTAAGGCCGTGTATTTCAACACTAGCAGCAAGTGATAGGTTTGCCTTTACACAATATCATTAGAGAATAAATTGCACTACGTACTTTCCTCAGTCCTAATAGTCTGGAGTCTTTGAGCTGAATTAACTTGAGTGTAATTACAGTGCTTTGGCAGAAACATTACAAAAACCAGAAGTTTTATATAGACATTTATTTTAAAGAAAAATTCTGGGGTTTTATATATAATTTTAAGGTAGAAAACTGGTGGTGGCAGAATATAGCTTTTAATCTAATGTACTGTAGCCTAAACAATATCTGCTTAAAAACTAGAATTCGTTGGCTGGAAATCTTCATGGGCAAAACTGGTTCATTGGCTCTTCTGAGAGTTAATCAAGCTTTCAACTGTTTGTAATGAGAAGATAAGATTAAACTTTGGCTAAATGTTAGACGCTAGTTATTAGACTCAATCTCAGGAAGCAAAACACTCCTAAGAACAATCTTACATTTAAAAAGAATTCTGGTAAACTTGCAAAATATCAACAGCTCTTGAACAGTGGTTTTAAATTTGGTAGCAGCACCTTTTTTGTCAGAATGTGTGCTTTTCAGTGCCTGAAACACTGCAGAAATTAGCCAGGGCAGAACCTTAAAGTAATTGAAGTTTGCCCATGCTCATGTGAGACTAGTTTTACTGGCTGATATGTCGAATTACTCTCTCATGATTGAACTGAGTCAGGCTCATTATACACCAAAAATGTGAACTTGATCGGCAATAACTGTTCTGGACCAGGATAAGTATGGGCACTAAAGCACAGAGCAGGGAAGCTGTCTGTCTTTTTCTCATCTTCTGTAACATCTGTGCCCACTTCCGGTGAAAGGGGAGGAGGAAGAATACCTGATGCAAAAGCTGCATTGCAGAATGAAGAGATGGGGAGAAGGATTCTGATGAAAGCCAGATGATGAAGAAATTAAGTGAAATGGGAGTTAATTGAAGTTTAAAAGATTAAAATGAAGAAGAAGATAGGGAGGGATTACATAAAGAATTAAGGGGACATATCTAAGGATAGCTAAGAAAGTGTTATTTACACATGGAGCTAGTGGGCCATAGTATAACCATTGGTAAAAGAAGGCTGATGTAGTGAAGAGAATCTTGAAGAAAGGATTTTGAATATTTTGTAAATCAAAATAGGAGATACTGGTATACTAAAGTAAAATTTGCCTGCTTACTCTATCATGTCTCATTTGAGATATCAGAACTTGAAGAGCATTTAGAATTGTATAGCCCTCTAGGTTCAGCTTTCATTGATTTCAGCCACATCTAAAACATTCAAATACATCTGTAAATTCGATCCTGTGGTGTCCATCTGGATAACAGAAAATGAGGAACGTAGAGGTCCTATGTCTTGGTGTTATGACACAGGCTTTAATGACATGACTGCATATATTTATTAATATCAGAAAACATGGTTGTATAAATACAGGCAATTTCTGATAATTTCTGCTGGACTTGGTGGGTTTGGTGTCCATGTAGGTGTGTACAAATATGTTTATTCCTTACATCACAACCTTTTAATGACCAGTCTGTTTAAGTTAATCTGCCTTGCAATATAGCTGCACTGTGAATATAAATTATTAAAAGGTGATTGTTCCTGAGCTGTTCTTGAATTAACCTCCCCTATTTATTTCTGGCCACTTTATGATCTGCACTACACCACTGTGCTTCTGCTGTGTTTATATAAAAGGACTATATTCACAGTACATAGCTGAAGAAGTAAATTCTGGATCTCATGTCACAAGCTGCATCTTGGAGAAACCTGCCTTTCCTCTATGGTAATATCCTCAGAAGGGGCCAGGTTCTTCCTTTAGACACAGAATTTCCTCCTGGCAGGAGCAGGAATCCTTGGATGACAGAGCTCAGCTCCCCAAAAAGAAGGGACTTGTTTTCCCTCTGTCTGAGCGAAAGTCAGGCATACCTGACAGCCTCTCAGTGGCGCAGCAGAGAAGATAAGAGACTTTCTCTAATCAATCCTTGATGCTAGTGTTTCTATTTTTGAAACAGGCTTATTCCAGTTCTTGATCTTAAATCAAAACAAAGCTGGGGTTCTGTGAAGCTAAATGGATTATATTGTCACAACCTCCTGTTCTAGCAGCATAACTCCTTGAATAGGTTTTCATTATTTGATCCGAGATAATGACATCAGCTTATTACTCCAGTGTAGCAGTTCTTCATGTCTCTAACTTTAATCTTTAACATTTCCAAAGGGCACTTAAACCATTTGGTTTGCAATAATTTTTTTAATCTAAACTCTTACAGATAACATTTTTATTTTTCCCTGAGAACAGTACAGAATCATAATTCCAGAAGCTAATAATCACTGAAGGCTTTAACCACATTTATCCTGTAGAACATTAGTTATTTCTTTCTCAGTATCTCAGATTTCTCATTGACACTTCTGGGCCACATTAAACTGATTTTTTTAACCTGCACCTTTTTCCCAAGCTTTCATTTATCATTTTGAAAATCCTATAATTAAAGTAAATCCTGATTCTTTGCCCAATATTTTTTCCAGCATAATAATTTGGATTTGTAAAATTGCAGTGAGCAAGTTAAACATTACAATTAGGGCAGTGGAGAAAATGGCTTGGTCTGTGTCTGTTCCTCTTCCCTACACTTCCCTCAGAAGAAATGATGTGACTTTCACAAAACTATACTATGGCCTGAATTATTTGCATTCTTTTGTTGCTAGCTATTGGGCAATTTCCATTGATTAAATTAACTGTTTTTTATCTGAGCTTTGTTTCTTTCTGTGCTGAATAAATTCAAAATGGTTCAGACTAGCTCAGTGTGTTTTTGGAAAAGTGTTAGATTATACTATTTTTAAAAAGAGAGAGAGAGAAGTTTTTATTTCAAACTCTTCCTTTGCATTTTGAGCTGTATAATTGATTCTAGTGTCTGATTTGGAGTGTCTGAGGTCACTTGGTCTCTTCAGCCTGGAGAAGAGGAGCCTGAGGGGAGACCTCATTGCAGATACAACTTCCTCATAAGGGGAAGAGGAGGGGCATGCACTGATCTCTTCTCTGTGGTGACAGTGACAGGACCTGAGGGAATGACCTGAAGTTGTGTCAGGGGAGGTTTAGGTTGGATATTAGAGAAAGGTTCTTCACCCAGTGGCTGGGCACTGGAACAGGCTCCCCAGGGAAGTGGTGGCAGCACCAAGTCTGGCAGAGTTCAAGAAGTGTTTGGAGAATATTCTTAAGCACATGGTGTGACTCTTGTGGATGGCCCTGTGCAGCACCAGGAGTTGGACTCAGTGGTCCCTGTGGATCCCTTCCAACTCAGCTGATTCTGTGATTCTGTGATCAGAGTTTGTTTTTTGTTGTGGTATTTGATTGCAGTTGCCAGACAAACAGCTATGTTCCCTGTTTCCTCCTTTTCTGTGCAGTCCCTGAAGTTGAATGGTTTAGAAATCTTCTCATATCCAGACTGAAATTTTTCCCCTACATGCCTTTTTCTCAGAAATTGTTATACATGATATAAGATAAAAAGGAAATAAGACTTCTTTTATTTTGGGTTGGGTTTTTTTCCAACTCTCTCCATAAACTAACCATAGTTCTTGTGACTTTTATTTTGTTTTTTCTACGCTAATGACAGGAGCAGTGATTCCCACCAGCAAGATACATGACTTATTTTTGTATTAAACCTTACTGACACAGGAAGAAACTTATATTCTGTTTTCAGTAGGGAAGCATCCATAACTTTGTTTCTAACTCTTCTCAGATCAAGTTTGAGATTTTTAAAGGCATTGTGTGTATAAATCATGTCTTAGGGATCAGTTTGTTTTTGTCACATGTAACTGTGATGCTCTTGCATCCTGCCTAGAGCCTTTACTGCCAGACCACTTCCCTGCAACCTTTCCCTGCAGTTTTCTCATAAGTGATAGGAGTAAGTCCTGATCTCCAAATTTTTGTTTTGTCCTATTATATAGGTCTCTTCAGCATCTATATGGTTAAAGACAGCTGTAAATAAAGAGAAACATTCTCTGCCCATCCTTAAAAAGTATTTTATCTCTTTGTATCTTTGCGAAGCTGGCAAATAGATCATTATACTGGCTGTTGATGTCAGAAAACTGCAACACAAGTTAAGTGACATTCTCTAGACTGTACTGAGGAGATCAGAATTGGGCAACAGTGTCCACAGTCCTGTGCATTTACCACAAGTAAGATGGATCATGAAAAGTGAAGTGGGAAAGGTGCTGGGGTTTTACCTTACACTTGAACTGAGGTGTAGGGAGTTGATGGAATATGTGGTATGCTGAAAGGCTCTGCCTTTATTCAAACAGTACCCATTGCATCCATGTGACTTAGACTCTTACTAACTGTTAAAAAGACACTTTAAATACAAATTGAGCTGCTCCTTGTACTCTTCCTTCCTCATGTCTTTAGAAGAAAATTCTAAACCTTTAAAGTTCCTCGAAGAGTTCATTGGCAGCATGCTGCTATGATCTTAAATGTCTCCAAAACTGTACACCTTTCTCACATAGGAGGAGTGGGTACAAACTGACTCAAACAGCTACCAGTTGGGCTTTATTTTTAAAACTGAGTGTGATTTCCACCAGATTTATGGTACAAATGTTCACACACAAATCTGTCTCAGATTAGTAGTGTCTTTAGCATTTCAAAATCTGTATACTGTCTTTACAAAATCTTTTGAAGGAAAAACCTCATTAATACCCAAAACGGACAAATTGCATTTGCCTTTTATTAATATTCATTATGTTTTCCAGAAGCAACATGAAATACTTTTCTTTATGGTATTTAAAGGGAATTTTATTGTCTCAGGAAAGATTCACAAACATATGAAGTTTTTTCTTTTGCCAAGAAAAGCTAATACTCCTCTGTCAGAATTTTAATCTTCTTACACTCTGTTTATTGTAATAAATGATGTTGCATCTTGTACACATTTTGCAAAGTGATAGAATCACTGAATAGGAAAATTAGCCTTAGCTCCTAGTGCTAAATAACATTCAGACGTTTATATCTGTGGGGCAATTAAGAACTTTCAAGCTAGTACTCCAAGGCAAGTTTTGAGGAACTCTGACTTGGTTTTGGTTGTGGAGAAATATGTCTCCGCTGCTCTCTTCCCTGAAGCTGCATGTTGTGATGTACATCCTCCCCCTGTCCCACCTCTCAGGCTGCACTATGATTTCAGAAATGCTCAGCACCTGGGCTAAGCTGCTCTTGAGCTTATCAGAAACTCTGTCTGTTCCCAGGAACCTACACTGGCTAACAACCTGCTGGTTTTTTAATGGAAAGCTTTAAAAATTTATTTGTCTTGCCCAGATTACAACCCAAGTGGAACACCATTTTTGCTATGGAACTTTCAAAGAAAGTTACCATCTCAAATTTGAGGCCAGGATGGAAGATTACTATGACCAAAGCCAATTGTCTTGTGACCCTAGAAGCAGAGGCCCTAAATGAGACCCTTTGAGCTCTCCTGGACTGCAGCAGGCATTGACCAGCAATCTCCTTCTGAGAGGAAAGTATCTTAGAGCTGGTGAATTCACAGCTTCGCTATACTCGGAGGGCTGATGCTGAACACCAGTGTGGAGCCTGGGCTGATACCCCAGCTCCTCAAGGCTCAACCCTTTGTCCATTGAAATGATGCAAAGGAATTTTCACTGAATGTAGTTTGCTGAATTCAAGGGGAATTTTTCAGAGGCATACACCTTGTGCATGCTCCTTTATGTCTGCGTGTGTGCGAGTGTGGATATGCTATAATAAATATACTATGAACGTTGCTCTCTTAGATTCTTAAGTATGTTGGATTTGTACATAAGGTAGGGCTGTAAGTGAGTTACTGTTGTGCTTATTGTATATTCTATAGAATCTTTTGTTAAATTATTTATTGATTAAGTGCTGTTAAGTTTAAGTGCTGTTGAAACCCTTAGGCCTAAAACACTGGTCAAGTCCAGGGCTAAGTTTGATAAGGGGCTCCACTCTGAACCTTATAACTCAACAGAAAGGTCTTTTATTTCTTTTTATCATCACCGTTTCCTATGCTTACCCTTTTCCCATCCTCGGCCTCCATGTAGATAATTTGAAGCTGATTTTAATTTTAGATTGATTGATTTTAGATTTTAGTCTGATTTTGCTCTGTGTGCCTTAACTATAGCAGTGGAGTGAACCTTGCCAACAAACTTTGTCATGGTTTCACTTTAATATTAAACCTGCTTTTGCAAATACCTTTGTCAATGTCTCAACTGCTGGCCATTGCCATCATTTAATCTCATTAGAAAGAAGGATATTGATTAGGCGCAGGAGAGTCTAACCCCTCATGTCAAGTTGAATTTTTATTTACACCTGGAAAGCCTCTGGTTTGAAGAATGCCAGAAAGCAAACATGTGTTACTTTGGACTGAGGAAATGCAGAACGTTGCAAAAAAAAGGCAGTGTTTCGAGAACACTCTTGCAGCATCCTTTCCTTCTTACAGCAATCAGGGTAAATTTTCACTTGGCTGGAGCTGTAGCAGAATGACATGAGCAAGGGACCAGCACAAACAACTTGGATTCAGGTTTCATTATCCTGAGCTCTACATTTAAGAGAGATATTAAGGATTTATTTGAGGGGGGCCTTTAAAATCTCAGTGGGAATTTTGTCTGAATGAGAGCTACGGAAAGCTTCAGCAGTGGGCTGGGATATAGGAATGTAAATAAGGAATGTAAATAAGTCCCCAGACTGAGAAGGAAGCCTGTGCCTGTCAGACACTAAAATAACTGTTGCTTAGAGCCAACTGAACCTCTATTTATGACACAAAGATTAATAATGTGAGTGGCAACCAAAGGTGAAGTGATTCAGAAATCTAGTTCTCAATTTTTAGAAATATGGAACAGGCTGGGTTTTATAGCAGCAGATGTAAGAGGGGAGGAGGAAGGGGCAGGGCTGTGAAGGAGCTACAAGATGCTTTTTAGATTGTATGAAAAGCATTTGGCTGTGAACGAAAGAATGGCATTTAAATTATTTTTCCCCTTGAAGATAATCAGGGATCTGTAAAATTAAAACTCATGAAAGGGCAGTTCATATGGCATGAGGCCAAAAGCAGCTACGTGAAAGTGTTAAATAAGCATCCTTTGTAGCCCATCTGTGAGGACATACGGATTCTGCAGCTTCCCAGCAGTCCTGGCAGGTCCTGTGCAGTGTGAGAGGAGGGAATGAGGCAGCAGGAAGATGAAGTGACACTGGTCAGCTGAAGGTCTTGTTACTTTAATCCTAATTTAGGATGGTTACAGCCAGTATGATGGAGTCAAATCACTAACGAAGATGCACATTATTCAGGGAGACAAAGAGTCTCTTGTGGTGCTTGGAGATCCTGCTGGAATTTGCAGTTGCTTAAGGTATCACTAACCTAAATGTAGTCATGAGCAGTCAGAGTTTCTTTTCCATCATGAGTTTTTGTTTAACTTTCTCCTTTCTCACCTGCAGGAAGGTGATTCTTTATCCCACGAGAAGACCTTATTAAGGGAATTGCTTCGGGCTTTATCCTCATGAGGTGGCAATGGCCGTGCTGGATGCCTGAACATTGCCAAAATTTGATCATGTTGTTTTTGGAAACACATGCTTTACCATCATTAGGACAGATGTGTCCCTTGCTAGACTAAACACAGAGAAATCTTTATAAATACGTTTTAAAGATTTTCAACTTTTCAGTCACAATCTTTAGTTTTTTGTACTCATGTTCACACAGGCACACCTGTTTTCTGGGGTAAATAATCCTTTCAACAGACATTCAAAACTTCTCACTTTGTGCCTTATTCTAAGAGAAACTAATCAAGTAGTCTAGTGCTGGCTCACTCTGCCTAATGGCACCTTGGCATTGGCATTTGAAAACTGGATTTCCAACTCTAATGGAAAGTGCTCATGCAGAATTCACTCTTAAAAAGAAATCTGAGTGCAAGCCAAAACCAGAAGACCCAAGCTAAGTCTTCAAGTTTGAAGCTGCAGCTGATAAATACTTTTCCTAAGTGTCTTTGTGATGGCTCTTAGTAAACGTAAAGAAGCTGTATTTTTAATCTTTGAATTGTTGGGTTTTAAGTAAAAGCTTTATATGAGAACTGTCCCAGAACAGAATTTGAGAAGTTCAGGGTTTTGACAGCTTCTAGCACCTTATAGAAATACATCACTGCATGTCAAATTTGTTTCTCGAAAGCAGAGTATAGCTCCTTGGATTCGTTTTTTTCCAAAAAGCACCAGGGATCTGATCAAATATTCAGTTATCTTCTTCACAGTGCTCAGGGCTGAAAACCCTTAGGTGGGGGCACCGTGTGCAGAAAGTTCATTTCAGTGGTCAGCACAAATTATGGATTACATCTGGGTTTTTGAAAAGGTGACAGGAAGCCAAAGAAATTGCAGGATGTAAAAGGTTCCCTCTACAGAATAGCATCTATGGACAGCTGTCAGCGCTGACCAGTCACAAATTCCCTACCTACTCATTCCAACAGTTTTTCCTGTCTTTCCTCTTTCTGCCACATGCTTCAGATGTGGATAAGAATGGGGGAAAGATGAACTCTGAAGGTCATCCAAGTCAGAGTAGGCCAATCCCAGGCAAGGTTCTAGGCTCCATTCCAGTAAAGCTAGAGCTCCAAAATGGCACAGGTTCAGGTTTCCAGTGCTCAGCACTGAAAGCTGGGGCCACATGTGACACACTAAGCACCCCCTGGCTTCCAGCTGCAACAGTCACGGCTGCATCTCTCAAAGGCTTTTCTCAAAGGCTTTTTTTTACTCATTTCTTTCTTTTCTGAAAATAATGTCTATATCCTTAAAGCCCAGATTATTTTTAAAAAAGAGATCTAAAAATATGTTTACCTGTCAGATGATCTGAAAATGACCCAAGCAGGCAATACTTACCATCTAAATTGAAGAAAAACATGGTAAGAAGATTTTGCTATGCAGGGGAAGTGAGGATGAGTCTGTCTTTTCCAGCTGATTGATTATTTGATTAATTTACATTTTAAACACCATATCATTGTGATTTCTTGGGGGCTTTTCCCCACTCTGGTCATTTGATTGCTTTTTGAAACAACCAAATATATTATATTTTTTCTAATGTCAAGCATGAACATGCTGCTCTTGCCACTCTTGATCACTGTATTGCTATGCTGCTGTGAAGCAGTCATTTCAAATCATTACAAAGAAACCAACTTGGAAGAACTTGTGAGCTTTTTTTTTAAAAAAAAAAAAAAAAGAGAAATTTAAGTGAATAAGTGCTATACATAATCTCTTGTCCCAAGGGGCATTCAAAGAGAGAGTGAGTGCATAAATTCTACTTAGAAGAAGGTTACTCAGAATCAGATAACATGCAGATTAGAGATTTTTAAATGGAAAAGTTTACCAAGGGTGCTGCTCTGTAGTTCTGCCAATAAAAGCCCTAATTGGTCCTGGAGAAATTCTGCCTTATTTGTGAATAGAAGCAGCATGGAGAATCAGTGCTCAGAAGGGAGAATACAGGTTTTTTTTCATTTCCTCGGCCTTTTCCATGTTTATTTCCTAAGTCTTTGTTTTATTTCTTCCTTACAATAAATGTTTTACACGCAGACAAAAATTTTGGGGTAGGGGCAAATTCCCCCCTTAGTTCTTTCTTTGCCCCTATTTTGCTGAAAGGTTTTGAGGGTTGGTTTTTTTCTTGTTTGTATGTTTGAAGTTGGTGTGTTTGTTTTGGTTGGTTGGTTGGTTTTTTGTTTGATTTGGGGATTTTGTTTGGTTTTGTCTGGGGGTGGATTTGGTGTTTCAGGTGGGGTTTTTTTGTAAATAAGAAATCAGGTTCTTGTTATTCAGAAAGGTTCCTAGGTTACTTGTGGAGACACTGGAAAGATGTTCTTTGAGGGAATAATTCAGAGCAGGAGCTTCATCTACAAGGGTTGAATCCAGCCCACTCTTCTGTCTCTCTTGACCAGAGGACAGAGACTGGCCTCACTGCAGTAAAGTATACATTTCTGAGTATTCACAGACATGGAACTGGTGCTGAGAGCTGATTGCATTGTACCTGTTATCATTCAGAGGTATCGACTTGGAGATATAGAGAAATATTGGAGAAATATTGAAATTTGCACTATTGGAAAAATAGAGAAATTTCAGATAAATTACATTAATACAAGAGGAAGAACAGGGAGATTCACCAGTGGCCATCCACAACTGTGGCCTTGCAGATGTTGACTGCATGGTAGTGGGTATGACAGCCAATAGTGGCCTGACCACAAGCACTCATCCTCCTTCATTAACACAGGTCTTTCTGGAGTATGTTCCCTCCATGGAGAATTTAAATCTTTTGTGTTTTAATAGGAAATTCCTTCACCTTAGGAAGTGTCTTTCAGCTTTAAGGATCCAGTGGCCAGTGGAAAAGGCAGGTCAGCTGTCTGGGTTTTCTTGCCCTGCTCTCCATGGATGGCAGGACACGGTTTCCTCAGTTCACGTCAAGTTTTCCTTCAAGTTTTTTCTCCTTGAAACCATGAGAAACAAATCTACAATTTTTCAATTTTTTTTTTTTCTTAATGGAAGTTAAGTTAGTCAAGTTTTCAAAAAGAAAAGACCAAATCTCTGGGACAATCAGAACACAGATCAATGAAGAAACTTTGTCAGATCCAATATTTCTTAATGATATCCTAATAATGAGAAAAAAAATGGTGAGGCTGCAACTCATTCTCTGGTATAAAAATGTTGGCGAGAAGAGAGACAGAAAAGGTACCTAACAGTAATGAAGAAGCAAGATGCTGGGCTGCTTTTTCACCATGAGGAGAGTAAGAGAACTTCCTTGGGACATGGAGAGATAATATAAGTTTTTAAAAATCATTTTACACAGCAGCTTAAACCACATTAATACTGATTCCGCAAACAAAAAAAACTCGTCAGAGATAACACTTTCCCTCATTTTAACTTCAAATATAGATATTATGAAGTGATTATGAAGTTTAAATATTTTTATGATCAGAAATGGGTCATTTAAAACACAAAATATGTATTTTGGATTTTTGCAAAAGCTAGGGTTTTTTGGTGGTAGTTTATTGGGATTTTTGTCCTGAGGGAGATGTAATCTGTCAGTGTGGCTAGATTTGGCATATCATCTTAATGATGCATCAAGGGACCTATAAGGTGCATTGTACCAAAGATTTACATTCTCTGTGCCTGCTGTGAATTCTCTGCGGTCTGCCCTTTGGGTGTGAGATAAACAGCATTTGCTTCAGACAGTTCTCTGTATCAGGATGCCTGTGTGTTTCCCATGAAGCAACTGGAAAGTTTCACA
Source organism: Oriolus oriolus (assembly GCA_013400235.1). Lineage (NCBI taxonomy): Eukaryota > Metazoa > Chordata > Aves > Passeriformes > Corvidae > Oriolus > Oriolus oriolus. The sequence goes on from VXBT01012885.1 coordinate 1,057,404, forward strand.
GTTTTTACTCTCTCTCTCTCTCTCTCTCTCTCCTATGTTTTAGTTGAAAACTGAGCTTCATATGTTAAGCCTTCTGCCTTCTATAGACCTTAAAATCTTCATGGAGAAAAGGCGAGAAAAATTTATGAGCCCAGAGCATGCACAGAATGTTTAATTACCAATTTCTTTGTAGAATTGTCTGCAAATCTGTATTCTGGCACTAAAGTTGAAGGAATATCTTTACAACTAGGGTGCCTTCTAATTAAATTACTTATTGGGTAGCATTTCAAATATGGCAAAGGTTTGCCATATGGCTCCTTCAAATTTCTTTAAATTTTGGGTGTCTGAGTCCCATAGACTCTAGCATACAATCAAAATGATGACCTGCTCTATCCCTAATGGCTATATGACAGAAAAATAATTGCCTAGAATTATTTCTACTAGATGTAAATAAGAGATGTACAAGTGCATAATGTGTCCAGGTTTTAAAAAGACCAGCCAGTGCTACAGTAAATATTGTGAAAAGCCAGGCAAGAGCACGGCTGCATTAAGAGAGGTCATGCATGTAACAGGGAGATACTAGACAGGAGACTTGCTGAAAGTGTTGCAAAACAGTTTAAAGCAATGTAAATATTTTAGGAAACCTAAACCAATGGGGAAAGAAAAATAAAAAGGAAAAAGATACAAAAAGAAAAAAAGTGGCAGGGTATTTTGTTTCATTTTGGGTTTTTTTCAGTGAGTTCTTGAAACCTTCTGAATTCAGACAGGTGTGTGAGATTTTGCATGATCAAGGGGATTTACTGACATGTGAAGAAAGCGATTAACTAATTCAGTTTTGTATCATTTTTTAAGTTAGGAAGTTTAAAGGCATATATGGCCTAGATAGCGCTATACTCTCCTCTGGAACAAAATCCCCTTCTATTGCTCCATTAAAACTAAAAGGATGTTTAGGTTCGATGGATTTGCTCAAGCAGAGGATCTGACAGGTAATGACTTTCAACCATCCCTTTCATTGTGACTTTCTGCAACATTATGCAATTTTTTTTCCTGTCTTTTAGCAGGGAAAGTTGTGGGGAGGAGTTTGATGGGACCTGAGAGCTTGTGCTTTTTGTTTGTTTCTGAAGGTCAGTCTGTAGCTTGCTGCGAAGGAAGCCCTGGGAGCAGAACTGGGAGTAATGCCAAGGGCAGGAGACTCAGCTGAGCTGCTGTGGGGTCAGTTCATTCTGCCCTATTCACTCTCAGGCCAGAGGTGTATAATGTCTGCTGACATTTGGGGAGGTTTGTAACTACTCCCAGAGCTGACTGATGAACTCTGCTTTACACTGACATGATTTCTGGGGCAGGTCATCCCTCTGTGCCGGTACAAAGCGCTGTCAACAGCCACCACTTGACAAATGAACGCATCTGCTCCTGTGCGCACAAAGTGCAGGATCAGGTCAAAGAATGGAGACCATCTATTTTTAGCTCTCTCCTTACATGATGTTCAAACTGTGATTCTGTTCCTGAGGCCACAAGCTGCCCCTCCTAAAAAGTTTCTTGTCTTGTTTTGTCTCAAATTCAAAAGAATAATTGATCTTCATAAATAATAGCTAATATATTTGGATGTCTATGGTAAAATTTTGAAAAAAAACCCTTAAACAAAATGCTTTAAACAAAAATTTATTCCCACTTTCCTAAATTGCCTGAAATGACTAGCACCATTGAAGACTTCTAGCCTTGATGACCAGCTTGGCACTGATGTCTCTAACATAAATGAGCTTTTATGAGATCTTCAGCATTTCTGTGAAACCACTCTGACATTCAGTTTCAAAGCCTCAGAATAAAACCACTCACATGCACATGGGTGGTGTTCTTAGTCTTTAATTGAAGCTGTCTTCTCTTTGGCATTGCATACAAGCTGATATATTGGAAAACTGTTTGTTTGCTGTGGCCTTCTCTTTGCAAGGAAGATTTAGACTTCACTGGTGGCTTGTGTGGATGCTAGTTTGGCAAAGTGACTTAGGAGTCCTTTAGCTCCACAGCAAAATGAACTCAGATGCCTGTTTGATACAGCAGAACTCTGTCCTTCACTTACAGGTGCAATCTTTCACTTGTCTTTTGCTATGACAGAATATCTGTAGTAGGCACTTAAGTTTTTAGCTATTAGAAATCTATAGCCTCTAATGGGCTAGAAATAGAACTGGAAAAGAAGGCAAGCAATAACATTACTGCCCTTTCATAAATATGGCCTCAACCTTTGCCAAGACAAATTTAAAAAAAAATCCAGGGATTACCAGGAGTTCTAGCCTCCTTCCACTTCTAATCTGACTCAGAAAAGACAGGTATTCAATAAAGCACAATATGTTCTTGATTTTCACTCAGAGATCATTGCAAAAAAAAAAAAAATGCTGTTTGATCCCCTTCACTTCTGATTGCTTTGGTTTGTTTTTTAACAGCTCACAGTCTGTTAGTCTCCAGACCAAAAGGAAACTTCTGTGATGATATAAATCAGACAGTGAGCTTACTGGAGATAACTGAACATTTAATTTTTTTTCACATAAGCTACAAAATGTGTGGTCAGCTCCAGTATCCTGGTTTGGAGCTAACAGTGGGTTTTATTCTATAATCAAGGATAGCAGATCAGTAACTGGTGGGTACTGGTATTGCTCTAAAGGAACAATGAGAACAGTGATTATTAGAAGAAAGCTAACATTTGCAGCACTGGTATAAAGGCTAAATAACAGTAAAGAAGATCACCTTAATAATTTCAGTCTTCTAGTGGACTGACAATGGATTTGTGATACCTCCTGCAAAATACATTTGTGTGTTTATCCTTTGACTTTATGCCATCTTTTGATTTTTCTACTCCACTCTGGTGAGACCTCACCTATAGTACTGCACCCATCTCTGGAGTCCTCAGCATAAGAAAGACATGGAACTGTTGAAGCAGGTTCAGAGGAGGGCCACAAAAGTGATTAGAAGGTTGAAGTACCTCTCCTATGAAGAAAGGCTGAGAGAGTTTGGGTTGTTCAGCCAAGAGAAGACTGCAGGGAGACCTTATTGTGGCCTTTTGATACTTAAAGAGGGCTTGTAAGAAAGATAGGAACAAACTTTATTAAGTCTTGTAGTAACAGGACAAGGGGTAACAGTTTTAAACTAAAAGATAGTAGATTTAGACTAGATACAAGAAATATCTATTTTTTTTTAAATAATGAGTGTAATGAGATACTGGCACAGAGAGATGGTGGGTGCCCCACCCCTGGAAACATTGGAGGTCAGGCTGGATGGGAGTCTTAGCAACCTGATCCAGTTCAAGATAGAATCACAGGATTGTTAAGGTTTGAAAAGACCTTTAAATAAATCAAGTCCAGCTGCTAACTCAGCATTACCACCATGTTCACCATTAAACCATGTCCTCAAGTGCCACTTCAACACTCTTTTTGAACACTTCCAGTGATGGTGACTCCACCACTTCCTTGGGCAGACTGTTCCAATGCTAACCACCCTTTCTGTGAAGAAAATTTTCGAAATTTACAATATGAACGTCCTCTGGTGCCACATGGGGCCTTTCCCTTTTGTTCTGTCACTTGTCACCTGGGAGAAGAGACCAATCCCCACCTTGCTGCAAGCTCCTTTTGGGGAGTTGTGGAGAGCAGTAAGGTCCCCCCTCAGCCTCCTTTTCTCCAGGCTAAACACCCCCACATCCCTCATCTGCTCCTCACAGGACTTGTGCTCCAGACCCTTCACCAGCTCCATTGCCCTTCTCTGGAGACACTCCGGCCCCTCAATATCTTCCTTTCGTGAGGGGCTCAGAACTGGACACAGGATTTGAGGTGTGGCCTCACCAGTGCTGAGGGGGACAGGGGGACAATCCCTGCCCTGGTCCTGCTGGCCACACTATTGCTGATACAGGCCTGGATGCCACTGGCCTGCTTGGCCACCTGGGCTCACGCTGGCTCATGTTCAGCCACCTTTAACCAGCATCCTTTTAGCGGTCCTTTTAGCCACTCTGTCCCCAGGCTGCAGCACTGCAGGGGCTGTTGTGGCCCAGGGGCAGGATCCGGAACTTGGCCTTGTTCAACCTCACACCGTTGGCTTCAGCCCATTGATTCAACCTGTCCAGATCCCTCTGCAGAGCCTTCCTGCCCTCCATCAGATCAACACTCCTACCCATCTTAGTGTGTCTGTGACCTTCCCCGTAGCAGGTGGATCTGTGTGGATGGTCTTTGGAGACCCAGCTCAAACCACTCTGTGATTCTGTGATTTTGGTAGACGTGCTGATATACACTAGCAAGGCATCCAGTGCAAGTCTGAAAACTGAACATTTCATCGATCACACATAATATTAACTTTTGAGTGTCTCAGAACAACTTTTTTTGAAATTGCCTTTTCTGGATTCCTGTGTTTCAATTTGGCTGTATAGGAAAGCACTGACAAGGAGCAGTGCACAGAGGGTGAGGTTACCTGGTGTTTTCCCCATGTCTGTGCTTACTGTGGTGTGGAACAAACAGCTTGCCACGCCAGCCCACGTGTTGTATTTGCTTGAGCCATACAAATCCTAGGCTAGGATTCTTGTGCTATTACTCTGTTATACGCAGATGCTAGCATGAATTTAAATGAGGTGAGTCTAACTCAGTCATAATGTAATGAGAGGAAAATAATTATTTCAACAAAGTTACACCTTCTCCATAGTTACTCTGCAGAGTACACAAAGTGCAAAGTAGCCCTTGTTTAAATTTAATAAATTCTCGTAAGTGTAGACCTTATCTGAGAGCCCAAACTCACTAACTGTATTATTCATAAGTCAGCTCCCATAAGTATAAAACAACACATATTACATCAAGTAAAGTGAATCCCAAATAGAGAAAGGAATTTAAAAAAATTAAGTTGCACCTAACTGTGCATGAACTGTGAAATGTATTTTTAAATTAATTTTTTATTTCCTCTTGTCATTTCTGATCTTGAGTGCATTTGTAACCATCTTGTACCCATTGCTTCTGTTCCACACCACAGGTCAGAGATGCAGACATCAACCCTGCAAAATTTACTTCCAATCTATCCTTTCTCCTGTTTCCCATGCATGTTAGTAAAAACCTTTAAATAGGTCAATAATATTTCACTGGGAGAAAGCTGTCCAGGGTTTTTGTTATCATTCTTGTCTGGTAATGGCACTTTTGACTCCATCTGAGCTCCCCTAGCCTTCCATTTTTGCACGCTGTGGGAAGTAACTGTATCATCTCATCTACTTTTTGCATGGCCTTGTAGTACAACCAAAAACATCTCCCAGAAAACTGCTGCCAAGGGGTGTGATCTTGCTCGCACCCACTTCTTTCTGATGTGGTTATCAATACTGTACTTCCTGATGGCATGGGCATCTGATCCCTGAAGATGCATGTTAAGAAGGATAAACCAGAAGGTAATCACTTTTTCGTCTTCTTTTGCTTTTGTTTAGAGTTGGTTCAGGTCTGGAGCTTCAGGACACTGATGAGAATGTCCCTGTGCACAGCAGCCTGACATTAGGTTGGTTTTGCTAAGTCACAAGCAGTACATTCAAGTGCCTGAATTACCTTGTTCTACTCTCGTCACTAAAGTGGAATTAAAAAAAAAAGTGCTCTCAGCTCCCATTAAACACCTTTAAATATTCAAATGTTTAAATATTTAGATGACCTGAATTGCTTCTGAGAGGTTCCAATTGAGGAACAGTAGTCTGCTAATTCATGTTACCATTCCTAGTGGCCTGAGCATCTTCTCCGAGTCCACAGTAACATTTTTGTTTGGAGCACTTGTGTGGTTTTAAAGCCCATTTCCTAGCAGATCTCACTTCCAAATGCTGGTTCAGTTCAGCATGCCTTTACATCCTATGTTAATGATAATTTTTCCTTTTAATAATTCAGGTTTGCTCTCTGAGACAGATCTGTTGTAAAGGAGTCCATTAATTGCTCGAATGCTATATCAGCGGTAAGTTTGGCCAAGAGATGTAAAATCCATTAGTATGTGTTAAAATTAAGAAAAACTGCTCACACTGGAATAAATTCAACTAAGAGACACATAGAATAAAAGGTAGAGGAAAGAATAGCACAAGTCTTTCTATATCCTTTGTATTCATCTTCAAATGACACTATTCCACTTTTAAATTTCAGTTATTACTGAGGTAATGGCATTCAGATTGTCAGTGTAGTATGACAATCACAGTAAAGAAAATATCTCTAAATCTTCAGAAAAGGAATTATTCAGTCTAGCATGTACAATAGCTCCTGCCAGCATAAGGGGAAACCACTGCTTTTACTCAAGTGACCTGCTAAGTGCTATCTACCACATCAACCAATAAAACATTATCTCAGCAAATTATCTCTTTATAACCCTGCCAGAAACTTGCTGTTATTATCACTCGACCAGCTACTTTGATTTTAAATCTTTTTTTTTTTTTGGTGGAAGAGCTAGCATCTTAGTGAGCACAGGGAAGTTTACTAGATTTACAGTGAACATGTCAGAAGAAAAGCACTCAGAGGTACATTTACTGGGGAAGAATGGAAAGGATACAAACCTTAACACTAGTTTCTGACTTCTGCTCATCTGCCTTAGGGCTTGGAGCTCGTAAGCTCCCACTGCCTACTCTGAATTTTCTTTGAGCTCCCCATATTTGATGCACAGCATGAGGAAGATGGAGAGAGCCTGTAGCACTGTGCAGAATCCTAAACTTCTCCCATGTTTCTGCCCTACAGTGCTGCCCAGCCTCAGCAGATAATGACCCACAGACATGCCCCTGTTTTATAAGAAAGCTTTATTTAACTGAAGTCCACAATTTGCTCCCTATAGTGTAGATACAATTTCAGGCAATCAGTGCTCTGCTTGAGGTACTCCTCCTAATTATAGCAAAAAATCGTATGTTCTTTTTCCCCCGGCAGCTTGTGATGTAATTCATAGTATCCTTTCCGTACCTCCACAAAAACTGAGTAATGAATGGAAATGTTGAGTATTGGGTGAAGTTTTTTAATCTCTGACGGGTTACAGGAACTTTGTAGGAAAATCTGTTTCTATTGTTAAAGTATTCATCATCAGGGCTTCCTTGGGCTTTCCTTCTCATCTTCACCATTGCACATCCAAATTATCTTCCTGGCTGACATTAGATAGACTGTGTAGAAAGAAGTGAGGGCAGAATGAAGCTAGGGCAGAATGGAACATTCAGTATATATCTCTGCATATTCTTCATGTAGAAAACTAGCTTCCTGAACAATTTCCTGGATTTCTGAGGGATTTGCCCAAATTGACAACTGTCAGAAAGACTGAAAGTAGTTCTAGTATGAACTTAAAAATTATTTGGAAAAGTGGTCACCTTTAGAATATGCCTTTGCTCAAACTGTTAATTTTAATATACTCTGGGGATTGATGTGGTAAGATAGTCTGCTAGTGTGATGAAATTCAGGACAGCTGTAGTATTTAGTGATTCCTAGTGTTTCAGTGCCATTTATTTTAATGCAGCCCCGAATCGAAGGCTTGTCCCAGCCTCAGGTTGTGTTTCTGTCATTCCTGATAGACTTGTCCCTCTTACTCTCGATGACTCATTGTTGTGGAGATTTCAGAATTTCCCCTGACAGTATATTACATGCCTGCACTATACTTACTGCTAAAAAGTTCTCCTAATAGCATTCTTGAATATTCCTTGCAGCAATACATGCCCACTTCTTCTTGTTCTTCCCACCATGGACATCTGACATGCTCTAGATGCGTCTGCGTGGGTGTTTGAATAGAAGTCAGGATTTCAGACAGGGTTTGGATGGAAGGATTGCATCACATGTCTGGTGAGCTATTCATGTTAATAGAGCCCAATGCAGCATTCTCTTTTCATTGAAACAGCATAGCATTGTTGACTCATATTTGGTTGATGGCCCACAGCATCCCTTTGACAGGTTTTTTTCCAGAACTTCTTCACAACCAATTGTTTCCTGGTCTTTATTTGTGCTGTTGTTTATTTCAGCCTAAATACTGCTTAAACCCAGAAAAATGACCCACCCTGATTAAGATTCCCCAGCACACACTGCTGCAGTTTGTCAGATTAGCAATACTAGTGCATTTCTCCTTGATTCTGCACTCCGTTCCTTGCCTTCACACTTATTGCATGGACGGGTGATATCTATATCCTGACACTCAAATCTTTTGGAAGGAGGGATGTGTTTTGCCACTTATTGAAGGTAAATTTGCAAACAGCAAATCAAGTCAGTTGTATCCATGGAAACATCACTTAAACATATGAGTCTGCAGGCTCTCTTCTAGCCTTCTGATTAGAATCTGGGTGTTCTGCAGACCAAGTTCTTCTAGTCCAAAAAATAAATCATCAGGAAGAGCCATTGTGTCCAGAACAGTCTGTGAACAGAAAGGACACTTGCAGAGTTCCTTGATAGATTCCATCAGAGTTCAAAACACATCTGCACTAAACAACATTTTGTTAATTCACTATTTAGTGCCTGGTTTAGAACTCCCAGGTGGTCTGACTTTTCATATCCTTTGTTGAGCTCAACTGCCACAAGAACTGGGCTTGGAATCAGAAGTGTTTGGACAATTTGAGAAAGTATTTAGCCAACAAGTATGGCACCTTCTTTGTGACAGTGCTTGCAGAGCCATACTGGAATCAGTGTTCATTTTTATGAACCAATACAGATGTTGCTCTTAGTTTCTACTCTTCTAATTAACAAGCAATTAGGATTTCATGAGCAGAGGTGTGAGAGAACACCTGACAAGTTGGTCTGAATTTTATTCCCGGTCCAGATACTTATTGGCAGCCTTATTCAAGACGTGTCTCTGCTACCGAGTTTTGTAGTTAGGGAATGGTTGCTGGCTTCCTTTGATGGCAACTAGGGTGGGAAATTGTTGTAAGTCTTTATTGCAGTGGTTTTAAGTGAACCAAAAAAAATTTTTTTTCCCTAAAGAGAGGACAATTTCTTTCAAGTTTAACTTTCCAATGCAATATTTCAAATAAGCTTTCTGTCCACAAAATATTCCGCAACATTAATTGTTTTACCAAATATTTCCATCACTGAAAATATTTAGAAAAGTAAATTTGGAAGTAATTTGAATGCTGTGAGAGGTAATTAACTTTAAAACATGAATGAAAATATATATATTATGTGTTGTATATTCAGCTATGAAATTTGTCACAGAATTTCAAAAATGTTGTACTTTCAAGTAAAAAATTCTGGGAAAGCATTTATGTGCAAACTGTTTTCATGATGCCCTTATGCCTTTTCCTCCTTAAGAAGCAAAAATTTTTTTAATATGTCTGACAAATCTGAATAGAATTCAAGGGGTAAAAAAAAGACGATTCTCAGCCAGATGTTAATCCTTCCGCTAAATACCAGATTATGGCAAATAGTACCAGTATGAGAAACTGTCATAGAAAGGTTCAGAAAAATCCTTAATACAAGAAAATATTTGGGCTCAAAATTAGCTCCATCTATACTGAAGACTCCTGATTTTTCATTCTACTGCCATGAAGCCCTGTGGGGTGGTCAGCAACTTATTTTAGATTTCGGATTTGCATTTTCATTGCTGAATGTCCTTTTGGCAGGAGCATTTTTAACATTTTTTTTTCTAAGTACAATGTTTAAACAGTCTTGCTTGCTATAAAAAGGAGAATGAATTTAAATTTTAATAAGAAAAACCCACAGTGTGCACCAGCATAAAATTAAAGCTCCCCTGTGCTGCCTTTTGTCCTCTGGGTTTTTTCAAGGGACTGGTATCACTCTACTATTAATTTCTTATGAATGTTATGATTAGGATTTACAATTACAGTCTTTTTAATAGGCCAACAGTTTGATATAACTCTATAATTTGGTTATGTGTAAAGCTTATGTGAGGAAATGCATTCTGAAACAACTACAGGCAGGTGTTTCTGTATATTCAACTACAAAACCCAACACACCATAGATTATTTTATTGCAACGTTTATCTAAATTTGCTACAATTATGCTTAACTGAGTAAAGATGCTGTTGGTTGTTGGCACAGCATTGTTGTCTTGTCTTTAATTATTGCACAAAATCCGAAAATGACAATTACATTAAAATATGCAGCCATATTAAAATTTTGACTTTATTTTTATCATCAGGAAAAAAATTGAGTAATTATGATTCCCATTAGCAGGAAATACAAATTTTAATTCCAAAATTAGCAGGAAAAAAGACCGCTCAAGTTTATTATTATTGTTGTTATTATTGTATTATTTGTAGATCTGTGTGCACAGCTGTATTACCTTATGAAAACCAAAGAAAATGTTGCTTAGAAAAGAAATTACGAGATGTGGCAGAAGAGGCAAGATGAGAAGATATTTCTGCACTTATATAACTCTTTACAAAAGTTAACCAAAAATTAAATATGCAGCACTGGTTAAAAGGGAATATCTAAATCTTGATTTCTAATAGATGCAGAGATAATTCCAGAGGCAATTTTACTAGAGAGTTCAGGCTTTAGTCTGTCTTTTTTTCTCTGTCACAGAAAAGAATCTCTCCCTTCTTAGAATACATGAATAAGATCTGAATAAACTCAACCAATGTGTTGCTTCTTAGAGATTTGTAACCAGATTTTCAGTACTGCTTCTCATTGAATTCACACGACTTTTGAAAATCCTACTAAAGAAGTATCTGTGTATTTAGGTGTCCAACTACTTCCTGGCTGGTAGGAATACAAAGTTGTACTATTTGATGGATTTTTCTTTCCTTTTTTTTTTTCCTTCGCGTGTTGTGATGCTAAATTAAGCTTAATTGCCCATGGAGGAATTGCATTCATCACGAATAATCAGAACCGTAGAAATGTTTAGATTGAAAAAGACCCTAAGATCATTGAGTCCAACCATAATGAGTATCAATGAAAATTGTGATTGAAAAATTATGAAAACATGGATTTGGCTTATAACTTCGTTGTTTGCATGTGTCCTTGTGGAGACTCTGACTCCCTCAAAAAAAGTCACATTGCCCATTAATGCTGCCTAAAGTGAAGGAGATAGGGAAAAGAAATTGTCTTTTTTATCTAAGTCATTCACACAGTTTTCTTCACTCAGAATGGTTCTGGTTGGAGATCTGTAGAGTTAGGTTATCAAAAGGCCTGTAGTCTGCATAGGTGCAGGACTGAGTTGTGACTGTATGAGGCCAAATGTGGTAGTTGTAAATCAGCTGGCCTGATGTGTAAGTGAAAGTGCAATTTCTATGTTTCCTATGGCATTGCAGTTTAGCAAAGATTTGTTTCATCATTGTTACTGTCTGACATTGAATGGAATATACTGTTTAAATGCCCTAAAATTTGGATTTTAAGCAATAATCTTGGAGTTCATGACAGCTAGGCACAATAGTCTTACATTTTTCTGTAAAAGAAAGTGTTTTACATTTACTTAATTTTTTAATTCATTATTGTGTTTGGTTTTGGTAGCTTGTCATTCAAACTCTGAAAACTTCTGATTTTGATAGTATGTGGCTAAGAAGGAAACTGATATCAGAAGCAGCTGGCAATATTAGTAGACTTTTATTAAAAATGTACACTAGAAATATCTATTTTTCAATGTTCTCAGTTGCGCTAATTAATTCATAAATCTTATCATAAAAGAGGAGACAGAGAGCTCTGAGCTAAAACTAATCTTACTTCTTGACTGTCCTGCTAGCAAAATATGTTATGCCAGACTGTCTGTGAAACCAGTGGGCATTAATGACTTGTCTAATTCCACCTCTCCTCTTGTTAAAAGGCTATCCAGCACTCTGATACAACTGAGATCAAGTTTTAGCTGCATGAAAGGTTGACATTGTTCCCTTTCTAAAATTCTTTCATGTCAGCTAAACGGGTAAGAAGGCAATAAGCTATAAATTCTCATTAGAAGACTTTGATTGCCTCTTTGTCAGGACTTTACAATTTTCTGAGATCTCACGGGGAGTAGGTGTCCAGCTGTCCTCAGAAGCTGCAGTGACTAGGACAGGTGGCTCCCTTAGGAAGCTCACGCCTTAGTGTTTGAAAAGACTACGATATCCGTGTGATCTACAAAGCATGTACTCACGTCAAATATCTTCTGCAAGCTTCTAAAGAAGTCATACAGCCTTTAAACATATTCCTGAGGCTTGTTTGCATTTAAGGAATGTAAATCAATATAACCTCAAGTCGTCTGTATTTGCACAATGATCTAAGAGATTTCTTTTGGAGGAGAGAAAACAGTGACTTGTGTTTCAAGAGACAATGAGTGCATTTAATAGCACTTGGCATTTGCATACTTTTACCATGTCTGCAGTATGATGGCAGCTTTTACTATGCTGGAAAGGTCACTGGACTGGAACGAGTGGGTGATAAGGACAGAAGAGCTGACTGTGAGCATCCCACATGTTTGACAGCAGCGGATTTGGGTGCTCTTGAAAAGGCCGATATTGACTGAGGCTTCCAGGATGTGACTTTTACATGAAAGACCACAGTGGTGCCTGGGAAGCTGTCTCCATCCATAATGAAAGAGAAAGCTTGAACGTTATTTTCTGCAGGGGTGAAAAAGGTGGTGAAGACAAACAGAAAAGACCGAATCTGTTGTAATACAGATTGAGAGAGGGCTTGATGTAACTATGCTCATTAGAGCTATGAAAAAATGAAGTTAATGAGCGGTTAATTTTTCAGTTCATCCAACAACTGTGCAGAAAGCCTCCCTATGCCTTGCAATTGCTTACTGTGGCTACCTAACAGAGATCTGCCACATTTCAATCACTTTTCAATTTGTTGCAGAAACAATGATATTTGCATGTGAAACTTCCAGCACTGTGCATGAACACAGTCTCTATTATGAAACGGGCTCCCCAAAATGGCAGTGCTGTGGATCCATGACTGTTCCTGTTTGTGATCAGTAAGGTAACCATTCAGACTTGCCAGCTCAGCTGGCATTTTTTCGGCATCTAATGTTTAGTTTAAAGAGAGTATAGCTTGGGTTCGTGTTGATGGAGTTCTTCTGGTCATTCTGTATCTGGATAAAATGCTTGATCTCATACTCCTTATTTCAGTCCTCATTAACTTCGTTTAATATGTGTGTTCTCATGAGCCCTTCCTCATCATTTACATATGTAGCATATGTGCACAGGTTCTGTGTTTCCTCTTCAACATGGCAGCATGTCCTGATTTATCTAAGAATTAATGTTAAAGGGAACAAAGACAGCTTTACTTGGCAAACATGTGAGATCCTTTCAGATGAAATATTCACAGCAAAGCATGTAGAGATTTGTTTCCATTTGTTTAGACATCAAAAGTCTCGCTGGATTTAAAATGCTTGTAAATCATCTGAGCTTAAGTTAGGAGCTTGCCAGTGCTGTCTGATTTGGGGCAAGTTTCTAAATACTGTTTATTCCCAGTCAAGAACTGCAGATATGTAAAAATTCTTCCTTAGAAGGAATAATGCAATGATTTTTTTTTAATAATTAGTATAAAGGGTTGTTTTTAGCTTGGTTTGTGGTTCAAGTGACAGCATGCATCCACTCTCATTTTGTCCAAACATATTTCTTGGTCTCTAACAAAGGTGGTAATTTGTGTGCTCCTGAGAGCACTTGCAGAGAAAGCATATGATTACAGCATTCTGTGGAGTGCTCAGAGCTGTGAAGCCTCTCTTATTGCAAGCAGTTTACTCATGGTGGTCTGATACCATGCGTAATGGGGTGCTTTGACTAGTAATAGGGGCAAGCAATCTTGTAGAGGGGAGACAGATCTGCATTGTACCTCCACCTAAGAGTGAGAGAGGTAAGGCATGAATAAAGGAGGATTCACTTGGCAGAAATGTTTGTGTAACAAAGGCACAGGGCAAATAATAGCACTGATATATTTTACTGACCTCTTAGTGTCAAAATAGTAGTGCATAATTGAATTCAAGCCTCAGATATTAATGTGCCTCTCAAATGCTTGCATGTATTACTGGCTGTATATTCAGTGGCTCTTAGGCACTTGCTCTTCATGTGTACTTGCAACGGGAGGATTTGTACTTGTAAACTGCCATTTCTGAAAATCCTGCTGTTGGCCCTGGACAATGTGCAAAATGCATTTCAGATGTGCAGCTGAGTTCATTCAGACTCTGATTTGCAAATAATAACATTTAAAAAATGTAGAAGAAAGAAGTAATGCTCAGTATTGTGGTGTCATAGATCACCAGTTCAGGCAGAGAAGGGGAGTTCTTGTCTTGGATCCAGGAAAATTGGAAATTCAAATTTACAGCATTTTTTGGTAAAGGGGCCTTTATTCTGCCTTGCCCCCTTGTCCCCAGACAATCATTCTGTTGGTGACCTCAGCTTTTTCCATTTCAGTGGCTGTGTTGTAGTTTATAAGACACCTGTTGTTTCATATACTGAGAAGAAGGCAAAACAGCTTAATGAAATTTACTCCCTACTACTCTTGAAGTGGCATTCACATATAAACCATTTTTCACTGAAAACAAGGGACATATTTCTTTGGAAATTCTTCAAGATTTTGCAAAGAAGAACTAAGAAGAGCAACTGTGAGAGGAAGGCTTACCTTGCAAAGATGGATTGTAATTGAGAGGAATAGAAAACAGACTCCCAGTCTTCAGGTTTAGGGACCCAAGACATCATTAAACCATATTGCATTGATTTCCTCTATAACACTGGTAAACAGCCTTCACTTTGACTTTTCCTTCTTTGGCAAAGAACTTTTTATATGGAAGAAACATTTGGGTTTCTTTATTTTAACAGTGAGAACTTAAATGTACTTAAAGTCACCCATAATTCTCTCTTCTTGCTGTTACTTATGTTTTGCAAACATGTATGTAGGTTTATGTAGGTTTATATAGGTTTGCTAAACTCAGAAGCTGTATTGTGATGGACCTCATTAAACGTATTTCCATTTCATTCTTCTTTGAGACTTGCATTTTCAAGTTTGCCATTTCCATGGCCTTTGTTCATTTTAGCAATGCAGTGGAGAGCTTTTTTTGCTGTCCAGAGAATTCAGTAATGTAGAAAAGCAGCTTGAGAGTCAGGCGTATTTTGTGGTTGATTATGTACATCAAAATTTCTTCTAAAAAAATGAAAAAATTCTATTTTTTATTAGTTGATTGGCATTAATTATATTCCTGTCCTTTATTAGCTAGATGAATTTTCTATTATTTCAGGCCTGGCTGACGGTAGACTAACCAGCCTAATCCTTGCCAAGCACTCACAAGTATTAAGATTCTTCTTGTCTGTTGTATTTCCTACTTAGTTCACAATTTATTTTCTACGGTGGTAATGTTAGTGGCCAGGACTTACCATGGAGACTTTGCAGCATTCTCGGGTGCAAATTCTCCAGAACCACTTGCTTTAAAAAAAAAATTTAAAAACTGATGTAGTATATAGCAGCCCTTTTATCAGCTAGTGAACTAAGTACTCTCTATGGGTATGTTTATCACCTGATTATTCCCAAGCATGGATTATAAATATTTTCAAATAGTGTTGCTTTTGCAGTATCACTTAAAATTTTATCATGTCCATCAAGTAATGTGTGTGTTCCAATGCTACCAAATAATGTATCTTAGAAATTTCTATAAAAATTTGGAAGCTATGTTTCCATAAATATTCATAACATTTTTTTTCTTGCCAGACCTTATTTTTCCTTTGTGTCCTTAGATTTTCTCATCAGTTTTCTATATTTCAGAAATTCTAATTTACACTGATATCTATTTCTCCTGTTTCCCCTTCTGTCATTTTCCATCCATGGTAATCACTGCCTTCATTCATCCACTGATTTGTAGCTTTTTAACAGTCTCTATTAAAATTTTTTCATTAAAAAATCCCAATTAACTTTAATACTCCTCCCACTAACTTTCATTAACTTTTCTGAGGCTTGATGAACTGTGTTTGTGTCTGTTTGTGTGTGAGATTATCCTACTTACCTCAATCAACATCAATGAGTTATTAACATTGCTTCCAATGCATCCTTCAACATCAGTCCAGTGATTAAGTCATCAGGAGTTATCTTGTGAACTGAAATTGCACTTGAGTTAAGAGATGATAGACTGTTCTACAGAGCTGCATAATATTTTACTGTTTGGTGGCAGAGTGCCTCCTGTGTCTGCTTCCATGATTGAAGTCCTTGCTAACACAATTTCATTTCTTTCCAGATATATAAAGATGGATTTAAGGACTAGCTTGCCCTGTTTTCAGATTTGATTCAGTAATCATTTATGTATAGAACAGATTTATGAGTAACTCAAAACAATTCAGGGGAATTTTAATACAGAATACAGATATCATCCTCTTCATTTCCTCCTTCCCCACCTTATTTTGTACCTGTTCTCTTCTTTTTAGCTTAGCCATAAATGCACAGGATTGAACAGAAAAGTGCTTAGATATTTATGATAGTCTCCTGCTGCTGTTGCCCGCTCATATTGAGATTTTATCCCTGACGTTCTGGCACAGAAGTTTTTTTGTACTCTAGTTCTCAAGAAATTAAAGCCAAAAGATAGAAACAGGAAGCTGAGTTCACCCACGAATTACTCAAGGGGGTGAACTCTGAGACTGTATTTTGGCACTCCCCCTTCAAAATAAAAGAGCCACAGGTTTATACCTGCAAACAGAGCTAAAGGGGAAATAATGCAAACAAACGCTGATTTCTGCAGGATAAACATTAATTTGATATGACACATGGTGGTCAAGAAGAAAATATAATGACTATCCTAGGCCTGTGAGGTCTCCTGTATACTTGAATTCCCTTTCCAATGTCTTTTGATGCTTTACTGCCTCTGAAAATGCCAGTGAGGGGAGTCCATCAATGTCTTCAGAAATGTAACCTCTGCTGTCTACTCTGAGCAAGTTGATGGCACAAACTATACATACTAAACCTAGGTTTGTGCAGGAAAAAAGAGATCTTATTGAGTCCTTTTTATATTTTTAGTAAGTGCTTTCCAATAAGACTATTTCTCATTATTTTAACAGCAATGAAACCAAAAGGGCCCTATGAAATTAATATTTGTAAAAATTAATATATTATGCCTTTGCTTATTTCCAGAAATCATGCCTTCCAGCCTTTCTACCTGAATTATCTGACTCTTCTCTTAGTTTTCAGTGAAATAGGGATTTTTATCCTTTTTTTTTATGTATTTGGAAATTTGTTCTGGTTTTTGCTTTTATTTGGTATCTGTGTAAAGTGAGTGGATGAATTAAAAGGCCTTTGCTGTGAGTTTTATTTTTGCTTAATTAGAAAACTCTTATGGCAAAATCAGCTTTCACCATACCTTGTTTTAATGACAAAGGCTGGTTTTTTGTCAGTACTCACTGGAGGTTGAATTTTCGTTTGGCAGTTTTCATGACACCTTCTGTATTCGTTTTTCTATCACAGTTTGAGCCCCTGGGTTTGACTGTTGGTGAGCCACACAAAAATGCAAGTGTGGACTGAAAATTAATTTTGGAATAAAAACCTGCTAATATTATTCAGCTGTGAATAGGCTGAGTCCAAATACTGGTGCTGAGAATAGAAAAAGCATCTAGCATACTGGGCAAGCAAGTAATGATGGACTCAGAGCATAGAAACACTGAAAATCTTACTAATGCAACTAATTTTTTGGCTTGATCACAACAGCAACAAATTTACCCTGGAAATGTAATGCATATGTGTATACAAAGAGGATGCTGGTAGCTTTCATCTTCTTACTTCAAGATTATGAGTCCAACATGCTTCAGTTGAAGGGAGAATTCCATTTTGGTGTAACTTGACTAGAACAATGTCTTTTTGCTGTATCCTATATTGAATGCACAAATACTCGTGATTGGAAAATTTCAGCTGAGAAGAGATCAATGTCCTATGCTGTTCTAGAAAGAATTAAATAATCTATCATTGATCTACAGGGACAGCTTCTGTTTGATTAAGTTGGTATCTTCTGCAAGAATCCTTGTCAGACTCTCACAGCCTTTAGAACTGCAAGAGGAAAGAAACAAACCAAAGCAGCTGGGGTGTCCCCACACTGCAGCACCTGCCAGCTCTGGAAGGGTTCTTGTGACACCTAAGTGTGTCTTAACTACACCCTGGATGCAGGGATATAGTTTAATTCAATCACAGTTTTGTTTATTGGGACATTTAGGGGCTATCTGAGGTATAACCCATCCAGTCTGGGTCAGTCTGCCTAATGTAAACACCTCCATGTGAGGGACGATGACCTCTATCCTAAAGCTTCATAAACATGTCTCTAGCAGAGTTAGTGAGGAAAAAGCCTTTTCTGGCTTCAGGGAGGGAAGGGGGTCATAACTTTCAACAGGAGATCTAGTTCTAGTTTGTATCACCTTTACTGAGGACCAGCGTACCTTCTTGCTCATTTACTTTCACAAACACCTACTGATTTCTACCTAAAATATAACCTACCAATGAGGTTTTCAGGCTGCTAAGAGGAGGGTGAAAAGAGCATTGCTGAGAATAGTCTACCTGTGAAGGCTGACTAATCTTCCCAGCCTTGAAACTAGCTTAGCACTCGCACAGAAGTCCAAAAACCTATCCTATTTCCTGTAAAGCCCCTGCGGTTTGAGGAAGAGGTAACAATCTTCTCTCCGACTTCACTGGCATCGTTATGCCAATCTGCTCAGGGTTTCTCTTCTGAAAGACACAGAACCCAGTGCATAGGTTCTCATTAAGAGAACTCTGGTGGTTTTTCTCATGTTTCAAACCCAGATCACTTTATTTCTGGGATAACACAAGGAGAGCAGCGGCAGAAAAGCAGTATCTGTGGAGCCATACACACCTGCTTGCCTTCTCTATGAAAATCAGTATGACTGCCAAAGAGAGACATTGAGATCTGAGCAGGTTTGAATGTGCATTTGAGCACCAGAGGAGGCTCAAAACAAGGAAGCAGCATAAAAATAGAACAAGGATGTTATCTCTCCTTGCTGTAAAGAGGCACCACAAGGCAGAATCATGGCAGTGGGTTGTGTTCAAATTAATGCATACCAATGACGGCATAAAAGCCAACAGTGATCTCAAAATTAAAACCCATTTCTAGAGGAATAATAGATTTTAATAAACCATTGTCTTTTACATGTGCATTACAGTAGATAGGCAGAGAAAATGGAAGTGAGGACACAATCTTAACTGATATCCAAATCATGTTTGCAAGATGCCATTTGTGGTGTCTCAGAATACATAGTCCTCCATCAGGCATTCCTTAGAATGACAATGAAGGAGTTTGTATGGGAAGCAATATGTTATTTGTGTTCAGACCTGCCCTGTAGCTGCTGTGAGGGGACCTTCTGCCTTGCCTGTTGAAAGCTGAGCCACTCAGAGCCGTGCAAGCAGGCCAATTGATTGACACTGAAATTAGGGCTTTTCTCAACCATTCTTCAGAGGCCCATCTGCGGCAAGGAATTGTGGAACAGCTTTACAGAGCAGGCACTCAGCAATAATTTCTCCAAATACCCCCTACCAGCTAGTTATTTCTCTTCATCTGGTTCTAATATGAAGAGCATGGCTACAGGTCTGGTCTTGGATACAGCAGAGGCAGTTCATCATACTGTCTTGTCAGAGTGTAATTTACTCCTTTGGGGGTCTTTTATGCCTTTTCATGGGCTCAGCTAGAACATTGTCCCCCAGATGCAAAGTACAGTATTTTATTATTTGTTTCTCTGTGCATGAGTAACAGTTTCATTTGAAAAAAGGAGAGGGGAAAGAGAAAAACAGTGGATATAATGAGCAGAAATATCTGATAAAGTAGTAGAAATATAAAGAGAGAGAAGGTGCTACCACTTAGCTAGCTGTTCTGGAAAACAGGCTAAGGAATAGCTCAAGGCCTAAAAAATTTTCACAACCTGGATAAGCAGAAAAAACATGAGGTGTGTTATACACTTTCAGAACATTGTCTCTTGACCTGAAACTACAAACCTGTAATTATGCTGAACTTTTAATGTAATAGCTAATCTAAGATCTTAATGTTCCACTGTGGATGTAAAACAGGAAGAATAGATAAAGGTTCTTCTAGAAAAGTATCAGCAGTGAGCTTTAAGGAAGAAAACACCTGAAATCCTGACATTTTAAAAATTTTCCTTCATAAAGTGAAAAGTTGTTGTTCTCCAGAGCTGATGAGTATTCTCCTCCTTTCATCTGTCTCTTGCAAAGAGATATGAAACATTTATTTTCCCAATCTTCCCAGAATTGGTAATAAATTGTCAAAGCCAACCATTCATATCTGGTGGCTTTTTAAATAAAGGATTAGCCTTTCAATATTTCATCTTTCTCCAGAATTGCTCTATAAGCTTGCTGAGAAGGAGGTAATACATAAAAGGCTGTGAGGGAAAAGCTATTTGTCCAGTGTCAGAGAGATATGGGCAAGAACTTTAAGACATATTTTATTTTCTCTCCCTCCTGCTCTGTGTGTCTATATAGATGTATACAGGTATGTGGGAGAACTGAGGGAGACAGACTGACTGTCAGAACCGCCAGCTTTTGTTGAAGTTGTTATTGTGGACTTTTGCAAGCTAGCAGATTTCTGACAGAATTAAACTGTTGATATGAAACTATACAGGGGAATATATCTTGCTACTAGTAATATGGGCGTGCTCTTAGGAAAAAACCTAAGTGCTCAGTAATGCACATGGACCTCCCTTGCAGGCTACTTTGGGGGCAAACAGAAGCCCTGTGGGGATTTGGAAGAGCAGTCTCTGCTCTTCTGCAGCTTTCCTCAGCTTGGATGCTGTGTTGAGTTCAGTCTGGAAGCACTGAGGAGAACAAAATGATAATATAAGCACAAGGGAGAGGGAATTGTTTAGCTGCCTACTGGGTCAAACCATGATGAAGAACATCTCTGAAAAGCAGCATGTTGCTTTTGAAAGGTCACTGGAAAATGTGTCTTTGAGGAAGATTCACAGTTTCCACTTTCCAGCCTGGTGTCTGTCCCCAGGCATGAACATGAGAAGTGCATGTCACTTCTCCATGCTTTTGTGTTGAAACAGCCTTTTGGGAGCTGCTTTCCTGTTCTCATTTGAATTTCAACCTTTATGGTCAACACAGAAAGTAAAGGAGTTTACCTGTGTGTTATTTACTCTATTCTCCCACGCTATTCTCCAGTGATGAATGAGATGCCATCAGTATATTATACGTGGCACAAGAAATGCAACGTGCCTGAAAACCATTTGCATCTCTGCTAAAGTCTATATCCCAGTTCTGTGGGTTTGGAGTGATGACAAACCTCTCAGGATGTGGAAAATGCTATTTCCAGAAATTCTCTGCTCAGTGTGCAGGTCACATCAAAGAGAGTTCCTGCTTTTTAGCATCAAGGACGGAATTCCTTCTGTCATCATGAAATGCAATGCTGTGGTGAAGCCATAATTTGGAGTTGTAGGGGCTAAGCGTAGAGATGAAGTTAGAAAGAGCAAGGATTATACAAACAATTGGTGCATGAGCTGCTCAGATCTTCCTGAGAGAAAATGCTGGATGGTACTTTCTTCTTCCAGATGCTGAGTAGGACTCATTCGCACACCTGCTTAATTCCACCGTAACAAGCATTGCACTTGTGTGTACTCAGCAACGAGTCTTCTGATGGAAGCAATGACTTTGTGGCTTAACTGTAGAGGCAACTGAAGTGTGAACTTGCAGTAAAAAAGGTATAGGTATGGTCTGGTAAGGACTGCCAAATGCCTGCCAGTCCTGCTGGAAACCACAGCTCCCAGTCCTCTTCACCAAGTCTTTGCATTTTCCTAGTCATTTAATTGAATTTTAGATACCTGGAGACCTCTGGAGAAAATCCAGTCGGTGAGTGAGAGAGAAGACTATCATTACAGGAGCTCACAGAAGATGGGGGCCTAATACTGTTTCTGTGGAGATATTAAGATGTGTTGGGCAAAAAGAAATGCGTTTCATTATGACCTATGTAGCAATGAGGTTATACTGCAGCAGGCTCTGCAAAAGCTGCCACTCCAGTCTAGTCAAATGAGACCAGAAGCTGATCATGCAGAAAGGGAGATGAAAAGTGGTAGTGAAATATTTACCTTGACATGATGAATCCATCAGCAAATCCAGCCTGTTTTTCTGGAATGAGTAACAAGGTGCTGAAAGCCTCTCAGCTGTGTGGTAGGACTTTGGCTCCCGGCACTGAAATGACACAATCTGCCTGAAGTGCAGGGTAAGAGCATGGAAAAAGAGTTTTATCAGCCTGAGAGAAGGGGGCTGCATTGAGTGAAATTACTCAGGTTCTGGTCATGTCGACTGCTCAGAAGACATGACAGTGACTGAAGGCTGGCCATATCATGAAGTGTATACCAACCACAGAAGCACAGAATCAATTGGGTTGGAAAAGACCTTTGAGATCATCAAGTCCAGCCTATCATCGAACACCACCTTACCAATCAGACCATGGCACTAAGTGCCACATCCAGTCTTTTCTTAAACACTTCCAGGGACAGTGGCTCCAACACCTCCCTGGGCAGCCCATTCCAATGCCCAATCACTCTTTCTGTGAAGTACTTCTTCCTAATGTTCAATGTAAACCTCCCCGGGAGCAGCTTAAGACTGTGTCTTCTTGTCCTGTTTCTGTTTGCCTGGGAGAAGAGACTGACCCTCACCTGGCTACATCTTCTTTTCAGGGAGTTGTAAAGAGCAATATGGTCTCCCCTGAGCCTCCTCTTCTCCAGGCTAAACACCCTCAGCTCCCTCAATCACTCCTCATATGACTCGTGCTCCAGACCCTTCCCCAGCTCCATTGCCCTTCTCTGGACACACTCCAGCCCCTCAACCTCCTAAGTTGGGGGGCCCAGAACTGGCCACAGCACTCAAGGTATGGTCTCACCAGTGCTGAGTACAGGGGGACAATCACTGCCCCAGTCCTGCTGGCCACATTCTTGCTGATCCAGGCCAGGTACCATTGGCCTTCTTGGCCACCTGGGCTCACACTGGCTCATGTTCAGCTGCTATTGCCCAGCACCCCCAGGTCCTTTTCCCTAGGACAGCCTTCCAGCCACTCTGTCCCCAGCCTGTAGCACTGCAGGGGTTGTTGTGACCCAAGGGCAGGACCCGGCACTTTGCCTCATTGACCCTCATACCGTTGGCTCTGGCCCATTGATCCAACCTGTCCAGATCCCTCTGCAGAGCCCTCCTGGCCTCCAGCAGACTGACATTCCACCTCATCTTGGTGTCATTTGTAAACCTGCTAATGGTAGACTGGATCCCCTCATCCACAAGATCAGTGAAGATATTAAACAGGACTGGGCCCAACACTGATCCCTGGGGGACACCACTAGTGACTGGCGACCAACTGGATGCAACACCGCTCATCACCTTTGCTAGCAACAGCAAAGAAGCCTTCTCCTTCAGTCTTCCACCACACTTCTGTCTGCAGCAGGATCTGCACATCTGCTTTTCCTTCCTGGAGAAACACACAAAGCATTGATGGATTTCAGACCTCTAACAGCAGTAAGTTAACTTTTATATCCATTCCCCTTTCCTCCCTCCAAAGCAGTATAATGCACCTAGCAGCCAGATGGTCCTGACTTGCTGCAAACACTTGAGGTACAAGAAAGGAAAATGGGAACTGGGCAGTAAGGAATGCCTCTGAGTCAGAGTACCTCCTGATGTACAATTGCAATTGAAATTGCAGCAATTGAGATTGTAGCCACTGAGACAGCCTCTGCAGGAAAAGACAGGGCTACTCATACCCTCCACTATTCCATAGAATATCTTTCAAGATGGCTGCTACAGTAGCAGTGCTCCTAATGTGTACAAATTATTTCAATAACAAGTTCAACTGTGCGTATTAGAGACCTTCCAACGTCTAATGGAAAAGCCTATAAAGTCTTTCTATTAAAAACTGAACTGTAAAAACAGTAGCTGCCTTATTCTTCATCATTAGGGACACTTCCAAGGTACCAGGAGTTATATTGCTAAGAGGTTTGTTTACAAACACCTCGCCTAAACTAAGTCATCTTTTTGTTGCATTTGTTTGCTGTAAACGTGGTTGCAAGATGCTGTGCTATGGTACCAGGAGACACGAACCAATAGCAGGTCACATCTCCCTCAAATTCCTTCCTGAGCTCCAACATTTCTGGCAGCTGGAGCTCAGGCTCTGCTCTCCAGAAAAGACCCTTGGCTATTCCTGTAAACACATCTACCTGCTACAACACAGACTATGCAATGTTGTTTCATATGGGAGGGAAAGACAGGTACTTCAGTCAGACATTCTACCTCCAGGACAACCAGAGAAAACAAGGAGGTTTGGTGCAAGATAACAAGGGATGTGTGTCTATTGTCTTGCTGCTATGATCTCCCAGGAAACACCCGTAAGTTGGTTCCCTCTGTACTCTTACAGAAATAGCAGACAATTTAGAAGATTTTAAAAAAATGAAATCTGTAACAGCTTTCATAACAATGTAGAGCTTGTGGAAATGGGAATACAATAGTTAAATCTCTGGATCCCATATATATATATTTTTTTAGGTTCAAATATAGCAAAACTTTACCAGAATTTCTCTATTCAGTAAGAAAGAAAAAAAAATTCCTTAAATAAGTATTTTTAGGTTCTACCGCTCAGCAGGATTTGTAATGTGCACCTGCCATGTGATGCAGAACTTTGAAAATCAAGTAGCTGGTCTGTGATGTGTTTCCCATAAAATAAAAAGGAAGTTAAAAAAAAAAAAATCTGATTTATCTGAAGTTAAAATTTCATCACATAATCCTGTTTAAAAGAGTTGGAAATGAAGTATGCTGAGGACAATGTTTGCTTATCTTTGATATAGGTACATCATGCCTGTGGCTGATAGATGTCTTTATGAATACAGTTTCATTAAAAAAAAGATTTTTCATAGAAATCTGGTTATTTTAAGACTTTAAAAAACTCCAAAACTACACAAACAAGAATTACATATGAATGTACTATGAAATATCTTGACAAACATAGACATGTACACAGAAAGAGGAGATGCCTTTTCACTTGTCCCAGCAAGAAACAAAGAACTCTGCAAACCAACTGACTTTAAACAATTCCTCTTAACTATTTTTTCCCATTTAAAAAGTGGCTCATATGCCATTTGTTTGGTTCAACTTTCAAGGGGATTTATGTAGTTCTTTACTTTAGACTGAAATGCAAAGATGTGAAAGGATTATATTATTGATTTGGATGGGAGCTCCCTTTCCTAACCGCTTTGTTGCTTTTCTCATCAACATGAGTTATCACTATCCTGTGGAAGGTGTATTGAATTTTAAACTTACCCTAGTAGGTGAAACAGTTACTTCCAATGATTAATAGTTTTAAATTCTATAATAAATTTATAACACTAACGTCGTCTCTACTGCAGGATGAATTCCTCATGCATACATTGGGCTTGCATCAGATAATTTCCTGTAATTTGAGGACTGAAGGAAATATTAATAAGACTTGGGGAGGGTGGGGGGTGGCAAATCCTTTGAACATCTGACTAAGTAAATGGGCATGATAATTTTGTAAAAGCTTAATATTTGGCTCAGTAGATTTTTAAAAATATTCCTGCAAGGGACGTATAAGACTGATGACAAAAGCTCACAGGTCTGTTGATCTATTTCCCACCCATTAAAATATTTCTCATGCATCTGAGCATTGCAGCACCTGTGGTACTTGTTTACTTTCCTGTGCATTCATAGTCAGCATTTTGCTGGCAGCCCTGGAAGCAGATGTTTAGATGTATCATGCAAGCCCACAATGCCTTTGTCAGCCCATGCTAGTTTCCTGGTATGCTTGTGGATTTGCTGGAGAAAGATGAAAGAATAAAAAGCTCCCCTTGAGCATCTGGTCCTTTTCCAGGCCATGTCTCTGACAGTTACCAATAGCTGATGTTTACAAAAGCACAGGATATACAATTCTTAACTACTGGGTTTCTTTCAAAATGAATGTCAAAGTGATTCTGATGAAGTTGAGGGTAGGGATATTCATTAATGCCAATGTTCCTTAGGAGGCCAAGCAATGGAAGGGGTCATAGAGCTGAGGAGATTTCAAGGGCCAGCACGCAGAGTTTGCAGCAAGCAGCTATTGCACTCATTGATCTCATTCCTCCCATTCCCCAGGGATCCAGACAGGCTCAGCACTGTCTCTGGAGAAGCTTACAGACTGCTAACAGACTGCAGCAGCTGCCTTTAAATTCCCATGGAGGTACAAGTAAAGCTGTTTTCTCCTTCAGCAGAGGCAAAGGTGGGTTTCTTATCCCTCATTCAGAGCACAGGGAGGTTTTCTGACCCAGGTGGGTATGCTCTGCCCCATCCTCATCTGCTCTGCTGAATTTGGCTCCTTGATTGAGAATATGAAAAAACTCAAACCAGTGCCATATCAAAAAAGACATGAAAACTCCCCCCTTTCCTGCCTTGAGTTTCACTGGAATGACATTACTGAGAACTGAATCAAATTTGTGGCTATTGACATGCAGATGTTGCAGTCTTTCACTGCATCGGGACAAAAATGACTGCATTTCCATGCTGGTTTTGCACATAAATATGTATGTAATCCCAGTGCCCCCGCTTCCGCCAAAATGATAGCAACTGATGTTCAAACAGAACGGGCTATGTTACACAAAGCCCACAAATAAATGACGCTCATGAAACGGGCTCTTCCCTTTCCTTGTTTCTGATTTTTCTTTCCCTCTGCTGCACACAAAACTCAGGCCAAACAGGATCCCTCTGGCTCGGTGTGTGGGCGGCCAATCTGGTTTTCCTTCAAGGTGACAGCTGCTCGGTTTTCATTGAGGAATGTGACTGCCCTCACCTGGTGAGAGCAGCGCTTGGAGCGGGGCCATCCCCGCGAGCTCCGCGCATGGGAGCGTCTCTGCCGCTCACCAGAGCAGAGTGATGCTGCAACAGGAAGGGTCACCCACTGCATGAGAGCACGGCCGCTAAAAGAAGATCTTTGAAATAGCTCCTGCTGCCTGATTTACAATAAAAATGTGGTAGATTTGATATTATTAGATTAAATGGAAAACTCTTCGGTCATTTATTATATTGTTGGAGATTTGAAAGCGTTTAATATCTTTATTTTTAATCCTGTCATAATTTTATGTGATAATTCACAGAATCAGAGCAAGCTAGGAAATGTTTCTACCTAGATCTGCTCAGTCTATCACATTGATAAGATATTAGTTTGGGAAAAAAAAATGTAGTCTCTGGGTGTAGTTTAGGTAAGACAAAAAAAGGTATTTGAAGAGTGTAAGAAAGATGTTTAGATGTTTATTTTTCATTTTACCTTGCTCCATACTGTTGTTCCATAAGATGTGATTTTACAATGTTAATAATAATATTTTTAAAAAAGAAACTTCAGTGAATAATTTCTGATCAACTCAAAAGAAAATGCCTTCACTCCTATCTTTTTTTGGAGAATTTTGGAAAGGTGGACTTTCCATTTCAAAACAGATTTCATAAATCTTCAGGCGCCCATTGAAACACGAATTTTGCCCTCTACACAGGGCTAAGTCATGAATCTGGAGCAGGAGCAGAGATTGAAAGGGCTAAGTGGGGTGGCAGTTCAATTTGGCACATCCAGTGCGTTAATTCTAGCAGAGAAAGAATGTGTTGTAGTGCAAGATCAAAATTTTGAATTGCCCTTTGGAATGTGTTTGCAGATGAGGAGCTTTCAGGGAAAGCTGAAATACAGAGCCCCTGGGATCAAGCTGATTCATAAGATGGAAAGAGGAGTCGGCCACCTCAGCTGGATTCAGGAAACTACCTAGGACCGTATTAATCTACCCACAATTACTAGAACGTTTAAGGAGCATGTTTAAAAGCTGATCTTAAATATTTATTCAGATGGGAGTGTTTTCTGTGTCCAAGTCTTTTCACATTCACCTCTGTATGCTGGGAGGCAGACCCTGCCAGTGAAGGACATGCACTCTTGCAAATAGTGAGGTTATGAAAGCACCCTGACTTTCTCTCTCCATGTGCACTGCTTGAGAACTCACCCATTAATCTAATAATTAATATTGAATTGTCCACAGCAAGGCTGGGATGGTTTTGATTATTTCTACAAAAAGACTGTGTGATGCAACTAATGGTCCCATGAATCTGTCCTCACATCACTAGGAACCAGGATTATTCATCCATCGTAGAGACATTAAACTTCTTGCAGTTACAGTGAATCCATATGTGGTTTGGTAGTCATCCTCAATTCAAGTCAGTTTATGTATACCTTTTTCCCAAATGGAAGAGATTTCAAATAGGAAAATGTCCCTCATCTGCCCTACCATTATCACCACAAGCCTTTTCTAAGGACCATGTTCCTTGATGTTCTCTTGACAACTTGCCTTACATCACTCTTTGGGTGTTTCTCCTTTAACTCCTTGCACATACCCCTTAGGAAAATTCATTGTGCTTCTGAACATGTATTTTCTGTGTTACTTGTGACAGCTTGTGATGTGTTCAGCACAACAGCATTATTATAACAGCATTCAGATTCTATAGACAATTCATGTTAATTGTTAACTCTTTCATATCTTTGCCAATCTCAGAAGCAGCAGTACCCACCCACCAGTTTTAGTAGGAAATACTCAGCTCACTGTATCACTGTATGGTTCAATAACCTGATAGAGGTTAAAATAATGTTACTCTGAACAACACATCCCAAGTAAAATAGTGTAATAAATACAACTGGTGAATTTCAGCTAAGCAGCAGTGTCTGTGTTAAAGGATTTTTACACATTACTATCCCAGAATAACACTACTCAAGTAACATCAAACAAGTTTCAGAAAGTTAATCACTGCCCATTTCATAGCCTATCAACGTAACAATTCCTTCTGGGCAGAAAATTTTTTATTTTTTCTGAAGAACTAAGCCCTTGCTGTCCAAAGCTATCACCACCCTCGGGCTTTCCATTCCTTCCAAACCACAAAGCATTAGCCCTAATCCTTAATGTGAATGAGATGATATTCGGATGCAGAACTTCAGGCTTCTTTTCAGCCCTTAAAGGATTCAGTTACTGTGTACTCCAGTGAGGCTATGAGAGCTTTTGTCCTTCTGAGCCTAACAGTGACAGAGGTTTGGAAACAGCAGTTGTTCCACAAGAGAGTCAAGACTTCACCACTAGTTTAGTACAGCCAGTTCTTACAGTTCAGCTTCATTTGGGGAAAGGGAATTCACATAGGGGTCATTAGCAATTCTTCCCATCCCAGGTCATGTGCTCGAGGCAAAATTGTCTTTCTTCTGAAAAAGAAATTTCATTTCTTTGGGCAAGGATCATGAACTTATAATGAGGGCTGCTTATAAAAAGGAATTCATGTTTAAAAGTTTCACTGTGTGTTTGGGTCTCTGCTGGAGACACTCAGCTGTCTGACCCGACTTGCAAGACCCAGCCAGACTCTGCAGAAACTCAGTAGGGCATTGCAGAAACTCAGTAGTGCATAGTATCCACTGGAAAGCAGGGCTTCAACTTGTCAGATGCT
Source organism: Oriolus oriolus (assembly GCA_013400235.1). NCBI lineage: Eukaryota > Metazoa > Chordata > Aves > Passeriformes > Corvidae > Oriolus > Oriolus oriolus. The sequence continues at coordinate 1,086,694 of VXBT01012885.1, forward strand.
TTCTCCTGCTTTGAGGACAGCTTTTCACTTTTCCTCTGGGTCATTCTGTTCTGCCAGAGCTCATCAGGAAGATCCAGCATGGGAAAAAAGACTCCATGTCCCTTCACAGCAAAAGTGCTAAGTAGGGCTCTGACTCATTTTAGTGGCTCAGTCATGGCTTGTTCTTAAAAGTTCTGGTGTGGTCAGGATTTCCATAGTACCTTCTGTTTCTGGAAAACTTGTGTTTATTCTGCCAATCCTTTCTGCCATTCCAAATTCCTTTTCTGACCTGAGTAGTGCCACTCAGGAATGTCATGCAGTTCCCCAAGCCCTCCATGTGGACTTCAAGTCTCAATTGCAAGTCTCAATTTCTTCTGCCCCTTACGCAGACATATTGAATGTCTTTGACTTCCATCAGTACATCCATAACTACAATCTCAGGTCAAGCAAAGAACGTATAAACTCTCTCACTGGCTACTTTCACACCAAAAAAAGTTATTATCCAAGATCAGTCAGTTCTGTATCATTTCTAATTCAATTACAAGATTCTGCAGCATTATTGTCTTGACCACCTAACACAGGAGTGACAAACTCACCTTTGAGGTTGTCTTCCCTACCAATCAGTAAAATTATGCTACTGAACTGAATCATGTAAACCACATGACAGAGAAAATACATTATATAAGACAAACCCTTCTCTCTTCCCTGGACCTCTTCACATTGGAAATGGGGTGGAAGGTAGAAAAGATTCTTGCCAACTAATCCACAATGATGTTTGCACTGTGATGACACCATGAGTTAACAGCATGAAGAGCTCACCCCTTCAAAGCCATCTCTCCTGTTGGCAGGAATGAGGAGGGAAGGGCCATGGAGAAAAACTCCTTGAGTCATATATGAGGTTGGAGATCACCTAAGTGTAAGCTAAGAGAAATAGCAGCACCAGACTGGAGTAACTACAGAAAATTAGAGAAATTAATACGGTCAAGGTAGCTGCAGATACACCTGCTTTCCAGAAGGGAACTTAAAGGGCACATTGTCAGTAAGTAGAGCCAAAGAGTAAAAAGACTTAGAAAAAATCCCGAAGCAATCTAAAATGATGGATTTCAATTTGCCCAAGTGACTGTCACATTTAAAAGGTTAATGGAAAGGGTACTTTCTACAAGTCTGTGTTGGAATGCTGATTGCACCTAGCTGATACACTGGTGCACATGAAAGCCCTTGAACACAATGTTCACAAATGCCCTGTGAGTGCTTTGGTATTGCTGCAAAGAGAGGAAAAAAATAGAAGCCTTGTTTCATAAAAAGTAGAGGTTTTTGCCAGCAAGAAGTATTTCCAAATACAGGCTCTTAACTTTATTGGGAAAAAAGTCAGAGATCTTCAAACCTGTGGAAATCTCACCCGGTTTTTTTGTGTTGCCACATGGGCTGGGGTTTGTGTGGAAAGAAAGACCCCCCTCATGCATTTCAGTAGCAAGTAAGGCAGCTGAGAAAAACTATTGCCTGTGTAAAGTCAGAAGGAAGCTGAACTGAGGAGTGAAACTGGTCTTGTGGTGAAAGCAAGGAACTTTTGGTGTACTCCCCAAAAAACTCAAATACTATTCAGAGTCATGAGAAAGGAATATTGTGCAATAGAATCTGCTTCTTCTTAGATTATACAAAGAGACTGAGCTTTGCAAATAATTGCCTTAAATAAAGACTGGTTTTGTTTTGTTGTTTTTCGTGGGCTTTTTTGAAAAAGCACCCCATCAGTTCCTGCTCATGAGAGCCACCAGAGAGCTCTGCCTCACTGCTCTCATGCAGGTAGAGAAGGGAGCAGGAGAGAGCTGCTTCATTTTACATGAAGTTAAATAGACAGAGCCGCATATTTGGGAACGAGAAGCACTTCCCCTTTTACTATGGTTTCTTTCCAAGTGCAGCATTCTGGGGGAAGGTAATACCAGTTCTGCCAGCCCCCTTTGAGATATCTGACATGCAGTTGCCTCAGCATTTCTGCTGCTTGAAGAAAGAGCACTTTCCATGTTGGCTAAAGGAGAGTTCTCTGCTTTCCCAGAGGACTGTGAAAGACTCAATCAATTTCAGCACAGAAGGCAAAGGAAATACTCCCCTTGACTTCAGTGAGAGTTGGGTCTAAGCCCAAACAAGGGCTGATGAATGAGCTGAATCAGCTGCAAGTGTTCTCTACTGGTGTGATTGCCATCTTTTATGTAGAGCTGAATAGGAAAAGGGATTGTGTTTTTGTCCGCCTTTCACTACCTTCTGTGTGCTTACTTGAGAAGGAACAAGAACAGGACACGTTTCACCCCAAATCTTAGTTCTTTGTTTCACTGCCAATCATTGCCATAGAGCACCAGTCTCCTCTAACTCCTTTTCTTCTGCACTGCAGGCTCTGTGCTGCAGATCATTAATTACCTGTTCATAGTGCACTTGCTGTGCATGTGCAGTGTACCCCGCAAATATGTGTTCTGGCTGATAAAGAGTATTAAACAGATTTTCAGTCACATAGCCCATTCCTATTTTTCAGTAAACCCAAGTATATTGTTTATTTATCCAACTTTTTTTATGCTAGCCAATAGGATTCTTTATGCTGTTGTTCTGAGGGCAAAGGGATTTTTTGTGTAGTCACTTCTCATTCTTGTATATCTGATATGAAAAAAAAATCAAAGCAATGACCAAGACATTTAAAAACACAAGTAAATTTTTTTGCTAAATATGAAAGAAGCGTTTAATAATAAATACACATCGGTGACAAAAAAAAACCAAACCAAAACCACAAAAAAAAATTTTGCATAAAATTCACAATGTTCTCAAAAATGGCTTTTAAAATGAATTGCTATACCTTGTTGTCTTCTGTCTTTTATTCAACAAAAGAAAGTTGTAGGTGACTTTAAAAAAAAAGAAGTAAAGAAACTGGCATTTTTTGCACATGGCTCTAAATGCCCATGCACAGTCAGTGTTTTCCAGGCTGGGTTCTGGTGGGAAGTGGTTCCATCTCCATTGCAGAGCATGATTTCATTTTGCTTCCTAAAACACATGTTGTACCAACATCTGAATGGAGATGGAGATCATGAACTAGATTCCATAGTTGTAAATCCTGATCAAAGTCCCTCAGCAGTTCCAGTGGTCACTCGGACAATGCATTCTCTGAAATTCTTTTGCTTTGGAAAAGTGGCTTGGAAGATTAGGTTCACCTTTAGCTGAAAGACAAGTGTCACTGCAAAACCTGTCACCAGTCTAAAGCTGGCCAGGTAGGAACAATTGCTTTGTCTGCATGGGCCTTTCTGCATGTAGAGAATTATAACTTTTGACAACTGAGATAGCACTTCTCAAACATACATCCTTTGGGAAATTAAATCACACAGGAGTTCATTTAACAGATTCTGGATTGTCTAACAGTCAACAAAGAGTGAGATTTTAAAGCATCACCGGTCTGTTAGATGTACCTGTGTGTATATTCTGATATTTGATTACCTTTCGACAATCTGCTGAGTTGCATTTGTTGGTCTTCCAGAGTACCCATTTTATAAATTACTGTTACCTCTGAAAATTGATAGTTGATCTTGACTTATATTTAATTTTCTTGTGTGAGATAATTATTCACTGTTCTTTCTTCTAGATGTGTTCCCAGACACTTGGCAATCTTACAAGTTTCTAACCTGGAGCTGTCTCTCCCTGACTCTGATCGCTTGTTGGGAGTCAATGGAGCATTTTCCCCTTTGCTGGAGGTAAAGACACAGTTAGAGCGCATCTTTATTCTGTGTCACTTAGTCTTCCATCTGTTTTCTAAATCTCACCAGACATTTGATGACTGTGTTATGTCAATGTAACAACAAATTGTCATAGGGACTCAGCTGGCACTTGCATAAGCAGAGTCATTTGATTCTCCTCCCAGCTGCAAGAGGACTCCAAGCCAACACAAGGCAGGCAATAGGAGTAGCAGGTACTGCCTTCTTTTTGTACTAAGCCAATGTCAAATCCCCATTAGCTCACTGTAAAATCAATTTAATTATCTGTTAGATGTTTTGGGAGCAAGCTTGTGAGCAGGAATTAAGTACTTTGGGATATGTTTCAAATTTTTTTGATTTTGAAATCCTAAATTATCAAATTTGTCATTTTTCCTTTCATTTTCATTATCCTTCCTTTCCTCCTGAATTTTGTCAAATACCTGATAGTAACGGCTGGGGTCTGGGGGAGTGTGCTTTTTCTCCTGTACTCTCACTTTCCAAATCATCATTTCACATTTCTTGTTCAAACACACATGGGCATCTGCACAGTATTGCTGGCACAACAGTGAAATTTCTGTGAGAATAGTTACCACTATGAGAAAGTGTAAAGCCCATTTAGAAACCTGTTAGCTGTAGTAAAATTGAAAGTCCAAAATGATGAGATGCTCTTGGTCTGCACTCTGTGGGCAATGATGGATCGCAGCCCAAAAAGTCATCCAGCAGACTAGCTCCTCTTGAAAAAATCCCTCCATACTCTGACTCACTGCTTCTTCCCAAAAAAAACCTGTGACAGACAAAACACTTATTTTCAAGCAAACAATTATGAAAAATCAAATCAAATAAAGTAAAAATGACTGATGAACAGTTTCAAACATGAAAAGCATCCTTTTAAATGCAAATTTGTTTATAGAATGATAGACTACCAGATTGGAAGGGACCACAGAGATCATCTGGTCTACCTTTTCTTGGAAAAAGCATGGTCTGGACAAGATGGCCCAGCACCCTGTCCAGCTGAATCTTAGAAGTGTCCAACATTGGAGAATCCACCACTTACTTGAGGATTAATCCAATTGCTAATTTTTCTCATTGTGAAAAATTTTCCTCCTATGTCCAAGCAGAATCCTCCCCAGGAGTAGCTTTTACCCTTTACACCTCAGCCTTATCCACGTGACTCCAGGCAGAAATGGAGTTTTGATCTTGTTTTTAGCCCCTCTTTAAATGCTGGAACATGGTGGTAAGGTCTCCCTTAAGACTTCTTTTCACAAGGCTGAACAAACCCAGTTCTCTCAGCCTTCCCTCATACGGCAGCTTCCCAGTTCTTTGATCGTCTTTGTGAACCTTCTCTAGACTCTCTCCAGCCTGTCCACATCTTTTTTTTTTTTTTTTGTTATAGCAGGGACCAAAACAGAATACAGTATTTTAATTTATCCATCTTAGTGGATAAATTAGCTCTGATGTTTTCTGTTTGAAAATAAATTGATTTTAAAATATGTTGTTGCAGTTTTCAAACTTTAAAAAATACTGATCCATCAGGTACGTTTGAGGAAGAGTATTTATGATCAGGAAAAAAACACTGCGAAAATGGCTGAGGATGATGTCCATAGCTGGCAGCCTGGTCAGGGATGTCTTGGAGCAGGAGAGAAAGAGGTGCCACCATGGACACAAAGTACCAAAGTCAGCAGAGGCTCAAACAGAATAGGAGAGAGAACTTGTTCATATCTCTCTGTATGACTAAGTGACAATTTTTATGTGGATAGTCTAAGCTGTTGTTGTTCACCTTATGTCCTAAACCAGCCTATGTGATTCCATCCAGCATGGCAGCTTCTCTCCTGGGATCATGGGAACGTGGTGTGGAAAAGGATGTAAGTCACTTGTAGAGACATCGTGTGTAATTTGGGAAGATTAGAACAGTCACTGCTATTTGTCATATGTTTGCAGATCCCTTGGAAAGGCTGAAGCTTACACTTATATATTTGGATGTTGGTGACCTGGATGATTAAACAAGGAAAAACATTAGAATTAATTAGATACTGTACACATCCCCTCATATTGGCTGCTGTACTGTCTCTTGCTGGGGTTTCACAGCTTGGCAGTTAATCTACTACTGCAGCAGAGTGTATTCAAAGAGACATTTGTTCTGAAGAGACCTCAGAATTAGAACAATTTACACAAATGTGCTATGTTGTATAATGATAGTGGACCAGATTGAAGTCCTCACTGCTCAGTTTTTCACAGGAGTCATGCAGTCAGTGATGGATTTCATGGCACAGCTCGCGTGAGTAATTGCTCAGCACTGTGAGTAAGGGATCTGCAATATGTCTTTCTATTATTATTTATCTAATTATAACCTTTGTTAACTTAATGGGCAGATTTACAGCAGAACACAAACACACTCACCCGAAAGTTGTACAGGTATGACACAAAGCAATGACATATGTTTTCTGTCCAGGAAAGTGTATGACCTAGAAAGAAGTTGTGTGATAACAAGGAGAAAAGAAGAAAAAAGACAAAAAAAATATATATATAGAGAGAGAGAGAAATGAGATGAGTTTAATCAAAATCAAACAAACACATAGGCAGGGTTAGGAGGAGGGCATGCAGTGCATTTTTCTGAATCTTATAATTCATAGCAATATAACTTGGAGAGATAACTTAGAATATCTTTATATAACTTATTTGGCATATCAAATCTTATGATTACTAACTTTTGATAAAAATGGCACAAGTGCCATTGGCCTGATCAATGTAATTTTAATTTTTTTTCATAAACTGTCCAAAATCCCTTTTACCTCTAGGACTATTCTAGGACTTGGTTCTTCATGGATGAATGGAAATTGATCCTGGCAAAGTTTAAAAATGTTTACTTAGACAGCTCCAGAACATTCCACATAAGTATTTTTGTCTTGTTGGTTTTTTTTGCATTTGCCGTTAACACAGAAATCAGTGGCAAATTCCAAGAAGCTGTGCTAATTCTTCTCTGTAGTAAGAAGTGTTTTTCCACCTGCCTCAAGTTTTGCTGCCATTCATCTGTTAGGACTGACAATTCTAAATGAAGTTTAAATGATTCTGGATAGTTTAAATGGCTCAGAAAAAACTTAAGCTGAAAATAATTGTAAGGTTAAGAAAAATACCAAGTTTGTATTCTGTAGAGTAAAAAAAATAAAAGTTACTTCTTGTCTGCAAATTACATTAAATTAGGTATGGTGTTTGTTTTATGCTTGTTCTTCTGAAATTCTATCCAAATTGGGTTTGCTTTTAGGACTTTTAAATCTGTAGCTGATTTGAACTGCAGTTTACTGAGCAAAGATCAGGGCTGAGAGTAGAGGAGTGTGAAATGAGGACCATGAAATAGCTAAGCCACATGGCTGCAAAAAAAGATAATTTGAGAAAAGAGGGGAGAAAGGGGAATCAGCAGAGAAAATTGAGTCTTCTAAGCCAGCACGCTTCAATCAAGTGCATGGAAATGAACTGGGAATCATCGTTTCTCTGCTGTCACAAATATCTGTGAAAAAACTAGTAAAGTGTCCGCTCCTCTCCAGCACTGATTCAGACTGAGAATGACAACCTAAGATTGCTATCCATTATTCCATTAGCTGAAATTACTGCAATCTCCTTAGTGGAGCCAAAGGTTCAAAACCTTCTGTCGAGTCACGCCTCTGTCAGTACAGTCCTACGTGATGGCTTCTGGGGGCCTGGCTTTTAAAGGCCAGGGAGTGAACTGAAAAGATGAACTTGAAATGGCTTTGCTGAAGATAGAAAGTGTACATATGCTCTTGTTAGGAACTTCAGCATAAAAGTTTCTTTGAGAATCTTTTGGCACCTTCTCCACCTACACAAAACTCCAGCAGCAGCAGTGTAGGCTGGAAGCAGCCAGCACAATAGACAGTGCTCAGTTTGAGAGCAAATGCTCAATATTTTATCTCTCTGCTGTTCAGTGCAGGAACAGATTTTTTCTGACAGCCAGGTGCTTCTGTTCAGTGACCCCCTTATCCCTGCCCCAGGGCAGATGGATCAGCTGGGTGGAGGGGCTTGCACCATTCAGAGAGCAGCTTGTACTCATTAACTGCATGATGTTCAAACACTTTAGCACCACAATTGATTTCTTATGGATTTATCTTTTTTCTTTTTCCGGTCATGGCCATTGTTTTAGTATCTGTGCACATCACAAGCCGTAACTATTTATTTTCACTGACTGTGAAATCAAGAATTGCTATTTGTGTATCCACAACATGGATTTCCAGAAAATGAACCTATTGATATGCTGAAAAAACAGTTCCCATTGATTCCAGAAGCACTGAGGACTACTGAGCTTCCATATATATATATATATATATGTCAAATATCCATGAACAGAAACACACAGCTGGTGCCCACTTTTGAGACTCTCAGTGTAAAGGACATACATTCCACCACACAATGTCATAAGGGCAGATACTCCAAAGCAGTATTCCAATCCCATAATCTTGAAATTACCCTTACTCTGACTGGAATCACCCATCTTCCTAATGTCCAACCTAAACCTCCTCTCTGAGTGTCAAAACCAAAACCTAAAAACTCCTCAGCAAAAGGAAAAACCCGGATGAGTTATAAGTGTCAATTTTAGATTGCATTTCTTTAATATACATAATAAATAAGGTGGTTTGGGGATTGCCTTAACTAAGCATATTATTAGCTTTAACACTAATCTCTAACACTGCGCTTCTGGTCCANTGTGCACATCACAAGCCGTAACTATTTATTTTCACTGACTGTGAAATCAAGAATTGCTATTTGTGTATCCACAACATGGATTTCCAGAAAATGAACCTATTGATATGCTGAAAAAACAGTTCCCATTGATTCCAGAAGCACTGAGGACTACTGAGCTTCCATATATATATATATATATATGTCAAATATCCATGAACAGAAACACACAGCTGGTGCCCACTTTTGAGACTCTCAGTGTAAAGGACATACATTCCACCACACAATGTCATAAGGGCAGATACTCCAAAGCAGTATTCCAATCCCATAATCTTGAAATTACCCTTACTCTGACTGGAATCACCCATCTTCCTAATGTCCAACCTAAACCTCCTCTCTGAGTGTCAAAACCAAAACCTAAAAACTCCTCAGCAAAAGGAAAAACCCGGATGAGTTATAAGTGTCAATTTTAGATTGCATTTCTCTAATATACATAATAAATAAGGTGGTTTGGGGATTGCCTTAACTAAGCATATTATTAGCTTTAACACTAATCTCTAACACTGCGCTTCTGGTCCAAATACTGGAGCACTCCAACTGCTTCTAAGTTTAATGACAGAGAGAAAAGAGCACATTACATATAATTGCTGAACACATGATTTCTATATTAATGTTTGAGTCTCCTAAAAAATGAAACTAATGTGAAGATGCTGGAAAATGCACCATAAATTAAAATTGCAAAATGTCACATCTTCTTCAACCTTCCATGTTGAAAGGCAGAGTGAGTATTTAATTAGTTCCACATAAGCCGGATTGTTTAGAGAGAATCTTTAACCTTGATAAATTGTTGAAGGAATTCCATTAACCCTTTGACACAAATGGGCAGCTGTCATGCTTAAAGTTACAATATAAAGATTTGCACATGTTGGAAGTATTTCCAGACACTTTCTGCAAGTTATACTTAAATAGGTTTTTCTATGTTTAGGAAAACTCTAAATTTCTTTGATACACTGCCCCATAACTATGAAAGATTTACTACTCAGAATGGTTCACTGGGCATAGTTATCTCCATGTAGTGTTTTGTGCAGGCACTTTAGAGAATGCCAGATTTGAATGTAGCTGTTCAGACAGCTGAGAAACATGATTCCTGATTACAGTACACATATTTTCAAACTTAAATAGGTTGGCAGTTATGTTTTGAATAATTTATTAGAAGAGAGATTTTCTCTGCACAAACAAGGTGTTGGAAAACACATACCACTTCTTCATTACTCAGCCACATTATTCTGTTCTCCAAAAGAGTTAAAAACCCCTTTTTCCTGTGCTAGGCAGTATGGCTGTTCTTATCAGCTTTTGCAGTCAGACAGCCAAGGTACTGGGCATGGGGTCCCCAGCACAGGAAGGACATGGACCTGTTGGAGTGAGGCCAGAGGAGGCCACCAAGATGATTAGAGGGATGGAGCACCTCACCCATGGGAAAAGGCTAAAAGAATTGGAATTGTTCAGCCTGGAGAAGAGAAGGCTTTGGATGACCCAATTGCAGCCTTTCACTACCTGAAGGGCACCACAAGAAAGACGCGGGCACTTTTTGGAGGGGCATGAAGCAACAGAACAAGGGGGGAATGACTTCAAACTGAAAACGAGTGGGTTTAGATTAGATATGAGGAAGAAATTCTTTACTGTGAGGGTACTGAGGCCCTGGCACAGGTTGCCCAAAGAAGCTGTGGATGCCCCATCCCTGGAAGTGTTCAGGGCCAGGCTGGATGGGGCTCTGAGCAGCCTGGTCTAGTGGAAGTTGTCCCTGCCCATGGTAGTGGTGTTGGAACTGGAGGATCTTTAAGGTCTCTTCCAACACAAACCATTCTATCGTATTATGATTTCTTTGAATTCTTATGTGGAATTTTTGGACAGAGATTGGTTAATTCGTGTGTCTAAGTTTCCTGTCCTTCACTCAGTTTTCCAGTAAGCAATTCATAATTTCGTGGAGGATTTTTTTCACATAAAAGTTTACGTCTGAAGAATTTGTGAAACATATTGACTTCATATCAAAATACAATTGCATTTGTTCTCTCAGTGAGGAAAATTAAGTTACATAACTGATATTCCAAGAAGTCTACTTTTTGTGTAAATAAGAGTCCTAAAGTCTTAGGATCTGAGTGAAATTCAGAGCTGAATATTCATCTGGGGCAAACTTTGCATTCATTTTCAGTATGTGAAGATTAGGCACACAAGGTTTTTTTAGACTTAATTAATCATCTGGCTGTGGAGTTTTAATCTATATTTCAAGATGATACAAACCAAAAAGGCTCATGGTAAAAATGTAAATGTAGCAGCAGACCCTGAAGCACTGCATAATCATGAATCAGGCTAACTTGCAAAGAATCTATATTTCATATTGTAGGTGATCATCATTCATTATGGTTTGGGTTCTTTTAAGAGACTTACTGTATACTTCAGGGTTTTTCAGCACATATAAACATCATTTATGAGGACTTTCTAATTATTTACAGAGGCATCAGATCAAAAAAACTGACAGCAGACCTCCATAAAGACAACTCATGTGATGGTTGATTACCTGGTCCCCAATTGCTAGTGGAAGCATGACACATTTAAAGTTGAGATGCATATGTCTGTGCATTCTCTGTGTGCCATTTCCACAAAATCACCTTCTCATTTACAATTGCATAAGCTGAGAGTAATTTCAGTCAAGGCACAGTTAATGCTTTTTTGTGAAATTTTTCTTTGTACAGTCAAGTAAATTGCTCTTTTTTTTTAATACCTTTACTATTTAAGCAAAATACTTTCACACAAAGAAAACCTTATGCACAAACTATGTGTTAGACAAGCAAACGAAGACAGGTGACCAATGTTCAGAGTAAGGTTTGAATTTCTGTTTTAATAGAAAACCCAACAAAGCCATGAAATCTGAATTCTACATCTGGTTTTTGGGGTATTCTGAATCTAGGTCAAAGTACTCCATCTCTAGCCTGATTTAAGTGATTTCAGGAGCATCCTGTTATGCTAAAACTAATGTTAGGCTTTTGTACATGAAGTCTGTGCATTGGCTTTGTAATCATCTGTGGGAAGCACAAGGGGGTTCTGTTCTTACTCTAACTGCATAGACATAATCCTCCTGGAACAATTGCCATTTTGCACTACTGCAAGGACTTAGCACAGCCCCACTGAAATCAAGGTAAGAACTTGTAGTGTGGCACATTCTATTTAAAGAATATACACTGCGACAACATCTCTGATTGATTTGAGTCTGAATCTGGGAAAAAAAGACCTTTAAAAATAGCAAAAAATTTTCCTGGGTGCAGAAATTATAATGCTAATAGACTTAACTGGAACAAAGGCTATTAGCTCAAAAGCAATTTGGAAATAGGTGCTCTACCCAGCCACAATAATTAAGGTAATAATAACACATCTGTTCAAAATAAGTTCAAAATGCCTTACCCATGCCAAGTGGAATTGATCACTGCTTGTTTTTCTTTTTCAGATGTGCAAGGTTGTAAATAATTACAGGAGCCTGATCCAAAGCTCATGTTTCTCTATTGATCTGATCCATAATTATTTTCTGTATTTTTGTTTCTTCCCAGTTTATTACCTAAATACAATTGTATTTTAAGCTCAAGTAAATATTAGGGCATAATGACAGCTGATGGTCTTGAGAATGCCAAGGGTTCTCAGAGCAGAGAGGAAAAGGAATGGATGAAGGCATTAGGATCTTTTGTTAACTGGTGGCACTGGGAGAACAGGTCTGAGAGAGGAGGGAAAGGGTCAGCTTAAACTCAGTCCTTCAAAGACAGATCTCTGGGCGCTGAAAGAGGCCAACACAGGCAGATGGACAGATAAACAGATAGGTGCAGGGTGCCTTCTTCCCATCTGTCTATACTTGTGTATAGTTCTCAGTGGCACAGGTGATTCCGTTGCCTCTCCCTATAAGGAAAGTGTACAAATATTATGCTTATTTTTTGTATAGTTTCACTTAGAGAGATATATCTGGGGGAATTCTTCTGTCCAGGCAAAAGCTATACCTCATACCTAAGCATAATTTCAGCCAAATTTTAGTACTACTTCAAATCACCATTTTTTTGGTATTCCCTGTATTCTTGGCTTATTCTGGACTTCTCAGTGTGGAGAGATGAAAGTAATGTAAAGAACATGAGCATATATATGTATTTATATGAATATGCATATATATTTAAGATAGCAAACAGTGGAAGCATATTTCATTCTAAGTGAAAAAGCTAATTAGACTGCCTAAGGACTGGAGAGTAATAATGGAAAGAAATGGACAGTTTGAAAGAGAAGCTCTTCTCTGTATTACTTTCCTATGGATTGCAGGAAAATCATGCTTTCTGAGAGAAATCTTGGGGACAAGGTGGGAGAGGGAATTGCCAATGAGCCCCAGTTGTCAGAATTCAGTAATCAGCTGTAATCGTGCTCTGAAAATTCACCTGGCAAAAGTTATATTAAGCAATCTCAGAAACTCCTTTCTTTCCTTTTGTACTTCCTTGCTGACAGGGAGAGGAATATTTTTGTGCAGTGGCTCTCCCAATTATTGGACACATCTAATGGTAAGATGCAGTTTCCAGAGTCTTATGGATTTGTTAGATGCTACCCATTGGGACTAAAAGTTTTGCATGTTTTGCTCCAACAAAAAAGAGGTCCAGCTTGATGGAACCTGCCTAATTTTAGGCACTCATCACCAATGCTTGCAAGGTAATTCAAGTCTGATGCGGTGTTTCCTAAAGGAAAATATCTTCTATTAGCAAAGCAGGGTCTTCATCTCTACCTGGCAGAGGACAGCAGCTGTCAGTTGTTACTGTTGGTCAAACACATGTCAGTAGCGGAAATAATTTAAACTGTTATCAGGCGTAAAATAGTTTCTTATTGGCCATCACAATCATATTTCCCTCATTACAGAGGCTTTTAGTAAGGCGTAAACCCTAAAAGCTAGCCCACACTGACTAGCACTGCAGGGAGCTCTTCACACTGTGGTAGGGAATTTGCTGTTTGTTGCTGGGCACAAGAAGGACATTATCCAACCCCAGGAAGGGTCACCCATTGCCACATACAGAGAAACCTCTGTACAGCTGCTGCATGAAGACTTCCTGAATCACAAACAAGTAGGGGCCAAAATTTTCTGCTGAGCTGACCTGCGAGTTAGAGCCAGGTGAAGGGCCACTGGAGTCACAATACAGCACAGACATAAGGTCTGCTCTGACAAGAGGCATCTTATTGCTGCCAGGAAACAATCCTAGTCTCACTTTCTGGCTGCTTTCAGTTCCTGCTCTAGCTCTGTGAGTATACTGGTGCGCTGGCTTTGGCTGGGGTAGAGCTAATTTTCTTCCCAGCGGCTGGTATGGGGCTGTATTTTGGATTTGTGCTGAGCACAAGGTTGATAATACAGAGATGGTTTGTTATTGCTTAGCAGGGCTTTTACAGAGCCAAGGCCTTTTCTCCTTTCTGTACTGCCACATTGGTGAGGAAGTTGGGGCTGTGTGGGAGGCTGGGAGGAGACACAGCCAGGACAGGTGACCCCAGCTGACCAAAGGGATATTCCAGACCATCACATTCAGTATATAAAGCAGAGGGGAGGACATTTGGCGTGGTGATGTTTGTCTTCCCAAGTCACTGTCACATGTGATGGGGCCCTGCTCTCCTGGAGTGGCTGAACACCTGCTTGCCCATGGGAAGCAGTGAATTAGTTTGTTGTTGTGCTTTGCTTGTATGTGGCTTTTGCTTTCCCTGTCACACAGTTTTTATCTCAACTCACAAGTTTTCCTGGTTTTATCCTTCCAATTCTCTCCCCAGTCCTGCTGGTGGGAGTTGAGCAAGTGGCTGCCTGGAGCTTAATTTTCAGCTGGGCTTAAACTATGACAATTGGGCATTTCTGTGGCATGGTCTTCTTGTGTTTTCTCTGTGTGTTAGATCACAAAGCTTCTTTCCTTTTCTTTTTGTCAAAAGATGCTACTGGAGTCAGTCAGCCCCTTGCTGGGCTGACTATTTTCTGGAGCAGCAGGAGTGCTTTTCATCTGAAACAAGGACTGATATCTTTAACCTGATTGAGACCTCCTCATCATTGTTTGGTGATGGCACAGCTCACCAGCATGAGCATGCCCACACTTCACAAAGACTGGATGGCCTGTCTGAAATGAAGTTTTCTTGTACAGCCTGCTCATATGAGAGGAGTGAGTAGGCTTCCATCCCACTCCAGCTTTGCTCAGAGCTGTAGTGTGCCAGCAGATTCGTCTGGGAGCTTTGGCTGCGTATTTTAAGTAGAGTGTACATGCAAAAGAAAGTGGTTGTGATGCAGGGTCGTGGACACGCATGTGGTAAGGAGGTGCTGCTTTGCATAAAAAGTGTTGGCTAACATAGGATGTGGCTATGGATGGTTTTGGGGATGGAGGAGCCCCAGCAGGATGTAGAGGCTGTCTGTGTTGTAAAGGGTCTGGAGGCTTCCTGTGGCATTTGGGGTGGGGAAAACCCACAAGTCAAAGTGCTGTAGGGAGTACCCACACAACCCCTGTGTGTGGTCAGGAAAGGTGGTTTTGATAGCGCCAGGAGAGTTGCAATAATGTGACTGTGGGAACCTCCCTAAAATGGGGGAGCTCCCAACAGTGAGCAGTGCTAAAACACCTGTGAGGAAAAAAAATTACTCTGTCAGGAACAGTTTGAATTGTGTAGCCTTGGGGTTTGTTTACGGCACATTTTGTACTACAGCAGTTATACAAACTCAAAGCTTGTTAATTAAATAATGCCCCTCCTATTGACTGAATGAGACTGGTAATTGCAAAGTAATTTTTCTGTAAGATACCTGAGTAAGGCTATGTAATAAAGCATGCATTTGAACAGCCAAAATGCGTTTTTCAGGCTAGCTTTTAGGTTTTTAGTGTCTGATTTAAGCTTCTGAATGCTTACACAGTATTGATTTTAGCACATATATTTATGCATTTAGCCTTTTGAATTGAGCTGAGATTTTGGTCATCCTGACTGTAAAACACAAGTTTCCTGGGAATAACTGTCAAAAATAGCTATACTCAATAATCACTTCTAAGAGTTTTATCAGGAATTTGCTCAGTGCCTTGCTGCAGAGTGACTTAGACTCTTAAGATCTGACCAGAATATTAATTTGGACTTGAATATCAAAGCACAGAAAGGACAATACATTCAGATTACTTAGGGTTCTTTTTTTTTTTTTGTATTTCCATAGCTGTAGAAATGTTGGGGTTTTTGTGTGCCAGTTGTAAGAACAGACTCTTGGCTCCTCCATCTGGCTACTAACTACTAAAGTGAAGTGTCTTACTAAAGACTGCTGAAAAGGCAAAATGCACTCTTGGGCAGTTTGTTGTGTGTTTTCTTTAGTTTTTTCCACTCTGATTGTCTTTATACTTGACACAGAGCTGTGCCTAATACATTTCATGCATTTTCATAAGGAATATACTTTGAAATAATGTAATTATATGACTATGTATATATATAATCTTGCCAGTCTGACCTATCATTCAGGAAATACTCAGGTTTTATTCAAAACCATATCAAGAGGAGATGCACTAATTTTTGAAGACTTAGTAATGAAAGCAGAGGGAGAAGCTGACACTGTTTATTATCTTGTGAAGATATTCAAAATCATCTTATATAATCATAACACAGCCCTCCCAAGAGCGCTCTTGAGAGATTAATATGGATGTTATGGTGCCTCGGGATAATAATATGCATTTTCAGTAACCGTCTTTGGAAGACTTCCTGTTAACAAGACAAAAATATTTTTTTTCTTTACTTCATGTTTAAATAATATGGGAGGCATGAATACAGACTGGCATAAATAAAGAATGCTCATATTCAGGCCATTACTATGCAACTGAATGCCCACGTGGTTCTAGACCCCCTTAAGAAGAAAGCCTGCAGGCAGTTCACCAATCCACCGTCATCCTTTGTGTTTCTGTGTTATTTTTGTAGGTTTATCAAACCTCTTGGGTCTTATTACTCAACATGCAGGTGCAAACATGCAGTAAACATTGCAGCTGCATATACTTAATCATAACTTACAGTGCTAGACAACTGCTTTGCAAAAAAAAATAAAAAACCAAACTGAAAACACTCCCCCCACCCCCAAAAAAAGAAATTGCTCATAAAATTTTCCAGTTTGTGGAAACAATGTAAAGACTTGAAGGACAGGTTATTAATAGTCTGTGCTTAGCCCTTTCATTGTATGAGACATTGATTTAATAAGCTTCAGTATATAATCAAAACTTGCAAGTTCAGAGGTAGTGGTAAAATCTGCTGTCTGTAAAACTACAGTAAAAATCATAATTACATGTAAGTAGTTTGGAATGACAGCTTTTCTGCCCTAGAAATTAGATCAGTGAAAAATGTTTCTGTGCCAAAGGTCCTGCTGTAACAGAGTCATAATGGTCTTCCACTGCTCCACAAGTGCTAATGTAGGACACGGTGATCTAGGGTAGAAGCTTTATTATAAAGCCATTGTTGTCTGAGATATTAGGGGAGCTGGCTGACTCCATTGCCCCCAAAGTCTGTTGTCTCTGGGCAGCTGGTTTCATCCTCTCATCCTGACAAGGATGAGAGAAAATGCTGCTCCAGATCCAAACCAAAATGCCCCTGCTACCAAGGCTGAAAAGCTGATGTCTGTCGGCTTTCATCAGAATCAGAGTTCTGACAGCATGGCACAGGAGTGCTACATGTACCTGACACTAGCACAGATCTTTGTTCCTTTTTATGGAGCCTGAGCTGGCTACTGAACTCATTCCCCACAAAACTGGAGATTAATGTGTAAAGTGTGCTGGCAGAACACATGCTGTAACTTATTGACCTGACCTGTCACCTTCTGACATTAAAAAATCTTAATAAAAGGTGTTATTCAGTTTTATCTGTGAGAACTTGGGCTTTATTTGAGAGAAAAAAAAAAAAAGACTTCTATGGCAGGTGGTACCTCTCATATTTTAGGATCACATACTTTATTAATAATTCGTTAACTATATGGCTGAGAGTCTGCTGTTTCCCAGAATAAGTTCTAGTGGATTTACTTATGCTCTTTGGATTATTTTGTTCTCAAAATTGACCTTGTGGATGCATATAGTTTTAATCTAGATAGTTCAATTTTCACAGTATTTTTTAGGAGGTGGGAAGAGCACAAATCAGGCCATTAAACCGAGGAAGCTCATAAGGAATGTATTTCATGAAAGAGTCATTGAACTGGAAATAAAGACTTCTTTAGTGTTTAAGAAAATGAAGCTTTTCCACATATGTTTTCCATTTTTCTTTTCCTTCCCTTTTTTTTTTTTTCCAAAGGAGAGAATATGACAGAAAGAGCCTGAGCCCACATACCAAACCTACTATCTCCAGGGAAGGATTTTCTCAGACGTTGCAGCTGGTTGCTCTCTTTTTGGCAGGCCAGGTGATGTGTGAGGGTGGGATACTCAGTAATGCCACACACACGGAGAACCTGACAAGGATCAGGATGCCTGGTGGGTTTTCAGACCCAGCAGCTGTGTGTTGGACACACTTCATGTCCTTTTCTAACAAGCACAACTGCTGTGCTTCTTAAAGCAACTGTGCCAAGAAGCCTTTTAGCATATGCAAGTAGCACCCTTATTTTTATTCATGCTCAAAGCAAGCTCCTGCTAACAATAATTCTTTTTAATAGTAACAGCTCATGTCCTTCAGGGTTGTGGCAGCCCGTGGCCTTAGTTTCTAGTTCCTTGGGAATACTTTTTGAATAGACAGTCATTTACCACTTCAAAGTATCTTTGGATAAACTTTCATAAACCACCTGTCATCCTCATGTTGTAAGTGGTCTTTCTCCCTCATTGGACACTCTACCTCACTTTGTGCTTTCAGTTAACATTTCTTTATTTCTGGACTCTGTTTTCACCTAGAGGAGTTGATTGCAGGCAGCTTTTCATTTTTTTTTTAAATGAATATTCACGTTGACATGCAAAAATCATGTAAGAGAATCTGGCCCATGGCAGATGCCCCATAGTGTTTAAATATAATCTTTCTGAGAAAAGGAAGAGCAATTTATCTCAAAAGTTTAATGTAGGCGTCTGGTCAGAGACACAGTTTTTGGGAGTGCTTTTTTTTTGGGATCTTCCTGACATTTCATTCACCTTGCGATTTTTTTTCTCTTTTCTTCTCCCCTTTACTGTTCCTGCAATACACCCACAACCCCACCTCCCACTGACTGGCCCCAGCATTTGAGTTCACTGGCCTGCTCTCTGTTGTGTGCCATTCCTCTCGTGTCACTGAACCATATAAATAAATAAGTATGTGGGGCTGAAGGTTTTTTGGTATCAAGTGCAACATCAACTATGCAAATCATTGAAGAAATATTCATCCTTGGAAAAAAGATATATATGAAGAAACAATGTCGAAACACCATAACAGGATTTCTAACACCATTATGTTTTATACCTAAATAACACAAGATATGACATGTGAAAGAAACACACAATTCCTACCTCCTCTCCGGTTCCAAATCCCCTTCCTCTCAAGTCCAAAAGTCCTTTGAGATTTCTTTAATAGCCAGCCTGGGAAAATAGCATCTTCTTTAGCACCTCTTCTTCCTTTTTTCCTGCTCATCTTGCCTTTTTGCTTCCTTTGAGAGTGGAATTCAGAGGAATCTGTCTTTTTATAACTTTTCCCTACTGAAGGTGATGTTTTTCCTATTCATTTTAAAGCCCAGCTGGGAGACTTGATTCTTAATAATCATCCTACCCAAATTAGTGTTTGTTAGCAGCTTACTGGGATGGATGATGAACAAGCAGAAAAAAATTATTTAATTTTAATGTATCTTATCATCTTAATATTGAGCTTACAGAAATAAGATACAGACCTAAAATATTTTATAGTCAAAGCAAAAAACAACTATATAGAGACATCTGAATATATAAAAGTGATACAATATATGACCCATAGTACTGATACTGACATATTTGATCACTGAATCAGTGAAATTATACTTAATGTAATTTTGACTGTAGTTTCTAGTGTTTTCCTGTGTTTTTATTTTCTGTGATTGAAATATTAAGCTACCTAATTTATTTTTAATGTTTTAGAGCTACAGTTTGAAATAAGTTCAAAGTCTTTACATATGTCCTCTCTGTAATATTAATAAGTGAACTGACTTTGGAAAATTTTGCATTGTAATCTGAAAATAATTCTGTGAGTTCTTTGTGGAAAATTCATTATTTAGAAATTATATACCCCTGATGTTTCCATGGAAACACTTTCACCTTATGCTAATGAAATACAAATTATGGGAAAATAAAACCTTTTAACATAGAAGAGTATTAGAAAAATATTTTTTTGCAGGTTGGAAAATTTTAATGCAGATAAACCTCCTGTGTCTCAAAACAGCTGTCAGTCCAGATCCAGAAATGGGTCGGGTTCATCCTGTTTGATGCTGAACATGAATGCACGTTCAATTCCAGAAGCTGGATGGGTTGCCATCAGGGTAAAGCAAATATGCTGTTTACTGGCAAAGATGATGTCTTAAAAGATTTGATTTTTTTTAAATCTGTGTCTAGGCATCTGGGCTCAGCAAGCACTCTGTCTGTGCATGTTTCCTACTTCAAATAATGTGGTTTGGGTTTTTTGCCCTATATGACATAATGTAGATAGCATTTATCGACTGTGATAATTTTATTCTTCCCAGTACTGCGGAGTAGGAGGTAAAAGCTGGTTGGACTATGATTGTAATAAAGATATGTTGGGCTTATTCCCAATCTTACCAAAGCAATAAAGTTCTGATCCATTTTCTTGCAATGGATGACAAAATTCCTTCTGCCATTTTTGCCCATTGCACCACCTCTTTTGAGATCTCTGGGTCCTTTTTGGTCTAGACACACTGAAGGGTGAATATGGGGTGGCTCTGAAATGGGATGCCTGGTGGGCAGTCAGCGGGGAGCAGAAAAAGCAACGTCCCACTGTTCTTTATTCACTGCAGTGAATGAAGCCCACGATGTCTTCCTTCACCTGAGCTTCCAAGCAGAAACTGCTGCTTGGGGACTGTGCTGTGGGTCTGGTGTTGGGGGACTCTGCACCGACGGGGGGCGGCTGAGATCGACCTCTGCTGAGCATAGGCTGCCCCAGGCAGTCCTGGCTAAGGAGATAGTCCTGTCACAAATATTTGCAGCCCAGTGACCCAGGTGTCCTAAAAAATCATTTTTCACAATGTTTTTAGTCCTGATAGCAAGTGGAGGGGATGGAGAGCTGTTGATGGCACTTTTTGGAGTTGGTGATTGACTTTTGTTGTTTGTTTGGTTGCTTTTTTTTTTAATTAATGAGGTCCTCTGTGTATAGGACAGAAAGAAAAAGTTCAGTTTAAAAACTGTTTTTATTTTGGCAAATCCTTCCTCTTATCACAACACGAAAAACCACATTGATCAGAAAATATCAAAGAAAGTTGTTTTCTTAATCCATTTTTGTAGACATGCTGTCTCTGACTCTCTACTTAGAGTAAAAATTTACTCAGGCTTTATTAGCCTCGCTTTTGTTCATGTGACTGGTGTTATCAGGCTTGAGCCCTTTGCAGTCACATAGGTAAGACGCAAATATCATTTGTAGCTTATTTAACTATTGCTGAATTACACTGTTCTTTTTGGTTACAGAGGAGACAAGAAAATTTGCCCTGAGCATATGAAACAAACAGCGATCGGCAGCCTCAGAAAGTTGCTTTTGTTGATAACTGTATTGAGCCAGAAATTTTCTGCCAATTCAGCCTCCTGCTGCCACCCACAGCCAGCTGTGTTTAGGAGTTTTTCAGCTGACAATAGTCAGGAAGGAGGTAAAGGATTTTTTTTCTATTAGGAACACAAAGTCTGGAGAAAAATCAAAGTGGTAATGGATTCAGAAGACATACCCAAATTTTAAAAAAATATAAAAACTCACAAAGCATTGGTTTACTGTGTCTGGGTTTTTTTGCAGGTTTAGAGTAGTTGCAGCAGCAGTTGTCTTTCTCCTGATCTTCTCTATCTGTGTGCTGTAGTTTGATTGCAGAGTATTTAGGCTGAGAGTTTCAATCACTGGAAAACAGAGTTTAGTGATTGCTTGGGGTCTTAAAGCAGCTGCTCAAAGCAAAAAGTTCCTGGTACTGTGTGTTTTCATTGATCTTGCTGGCCCACCAGTGAGGACTTTCAGTCCCATTCCAGGCTGAAATGGAGCTGTGATGAAGTGCTGCACATTCAAGAACAAGCTGCTGACCCTGAAGTGCCTTTTGTGGGGATCTAAATAGATGGATTAAATTGAAATGGATGTATGCATATATTTTCAATAATGGTACATTACAGAAAATAATTGGTGACACACCGTATCCCAAAACAATTTGATGGGCCACAGGGTTGAAGCTAACCTGCGTGTGGAGTAGGATCGTTTTTCATTTGTGTAAAAGCCATTCTTCTTCACAATTGCAAAAGTTTTTCTCTCCTCTTGTAGCACAACATTAAATTTTTATTCTGAATCTGTCAGATTTAAAACTTGCAGAGATCAGTCTGACTTAACCTCATCTCACAGGGAACGGAGGGCAGAGCTCCACATGGGCTGCACTCTGGTCTATCTGTGACAAAACTGTAATTTCATAGGCAGTTAACTGGTGTCTTCATGGCACAGTCATCTCATATGAAGCTTTGTGTGACTGAGAAATGCAATGAGAAAATAAAAGTGGAAGAGTACTTCAGCAGCTTGTCCAAGACAGGCATATTGTGTCAGAACAGCTTTCAGCCCAGTGGTCTGCTCAGTTTTCCTCCCTGCACCCACTTTGATCCATAAACTGAAGTCTCAGTCTCTCGTTTCTGCTCATATAAATGCCACTGTTCTTGTCCCCACTCGTGGGTATGTATGTTCAGCTGGACACAGCAAGGTCATTGTGGGAATTTACTCCAAACACTGACTAGATTTGTTCGTGTGTCAAGGACTGGGGGCCAGGGGTAGCAAGGAATACCTTGGCAGTGTATGTCAATATAATTTTAGCAGGAATGTGTCTCACTTGACCATGTTAAACTAGTCTGCTTCATCCAGTACGATATTTTACTTTGACCTTTGGCTTCCCCCATTAGAACTTTAATTGATTGGCTGGCTAATTACAGACATTTCAACCTGTGGCAAAGAGGAAGGGTTATAAACATCTACTCTTGGACTGAAAATCGTTAATGTGATGAGAATGCATGAGCTGTACAATCACCATATTAACTGAGACACAGCAATGTGCTTGTACAAAGCTGGAATGGCAAAATCTTTGACATGGCTGGTTGGTTGACACATAGCTTCCTGCAAAGGTAACATAGCATCATTAATTGGTATAGTGAGGTTTGGGTTGGTGTTTTTTGGGTTTGGTGGTTTTGGGGTTTTATTGGAAAGGTGGTTTTTTGTCTGTTTGGTTTTTTTTTTTTTGTTGCTTTGTAAGCTTCTGTTTTGTTTTGGTACCCAACTTGATCTGTCAGGGAACTGTCAAGGTTGCCTGATGCAACCTCTTCCATCAAATAATGAGATCTTGCATATTATTTATAGTCAAAAATATATTCTGAAAATGAATGTATCTGCATGTGTGGAGTATTTGTATACAACTTGGATTTGAATCTATGATGCTGCCTGGTCTTCATGTGTCCATTTTTTAAGGGATCTCCTCAGTATGTCTCCTATCTGTGTAGTTCACTGTTTCTTCTGTAGGGTACATATGGATGTGTACTGGCTAGTCAGGTTATCAAGCTTGAAGGATTTACTCAAGTTGTATTGGGGCAGGTTTATATTGGATCTTAGGAAAACATGTTCACTGAAATGGTTGTCAAGCATTGGAAGATACTGCCCAGGGAGGTAAGAGATTGAGTCACCATCTGTAGAGACATTCAGAAAACATGCAGATGTGGCACTCAGGGACATGGTTAAATGGTGGACTTGGCAGTGTTAGGTTAACAGTTGGACTTGATGATCTTAGAGGTATTTGCCAACCTAAACGATTCAATAATTCTATTATTCTAATAAATGAAAACTGAAGGTGTGAGCAATCTGTTGACCAAAGGGGCATTTGGAAAAGAGGAAGAGCTACGAATTTCTGAAGAAAGTCAGTTGTGGGCATGGAGAGGGGGACACAACCATGATCCAATAGCTGAACTAAGCAGTTGTGCCTTTTATGATTATGTGCACCAGTTCCCAATGCTGATGCTTTAGAAGTCTGTATTTCATCTGATCTGTCTCTGTGCTTAAATGTTTGGGGCAAGAGTTACCAATGGCTTGTCATTAGGAGATGTGGCCAGAGGGGAATTTTAGAAGGGTGTCATTAGATTTCAGAAATCCACATTGGTACATCATTCCAACCTCCATATCATGGAAATACATTGGGCTATAATTTGGTTTCAGGGGATGTGGGAATTAAATAAACATTCACTTACACCTTTTCTGCCCATCAGTGTACACCCTAGTGTTCATCACATTTGGAGTTATATATTTTCCTCAGCTACAGCTACTCACCTGTCCAAACGAAGAATTAATGTGACGTGAACACAACATAATTGTGCATGAAAATAAGTTAATGTCCCTCAAGCGCTAATTTATTTATTGGTGCTGCACAGTTTCTAGTCATGTACAGAGCCTAAACTAATTTATTCTACCCCCTTTTTTATATCTAGCATTTCATGACAAAGACCACACTTTATTGCCAGCATTGTAATACAAGAACTAATAAATATGCAAAGTGATCTGCTATTGCTCAGAGTCATGAGTAATGAACATCTTGTATATCACACTCTGATGGCTGTTCTTGTTTATCTGTCTTTGGCTGCTGTACTACTGAGATTATTTTCTGTTATCCTTGCTTTGTAATTCATATTTTTGCCTTCTTTTAGGAGTTCTTTCCTGTAAGAACTGCTGTGAATGTCTCTCTATCTTAATATGAGTTACAGTGCATTAAATCTCCTCATTATTTTAAGGTGTTTTGCATA
Source organism: Oriolus oriolus (assembly GCA_013400235.1). Taxonomy (NCBI): domain Eukaryota; kingdom Metazoa; phylum Chordata; class Aves; order Passeriformes; family Corvidae; genus Oriolus; species Oriolus oriolus. Next base: position 1,111,037 of record VXBT01012885.1, read on the forward strand.
AATGCTTGGTAACACAGTATATCTCATGCATTAGTGGAGAGCAAGTTTTTGGATGGAACAGCATGTTCAAAGCTGAACAGAAATAAAAACCTAAAAAAACCTGACAAGAGATGGCTGAAGGTTGACTTGAAAATCATCAAGATTTTTCCCCAACTATTTTTCTAGCTCCTGTCCAGTTGTAATAAGGTGAAAAAATGTCTGTTACTACTTGAGCTGACTCTTACAAAAACTAGTAAATAACAAACACCTCTTCAAAGCACATTTTTGACTGCTCTCCATGGGATCTTTGATTGATCCTGAAAGCCTGATTTTCACAGCTGAAAACCTCTTACTAATAAAGATTCTTTTTATACAGCACAAAGGTATTTTCTCAATATGATTTGAATTTCTTTACCACCCTACTTGAACAATTTTTCCAGAATGTATCTGGAAGGCTGCATAGTGTCCTCAAGTTCTTTGTCAGTTTGGTATTTTTCTCTTAACTGACAAAATAATATTTAGAGTGAAGCCTTGAAATCCTGCAGACTGTTCAGTCTGTGCAGTCTGTGTTGTCCAGGGACTAACTTCAAACAAGAAATTTTCACTTTCAGTGTAATTGTCATGTGTATAATCTGGTTTTTTTCCTGGATCTTTTTAGAATTTCTTGCTCCTTTCCCCTATTGCTATGTATCTGAAAGCTGTCTTTGGTGTGGTGGTTCTTTAAACGCTTAGTAAATTTGGTAAACAGAAAATCTGTGCATAATTTCTTGGGTTTTTAAAGCTTCTAAGACACTTAAAAAGAGATCTTTTTATTTACCACTACAATTGTGCAAACTGAAAGATAATATTGGCTTTGCAGTAAACAACAGAGCTGCTCAGGTATATAGAATACCTTCCTTACCTCAGAAACTGAATTGGGTCAGCAAAATATTATCTCCAACAGGATTCTCTTACGACTCCAGGCTGCTGGAGCCCTTGGGTATGGGGAAATGAATGTCTGGACTCCAGCAGCGGAGTCAGGATTTGGGAGTGAGTGGCTGTAAGGGGAGGGAGAACACAAGCAGGTGGCCTGAGGAGGCATTCCTGTATTATTTTAAATTTCCTTTTTTTAAATTTTACATAACAGAATTGCATGCCAGGAACAGGAATTTTGCCTGAAGATCTCAACAGCTTCTTTACTAACCAATTGAGATTTATCCAGTTTTCATCTGTATGGATAATGTCATCTATAATAGTCAGGAATTTAAGCCTTACCTCTGGAGGAGGTTCGATGCCAAAATTCCTGGGGGATGGGGAGGGAAGAAGGTGCTGTGAGGATATTTAACAGTGAGTTGTGGCCTCAGTTAGAGGGTGCCCAGCCAGGGATGAGCTGTGCTGCTGGCAGGAAGTGTCTGCTTAGCCAGAGCTAAAGTAGTTGATCTTTTCCTCTCTGAAACTCTGAGTTACCGGGACCTGCACCAGCAGAACAAGGGGCAGTGGTGCCTCCACAGCCAGGGAGATGGCACAGACAGGCAAACGTGGGCTCACCTCTTCCCAGCTACTTCTTGCCCCTTCCACACTGAAACCTCTGCCACCTCGCTGGAGGCTTTAGGCAAGAAGAGAAATTCTTTTTGGTATCAGTGGCAAAAAAGCCCCGCGTCAGGTGGCCCAAATCTGGAATGGGAAGCCAGAAGCTGTGGAAACTCCATCCTTGGAGAGATTCAAATCCACTTTGATGCAGCCATGAGAAGCCTGATTTAACCTTAATGGTGGCTCTGCTTTGAGCAAATGCTGGATCAGAGAGCTGCTGGACATCCCTTCCAGCTTATGTTATTTTGTGGCTTTGTGGCTTGGCAATTTCTGACTGCCAGTGGCTGGTCTGTCACTGATTCCCTGCCTAAGGCTTTCTTTCAGAGGAAAAAGATTTTTGAATCTGCTCCAGTCAGATGTTCAGCCCTTCCTAAGAAAAATGCCAGTATTTGGTCACTTTGCACAGCACTGCTTTTATTTGCTTGAGTTTTTTTGTTTATGGAGAATCTGAAATTCCCTTCTCTGTGTTTTACTTTTTTGTCTAGCATACAGGATGGCTACAGTTCTGCTCAAGATATCTGTTGCTGACTGGTGAGTTGAGCCCACTTTATTCCATTGATCACTGTTCTGGGATAATCCTGTTGAAGGATAGGGGGGGACTGCTGCCATCATTAAGTCTTTCATCACCTGCCATGTGGTGAATGGGACCGTGTGGACCTCTTACACTATGTGCATCTGGTTTGAGACTTTCTGTAAGTAGAAGTGTCTGTAGGAATACAAAAAGATAAGAGATGGTCCCTAATTTTTCAAATGTCCTGGAAGTTGAAAATAAAATTAGTTGACTTTTGTTTAAAAAGGAATTTCTGAAACAAGATGATAGCAAGTCTTCATTAGAAAGAAAATAATATGTAGAAACTAAAAACCATATGAAAATGTAAGTAAAACAGAAACACCAAAATCACATGGTGTTTGCCATGAAATACCAGCAGAGTTCAGAGGTGAAGCTGCAGAGTTACTGAGTGTGCTATATAACACAGTCTTTTAAGTGGTTTCAATGCAAAGGAATAGTAAGGAGCAAAAGTGACACCTCTTAAAAAAATAATTCGCATGTCATTTAAGGTAGTATGTACCAGTAAATTTGCTGTTTATACCACGCAAATTAGTGTTTGGGGAAAACAACAACAACCAAACCAAACCCAAACAAATAAAAAGCAAAAAAGCCAAAAAACTCCCCAAACACTCAACCCGGAGGAAACAAAAGCCCTCCAAAAATCCCACCCCAGAAAAAATGTGAAAACTTTTGGATGTGTTGTTGGCATATAGAGGAAGAGCTAGTATGTCAATTGTGAAAGGAGCCTTGCGTCACACATCTATTAGTTTGGTGAAGAATGTTTCTAAGATTCAATTGATTTATATTTGCATATTCAATTTTTATGTCTGTATCTGTCTTCAAAAAGCATTTGACTGATGTTTCTTATTGAATACACTTTTAGAACCCAAAATTTATCATGGGATAAAGGAGAAAGTCCTTTCCTGGATTAGTAGCTATTTAATGGTTAGAACACTAGTGGAGGGAAGGTATCAAAGACAGGGATCCTGTGCTGTTCTGCAAGTCTGTTGGTGTCCTGGGAAAAAGATGAACAGTGAGGTGGCAAAACCTGCTGATGAGGGAAAATTATTAAGCATAGTCAAATGGGCATCCAGCTGTGAAAGAGGAGTCTTACACTTGTGACTGGGCAATAAAATAACAGAGGAAATTCACTGTTGATTAAAGCCATTTGAGCTTTCAGGGAAAAATAACCCCAAATATACATACAGAGCAAGTGTCTCTAAATTAGCTCTCACTATTACAGGAAGGAGTCTGGGAGAGATTTTAGCTCGTGCTCAGAAAAAAATCACCATAGTACTCAATTGTGATGGAAAAAGCAAAGTCAGGTGGTAGAAAGTACTAGGAAAGGAGTAAGGAAGCCAGCAGGAAACGTGGTTATGCCACCATTCAAATTCACACTGCACCTGCATCTTGAACAATATGTGCAACTTCGCAGTTGCTCCCATTTGGGTTTCAGAGGAAATGAAAAGCAATAAAGAATGACAGCAAGGGTGATGGGGAGCTTCTGCATAAGGAGAGACTAAATAGATCAGAACTCTTTCCCTGAAAAATATGACAGAAGGCAGATATGATACAGAGAACATCATACAGGACACGGGTAGGGAATACTGTTCACTGTTTCTCAGAACACATTAACAAGAGAATAGCAAATAAAACACTCAAATATCAAGTTAAAAACAAAGGCAAAGAATAATTTTTTCCCACAAAACTCCCACTGCATGTCTACAGGATGCTGTGAATGCCAGTAGCTTAGTTGGGTTCAAAGAGCTGTAAAACATGGCAGTGGAAGGAAAATCCTGGTAGGCTGCTGTAAAGAGTAGACAGAGCTGCTGGTCTCCATGTTGGAGGGTATGGAAGGGTGTTTCACTGCACACTTCCACTACCCATTGTCCATGCAAAGATTGGGAAAGATAACTGTTCTTATTCTCTGTTGAAAATAGGTTCTGGGTTTATTCAGTCTGTTGGGGATCACACATTGCTACTACAAGAAGAACTTTTGTGTTATCATAGATCTACCACCAAACTGACATTGAGTCAACACAGCCTATGCACTGATTTCAAAGTCTTCTGCATTGGAGCATCAGGTGAAGTCTCAGTTCTCTTACAGATATTGCCAAAACTGATGGGTTTCATGAGGGGCAGGATTTCAGATAGGTTCCTAGTATTTCTAAAGAATAAGAGGTATACCTTGATTAAAGTAGCTGAGTGTGAACCATGAGGTTCTTATGGGTTGGGGATAATAGACTGCATATTTGAAAGGAAATGGAAATGTGTTTTTTGGACGCTGAGATCACTGCGGATGCATTCTTCAGGTTAGTGTAATTTCTTTCATCCGATGTCAAGAACCCTGTCAAGAACCTCCTCATTAATTAATGCTCTCTTAAACAACAGATCTCTGACTGAGAAAAGGTAGAACAGCAGTTCTTGACTCAAAAGTCTGTAAATCCATATTTTTCAGCTGATTTCAAAAGGACAACTTCTAAAAGCTCATGGAAAAAAACATTATGGGCCAAAGAGAGTTTAGTCTTCATTTAAGGTATTCTTAATATGCTGTAAGCATAGTTTGACTTGTTTAGATTCTGCTCCTTTCCAGGCCTAATTACAGCCTACATGTATGCAGGCAAATAACTGGGACTCCTGGGCTACCACCTCTCCTGCATTAGCTGGATGAGATACAGGAGGATACAGGATTACAGCCATCTTTCCTAAGGCCTGCAGACAGCTCGGAAAGCACAGCTGTGAATTCTGCTCCCTGTTCAGGGGCCATGGAGCTGCCCTTGTTGTGCTCCTGTTGAGCGCTGGAAAGATTTCAGAGGTAGCTTTGTTTCGTTCTCAGGAGCAGGAAATGTCTTCAAGTCGTAATCATGCCTCACACCTAAGGAGGGTGAGCCATGTTTGTCTAAGTTGTGAAACTGATCTGTTCGGGAAAATTAACAAATCTTAGTTTGTAATTAAGCATATTAAAGCCACTTTGACTATAAATAGTTTATCTGGGCTAGAAGCCATCTTCTATTATAGAGTTGACAGGAATAGTGCAGGATAATAACACAAAAGAAATATCATTTGCCAAATTTCGTTTGGCTTAAATAATATCTTAAAATATTTTCTTTACAGAGATAAGTGTACATGTTTAGTATAATTAACATAGTTACAACAAGCTAAATCATTCATTTATACTGTACCAAAATAGATAATGGAACTTCAAGAAAACACAATACCTGTATTTTTTGTGTGGTGCGTCTAGCTTCTACGGTTCTATATAAATTTGTCATCCAAGTTAGGCATCTGTAATCAAAGATTAAATCAAAGTTAGAATGCCACATTGAACTGGATCAGGAAGACCTAACTTCCACTTATCCCTTACATAGAAAACCCAAAGACTTCACACACAGAACTGCTAAAAAGATTTGTAAAAATGGCTTTGGATGCTTTAGTATTGTTTTCAAGAGTTTTCGTTCCCCCCTTCGCTTTTCTATTATATAACAAAACTCAAACTACAATTATTACAAGGCATACTTCCTAATGTTAGGTAACTGATTAAACAAACAATGTGGATCAAAGGAAATTCAATAATTATGCATCTAAGTCTGCATCTAAGTTTTAAAACCCCCATGTTTTAAAGTGATGAATTATTCACCACTCAAGATGAAATGGAGAGTATTCCAAATTGTGCTTTTGAAGTGTCATCGTATTAATCTAGGCCACTTTATGCACATCTATAGTCTTTTCATCTGTGGAGATCTTTGCAAGATGGTGGGTTCATGTCACTAAATTTCTGTTGGAAGAGAGTCAAGAAGCAAGTGTTTTAAAACTTACAGTTTATTACTATTGTGATTCAATTAATATTCAGGATTCCTAAGGGAGCTGTAAATTGTGTTATCTTTTTTCTTTTCCATATTTTGTGACTTCCATAGGTTTTTTTTCTCCCCCCCAGTTATTTTATTTACGCGTATTTGTTAGACGATTTTTTAATTACTTATCCTCAGATATTAATTTTAACCTTTGCTTCCCTGCCCCCATTCTCCACCATGCTAGTCAGGCAGCTTCATTGTAATTCTGTTATTTAGAACATGCATAATTCATCAGCTGGGTCCAAGCTAAAAACTGAACACTTAGAAAAAATAATTGAGAGAAATCAGTTCCAGATGCAACTTTTTCAGTCGGTCCCTATTTTTGTAAGATTAAAAAAAAAAGAAGGAAGGAAAGCTTGATTCCAGTGCTACAATTTGTGTCTACTTTCAAACTTTGATGTTCCTTTTTTTCAAGAATGAGTTGTTTTCATTCAAAACACTTTCAACGATACCCTTCATGGTTTTGCTAGGCTCGTCTCTTACCAGGCAAGTGCAATAGTGACAATAGCATAATGTCATTTAAATGGGAGCATCTCATTGAGCCTTTACCATAAGAAAATCCTTTAATGACCTGTGGGCTTGCTGAATTTCAAACTGTAAAGAATATGGAACAGGAGGCTGGGGTTGATGCATGCACTGATGCTGGGTGAGAAGGGTTAATTGGGCTATATTGTGTGTGGAGTGTGATCTACCACTCAAACTGAGATCTGATCTGACCCTTCCCAGCTCCTCTGGTCTAAGGACACTCTGGCTCATTTCAACCCCTTGACAGGCTTCTTCCTTCGTGCCATCAGTCTCCTCCTTCCTGCCCTGGAATCAGCTGTATCCCAAAATTCATCCCAGCTTTTTCCTCTTTCTCAGAGCTCCTCTCTGCACAAGGTCAGCCTTCCTCAGGTCCTTCTCCTTGGAGCCTTTACCCCTAGCCCATGAATGCACTCAGTTAGACATCTTAACTGGATTTTCACATACTGACAATTCCAAATACTAGATTTATTTTTTTCTTTTTAAAAGGAAGATGTATACTAGATAATGGGGTACAGCTGTGCTAGGTTGGAAAAGGAGGCTACAGGAAGAGTGCTGTAACTGGCTGGCCTTCCCATCTGGACCTCTTACCCTATTATGAGATCTGGATTTTTCATCACCAACCTCTCCCTTGCTTCTTTCTGGTGCTGTTTTAGAGATAAAACCCTCAGAGTTCTTTGATTTCTGCACAAGAATTGCACATACTTTAATGATAGTATCTCATCCATAAACATTGCAGTGTGATGTTATGGTATGCTAATGACCTGCCTGCACAAATTGCTGGTGTGACCATTCAAAGAAAGTAGAGTACATTGAGCTCAGCAGCTCCTTTCAGTATAAGAAGGAACCTGCTGTACCAGTCATCTCCATCAAGAGTAAAATAAGAGCCTCAGATCTGCTTACAATAAATGAGTTCTGCATAAGGGAACACTTTACAATTCAGATGCCTCCTGTGTACTTGTAAAAATGAAATGACCCTTTAATAATTGTCAGTCAAAATACTTATTAATGTCTTTCCTTTAAATTCTTCATAAAAGTTTAATACATATTTCCATAATAGGATTTAATTTTCTGGCTAATAGAAATCATCTTAATAATTCTGTACATGAGGATGTGTTCTTGAGTGAGTCCTCTTGCTTGCTGTAAATATTTCTGTACAACCCAGAAAGTTTTTTTTGTTTTTAGATGAAGCATATATCACCTCTTCTTAGGGAGTGGACTAAATTCTGTCTCCACAATGCAGGCCTTACTACTACAATCTGTGACTCGTCTCAGAAGCATATGAAGATGCTGAAAGTGTTCCTTGCAAATCCCTTCCTATGAGTTTGATGAAAAGAACAAGGAAGGACCCCGTGAAGGAGAAACACCTCCTCCCTTGCCAAAGACACAGTCATATAAAATACCTTTAAGGGGAGAGAATAATCAGTGCTAAATGAGTTCAGCACTGATGCTCCTTGATGCACAGCATACACTGTGTCAGGAGACACACAACACAAAACCAGCCAAAAGCACATAGCATTGACTGCCTGAGGTTTGCCAGCTGCTGATAAAGATGCAAAGATGACTACAAGGCCCCATTCTTGCTTCCAGTGAAGTAGGCGAAAGCTGTTACCTGGCCATCAGAGACAAGCTCACCAGATCTTCTCTGATTGCTTCAATCTTTGTTTCAATTTTACTGTGTTAATTACTTCTATGATGAGCATTTCATTTTTCTGAAGAAATATGCCAAATATCCTGAGCGCATTGCAAAGAGCTCATAACTCCAAAGATGATCACGGCAACTTTGATGAAAAGAGGCAAATTTTCTTCTTAAATGCATCAGAACTGAAGCACCCAAACTGTACATAGCTTGCCTGGACAGAAAGAAGGGTTCAGTTTTAGGGGTTTCAAACCTGCATGGCACAGGCCAGGCAGTGCTGCAACAGTACAATCTGTGTGGTCTGTGGGGAAGTGAGCACATAGGTGGGTTACGCTGTCATAACAAAACATTTGCTGGAGTTGTTATGCCAGTTCGTGTCAGATTACTTGGACAGTCAAATTAAAAAAATTTGTTTTGTCAAATGTTCCAGTTCCTGTCTATGCAAGTAGAGTTCAGCATTACCTGGATTTGTAGGTTTGCTACAAATTGGACTCATTTGTATTTCTGTGCCAAATTATCTCATAACACTCAGCTACTTCCTTGTGTGAGATGACTCATTTCATGAATTTAATAGTTTATGACTACATGTATCTCTTGACTATAAGCCAGTCAACAGACTAATCCAAATCTATGCAAAACAATTGAAGGCTAAGAGGTCTGGTCATTAGAGATGATCTGTGGGTTTCTATGTAACAAAGAATAAGGACACAAATCCGCTTTACACCTCACAGTCTATCCATCTGAACTTTTGACAGGGACAGATGCTTTTCTTGCTGTATGAAATTCTGAGAGATTACTTTAAATTATAGTGTATACAGCTTCTAGGGCCTGGGTGGAATACTGGCTCAAAAGACAGCAGCTTTTTGGAGTACAAAAGGAAACATGTCTTTCTCTGAGCACTACCTTTCTCTTGGATTGCACATGTTAGGAAATCTCTACTTTATGTGAATTATAGATATTTATTAATTGAATCAAGAGTTTTCCATGGGGAAAAAAAAGGAGTGGTCTTCAAACCATATACCTTCTCTGCTTCTGCCTGACTCTAAGTTAAATTAAATATCTTCCTACTCACCTTTACTTTACCTACTCACCTACTTACTTTACTTATTCTCTGAGAGACTCATCCCAGCAAAATAAACACAGGCATGCAAACTAGTTATACAATTTTACTTTACCTTTTGACTCACTCCTTTTGCTAATAAGATAGCTGTTACTACTGTGCCACCTGGAGTGTCAGGTGCATTTTCCTGTCATTAATTTCTTGTCTTTTTGCATATCAAGATTGGGTTATGCAGAGCTCAAAAAACATTTCAAATTCTGAAATAATATTTTGCGTCCTTATGGATCTTTTCACCTGAAGATAAAGTAATTTAAAAATGTGAATGCTTTCAAGCTCCAAAGCTTCTTCTAAGTGACATTGGTATCAATGTGCTTATATGGGAAACAGAAAATCCAAGACTGTTGAATAACCTTCCTGAGGTACAAGAAAATCTGTAACAGAGCTAGGAATAAATATTGGTGATAATTCTTGACTCACCTCGTTTGGGGGGTACCTACAACGCGCCGTTCATTTTCCTTTTTTTTCCCTCCTGTTACCATATATGAGTTATTTCTAGCACAGAATTTATTTGCATTTTCTGATTCTTATTGTACATAATTTGATTACTTTCAGCTGAGTAGATGTGGGCAATTCTTCTTTACTTTAGGAGAACACGACACCTGAACAAATAGAAGAAAAAAGACCTTGGCAACAGTGAGAGATAAATAACTTCTGTAATAGCAATAGGCTGTATAACTTTTCATTTTTAACAGCAAAACAGAGTCAAGATTGTTATGCCAGAAGAGTGGAGATACCTCATCTGAGCAGTTAAGGCTTTCAGTGGTATGGATACATGCATGTGTGTATGTGACAAAATCTGACTGAACTGTACCTTCCCTCATGCTCTTGCCTAGTTCTGGTCATTCCACCTTCTTGGTGCCTGGTGAATATTTTGATCCTTTGATTGTTTGTTTAACTTTGTTCCTTATGGATGTGTCTCTAGATCCATTAGGTGTGCCATGAGCATTCCCAAGTACTTAAGCCAACTGCCACAGAATTTCTTACATCTGGGCTACTGAATTAAACCATCCCTCCAAAAAGGGGCAGCTCTGTGCTGACTCCCAATTGGAAAGGGAGTCTGTGGTGTATGTGAACTCCTCAGCCATTCCCAGGAGCAGCTTTGGAGGCATAAAATGTGCCAAAGGGTGTCCAAGACTGTTCTAGCAGTTTAACAAATGTTTTAGATGTTCCTGGGAATGCTTGAATTTCCTGCTGTAGACATAACCCATCAAGGAGTGAGGTGAAATGCAAACTGGGCAACCTGAAGGACAGTGCAGTTTTCCTCAAAATGCACCTCATTGCTTGTTTTGAATGAATCAGCAAGGAGCATGCAAAGCAATGTGCAGCACTGAACAAACTATAGAACATTCACAGCCTGTTGGTCTTCACAGATTGGGTTTCCCTAAAAATGCAATGACGACTCTTGCTCCTATTGAATTCCCATCAAACTTAGAATATTCACTCGTGGGATTTAATGCACAATATGGCAGCAAGAACTTTTAGGAAGATAAAATATCCAAAGCCATTTGGCAGACATCACTAATCTGAAATGTCACCATCATGCAGTGACTACAAAGAAAGATGAGTTGGGCCATCTGATAGTCCATTCTGCCTTTTAGTTATGATTCTACAAATGATGCAGGTTTTCAAATGTATGCAGTGCTACACAGCAGGCTATTTTGAATGCAAAGCAATCTATTTCAGGTAGCTGTGAGCTCTGAAATAGGATTGAGAAGAATGAGACTTGTCAGTGAGGCAGTGATCTTCATCTGGCTGTTTGCCACATTGAATCATGAGATGTGCTGCTGTGAACTCAGAATCAGTCTTATGTGCACAAAATCTATTTTAAATGATCATCAGCTAGGAGAGCACTTGGGCAACTTGTCCTCCTAGCAGATGCTAGATGGCCTCAGAAAATCAGATTAGTCCCTATACACATACAAAGGTATTTAACTGTGTGCTCACAAAGTTTTTCTCTCCCCTCACAGAAGAACTAGTTCCTCATGCTTTGCATAGAATGAGTGCTGATCCCTTAGGCAACTCTTTTATTATTTCCTTTGTGTCCCTGCTTTGTAGTATCTGTAGTTCAAGCCCATTTATGAAGATAAAGAAATTGTTTTCCATATGGAAATCTTCAAAGTTTCTAGTGACTTCTCTTCTCATGGAAATTTTTAATTTCCCTTGAAAGCAATGGAAAGTTGATGAAGAATCTTGATGAAAGTGTCCAGCAGCACAAGGGAAATTAACTCTGCTTCACAGGGAAGTCCAGTGCCTGATTGGCCTCCAGTTTGGGCCACCTGCATCCTGAAACACAAGAAACTTGGATGCCCTTGTGGAGTCCTTGACCAGGTCTTCCTAGTTTAGCCGCTGAGGTGGCAGACAAGTCATTAGGAAAACAGCAAGTCATGGACCTGTTAGATCTTGAACAAAAACATACTTTGATTAACACCTTTTTTTTTTTTGAGAGACTCATCGTTTGCTGGAAGTTGTCCAGCCACCTCTAACTGCAAAATACTGCACAAGCAAATTCAAGTACTTGATATATACAGCTTTGAGGTTTGTCCATTTTGTGAAAGAAAAGACAGATTTGAACAATGTTGCTCACCATCTTGTATCTTTTGCTGTGGATAATGAATATTCATCATGTTGTGCTTCCAGGAACTTTGCTAAAAATAGCACTGTATCCTTGTTTGAAAAAGTGATGAGCATAACTGTGAAGAATGACTTTGACGCTTTTCCTTCCTCTTCTTCTGTCTGGTTTGTTAACTCTTTCTATCATAACACTTCTGGTCACCATCAAGCTGCCACCTCCTCAGCAGACAAACCAAAGAAGCATGAGGGGCACAGACATGTGGAAAAGTAAGGCTGGATGGAGGCAAATTTCAGGTCTTGTTCCCTCTGCTCTCAGCTTAGTGGTGGGACAAGCTATATCTGAGGCATCTTTAGCTACTTTCATCTAACCTGTTCATCAAACCTTCAGAAACATTGCTGCTCTGCCAGCGCTTAATGCTACGATTTCTATTTTTCATCATACATAATTGCCTGAAAATAACTGGTGAGCAAATAACTAAATCTGTATAATTGCCTTCCAATGCTTTTTATTCTCACCTCAGTGAGTCCAGGGTTTACAAAATCTTCAGCCCTTTTGTTTCATTGCGCTGGATTCTCTCCAGTTTGTCACCTTTTGGTAAATCATTGTGTGTGATTCAGTCTCCCTGGTCAGTGCTGCCCAACAGCAGCTTCCCTCAGGCCATTTGCCTTATCTGAAACTGTTCCATTGTCTCTTCTTCAGTGAGCGGTTCCAGTGGCCCAGTACTAAACTGGGATCAGTTTGTCACTTAAATAGAATTCCCCCATCCCAGATCCTCCCTCCTATACTACTTTGCCCAGGTTACATTCTGCCATTTATATTTGCTATTACAAGGGCAAGGTTTCATTACTATCATTCTATTTAATTTTATCCTGTTGGCACTTTCTATCAATCTATCAGCAATTGCCAGTTCTTCTGATTTCTGTTTATTTACTTAGATTTTTATTTTCCAGTGGGATTCTACCAACAGCCCCCAGAGTCTCTCTAAGCCTACTTTGGGAACTCATTACCCTTATTATATAATTAGCTCTTTTTTTTGAATTCAGAACTGTGCACTCTACTATTTTTCTCCCTTGCACTCCAGTTCCATCTTCAGATTCCTGTTCAGTTGCTTTTTATTTTTCATGATCAAATATAAAATCAGATAATTGTAATGTTGTCATTTCCTTTGACTTATAAAACAGAAAGATCTCCACATCTTCCAATTCATTGGAGGTGGCCAAAGGGCTTTCTAAGAGATGAAAGGCCCAAGTTCAAGATTTCCTCTTTTATTTAGCAAAGAATTGATTCTGGTTAAGAGTCATCAGACTACAGTGTCAGTCTCCCAGGCATAATGGATGTCTCACCTAAAGAAACTTAGAGGACAAATCAGTTATTCTAATATGCTCTGAGATATGATCCTGTTGCAACTGGGGTTTTGGAGATGAGAGTTTCAGGTCGGTGTGGCTTTCAGGATCTGTTTGAGTTTCATCCTGGAAGTTTCACCAAAACAAACACTTTCTCATTAAAGATTTCAGTTTCAAAACAATAGTATTTGCCTCTGTGGGAAGGAGGAGCCTGGCGGGGAATCTGAGTCAAAACATTCCTAACCAGAATAATTTTTATTTAAACAGTATAAATCTACCTTCCAGCTACATGCGTCAAAGGTTGGCTTCCACACAAAGAAGAGGAAGTGAAGTTGTTGTTATAATTTCAGATGCAAGGTAGGAGAGCTCATAAAACAGTTCCAATTATGTAATAAAACAGATGTCACCAGACTATGATGGATTTTTGTTGAGTTTTAAAACTTGAGGTGTCTGATTCTCTTTTAGGATGGTGAACAGACAGAATGGATAGGCAAGTAAGAAAAAGAAGGTGCACTCTGAGTTATGCTGCTTCTAAATTCACTCATTTAAATTAATGCTCTTCTGTAACGTGCTGGGATTAATTTTACACTGAGAAAGAAAATTAGGGTGTGCTCTGGTAGCTTTGGGTACCATTTATTCTGAACCAGAGGTACATTCTTATGATTCATGCAGAGAAGAAATCTGGTAAACAAAGGCTGCATAAAATAAAGTGTTATTTAGGGCTTAGTGAGGCATCTGGCTCTAATTTTAGATAAACTCCTTCTACTGATGTCTCCATCTCCTCAAACAGTTGTTTTCTCTGCCTCTTTAGGCTTTTGTTTTCAATTGCCACCTTTTGTGGGGCAACAGCTACACTGACACCAGGATATTCTGTGCTTGAACCTTAACACATGCCTAGAGCATGGCAATATAGAGATTCAGAAGGATGCACATAGCCTCAGGAAACTGCTGTTAGACATCACAGAATTAGCATTTTACAGGATATTATGAAAAGAAGTGGCTTTAAAAAAATATGAGCAGGGCAAACTTCTTGAGTTACATTTTACATTGTTCTAAATGACAAGTTCCCATGTAGCAAAAATTTCAGATCTCAATAAGTGGCTGATCTGTATGGACTGACATAAAAATACAGAATGTGAGAAGTTTCTTACTCTATTGATATAATCATGGTTGAAAACAATTTTTTTTTGTTATGTTAACTTATCTTCTGCTCAGAGAAAGTAAATTTCACTAGACAAACTGCATAATTCAAAAATTTATTTTTAATATATGTGTCCCTCATTCAGTTCACTTCTATAGAATGTAAAGTTGATTTATAAGCTTTAGTCTCTATTGAATATGAATAAATCAATTACCTTACACATCATTATCTCCGGACTGTGTTTTTATGAATGATCATACAAGTAAAAGTTTGTGTTTGAATACACAGCTCTGAACTGAGAAGTGAGCCAGAACAGTGAGGGAATTCCTAATGAGGCTGCCCCTTGCAGCTCAGCCCTATACAGCTATAGGAACTGTGACAACAATTCAGAAGGGCACCAATGCTGTTACAGTTCAGTGAAGTTTTGGAGTGGAAAGAAACCAACAAAAACTTCCTTCTCTCTTAAGTGAGTAATATTGCAGGAGAAGGTGTTCATTATTGAATGAACATCAAAGGCATTGCAAATGGAAACACCTTCTGTTTTCATGTCTGACTTCACGAATTTTCAAGACAATATATTTTCTATAAAAGTGATTCATAGCTTTTACGTTATAAACAAAATTTGAGAAGACTCAGGAAAATTTTTTGAAAGATCTGGTCAAGGAGTCATTACATGAAGGAACTGTCACCACTTCTTAACTGAAACCACAAGAGAACAAAAGGTTAGATGCACCCAGTACAGGGTCAAAGCTGATCTAAAGCCTCATTAAATTAAGTGTGGGCCCAGTGAAATCAATAGCACTATCACTAACTTCAGCAAAGAGAAAGTATTACCTGTTCAACTTAAACACTGTGCAACTGTGATGAAACCCATCCCTTAAAATTCCATCCTAGGTTTTAGCACTCAAACTAGACATCACTGAAAGTTACTTTCAAGCAAGTGTTTGGCAGAAGGGTATCTCTGCTCCTACAATCTGCATATTTTTGTAATTATTTTATCATTTTTCCCCCTCTAGGCTTTCAGATAAAGACTGTGACTGGTTAGATCAGTCTGAGAATAGTTTGCCAACTGATCAGTGAAATTTGGGGGTTTTCCTTTTACATTATCAAATATGTTAGTAAGATCTTTTTTATAGACAGAAGAGTGACAATAGCAGCTTCCTTGATGACTGCTGCCAGTTCACATGTCCAGTGGTACATTGCATGTTGGCCTACCACTGGGGTGCAAAGGAATTTCTTAATCTTTTCCAAAGTAATCAGGTGGTATTTTCAGTGTGTTTCTGTTCATTAGGATAAAAAGCCTCGTTACAACATGCTCTTAATCTGCACTATTAGGGGAACAGCCCCTGTCCAGGGGATTATGTTATCCACAACATAGCTTATATGTGGGCAAGTAAAGCACAAAAAAGGCCAGAAACAACTCCTTTGTCAAAGCTGGATTCCCCATCACTCCCCTCAATCTGTAGTCATGCCTCATCTCCAAATTTGTCTCTATGAATCACTTGGAAAAGATATTTTTCATAATACCCTCTTAGTATTAGTAGTATAAGTACATCCTACTATCTAATCTTCTTTTCCTTTAGAGTCATTAAGAGGAATATTGCTTGTCAAAGTATTGAATTTTCCTAGCTGGTCCTGGGACCTACCCTTGTACTCTTCTCAGCCAAAGTCAAGGAATGCTTAATTTTTCACTATTTCCATTGAATTTCTGACTGATATTGTGGATGTCATCAGATACATGTGGAAAAGGAGAGACTAGATTATATTTAGCCTGTAAATTGAGTATGAGTTCTCCAGATGTTGTCACTTTTTATAGTATCTCAAACACCTGTTTATTTTCACAACTAGGATTCTGTAATGTCTTATTGGACAAAATTATTTTTAATGGAAGTCTCTTGTGTTAAAGAAAGTTATGTTGCTGTGATTCTTTTGATTCAAATATATTCAGAAGCTATTTCAGTTCCTATTGTTATGGTTCCCATTAAAATGTAAAGTGTTAATAATCAGATTTTTTTAATAATCAGAATAATTGTATATACATATTTTAGAAGCAAACAGTTAATATATTTCTGAGTATACTGAACTGGCAGGCTTCTAAACTACCCTGGAATCTTACTGCTCAGTCTCAGAGTTGATTTTGATGTCAGTCATCCCAGATAGGTGAATAGGTGTTATCATCTCTATAGATAGGGAAGCAAAGACAAATACAGGGTCTGAACTGGCTCAGTGCAGAACAATGACAGCTTCCACTGGCTTCGGGAGCTGTTACTGCTCATCAGTTTTAAAGATCAAGCTATTTGTGTTGACTGTTGGACAAAGATATGCTTGCTTTTCAATATGTTTTGTCCTTCTAAAGGGTCACATGAAAGTTATTAAAGTTATTCTAGGAAATGCTTCTCATCTCTACATCAGAAACTTCATGGTATAAATTTAACACTTTCATTAATATCAGGTGAGCATCAATAAAGCAGATTCTTTAGTAGTCATTAGTAGATCATAATCGCAATCTCTCTGGCTCAGCAAGGACAAAGCAAATGACAGATTTTAGAGCTCTCATCTTCAGGGCTCCTCTCTTTCTCTTTAATTTAAATTACTATATCTATGTCCAAAGTCCTATGCTTACTTTTACTGTGTCAAGTCCTCCTATTCCTACTACAAAAACCAACACAGGCTTCACCCAGCACCTTAAAGATCTATTTCCTTCTATGTCTCCTTTATTACTCAAAGGTGCAATAGCAAACAACAAATACCTTGCAGTGCAGCAAAGCAGTTAACCAGTTGCTTAAATCCCAGAGCATCGTATGTACTTACTCTTGTACTTAAATGCTTTGCTGAAGAGGGATAGTGTTGATCTGAGGCCAGAATACAATGCCTGGGACTCCAAAGTTATTAGTTTCAGCACCAGAATTAGAGCTTGATTTCCCCATTCCCCAGCACATATGCAGGTCACTACACTGCGCTTTACCTCACACTGAAGTTGATTCTAATAATAATACTACTATTTCCACTGGGGTAACAAA
This sequence comes from Oriolus oriolus, assembly GCA_013400235.1. Lineage (NCBI taxonomy): Eukaryota > Metazoa > Chordata > Aves > Passeriformes > Corvidae > Oriolus > Oriolus oriolus. The sequence goes on from VXBT01012885.1 coordinate 1,128,343, forward strand.
TCAAACAAAAATAATTGGAGGTGGGGGAAACATTTCGTATTTCAATTTAATGCATCAGCTCTTTTTTCTCCATGAGTAATTTACATTTCATATGAAAGCAAACAGAGACTAGATTTCACAGATCATTTTTTTTCTTTTCTCTTGGTTTTATTGCTGGGAAAGTGGAAAGAGGGTGTAATTGCTTTTGTTTCCACACACCTGTGTTAATGATCATTTTTAATTTAATAAACTAGGCATTTTTCCTGCCAGCTAAAAGATGTCTTCTCCTCACAGAACTTGATGACAAGCGAGTGGAAATTCATTCATGAACATCATGAGGTAAAGATAACACAATGAATTACTTGATTCTTGAAAGTTATATCCAGTTAAAATCAAGACATTCTGAATAACATGCCCCTCAAAAGAAAAGCTTATTTCTTTCCAGCTCTTCCTGTCTTAGTGTGTTAGACACAGTCCATCTCAATAAAATGCAAAATAAAATCATATTCTGTATCCTTATGGCCGCTGGACTTTAAGGAATGCTTTAGGAATGTTACAAACTCTCCCTGCCAGCATAGCTGCAGAGACTACAATTCAGCTCCGTGCCAACACAAGTGTGTGTGTGTGTGCACGGATGGTGAAGGCAGAGATCAATTATCCAAGGCTGATGCGTCTGATGAAGGATGCTTAAACATCCATCTTCTCATCACCCAGATGGAATCTGTGAGCTTTCACTGTGATGAAGACAGATTAGGCCCCGATTCAGTAAAGCACTTGCAGGTGTGGGTTTGACAGGGCAGGGGGACAAGAAAGAAGAAAGAGAGAGGATTTAAAAAAGAAAAAAATCTGCTAAAGATGAAACAAGGTACCTCGTATCACATTCATAAAGAAATGGCTTTTGGATTTTCCATCGAGACTACAGAATTCTTGTTAATAGCTAGTTGCCAAAACAGATGCCCTGATTAATGAGAACAGATGGATTTCTCCAGAGGGTCTGCAGATTTAGACAGTACTTTCACTAAATGAAATGCTAATGATCTGGCACCATGCTTCTCTGTGTGGATTAGACACCAGTAATATTTTATTTGCATTTGGTGGAGTGCGAATGATCCCTTTTAGACCTTTTTAGATATAAAATTCTAGTATTATGCATCACCTCCAGATCCCTAAGAGCTATAAATAAATGAGCCAAATGCATTTTCAGGATTTTACTGCTTGCAAACTCTTTTGGTTGATTATACACTTCTTACAGGTTCTTCTCAAGATTTAGAGGAATATCTGGGTTTTGTATATTTAATTGCAGTTTCCCAAGGCAAATTGATTCATTCTCGTAAGAAAATGAGATTACATGAAATTTTTTGCTGTTATATTCAGCACAATTTTGTTTCCTTGATTTTTTTTTTAACCACAATTTCCAAGTAAAATAAATCTGAAAATTTTGTACCAAAGACATTTTTTGTGTAACTAGTCAATTTTGTTTCCCAAATCTGCCATTAGTTACTATTTCTGGTACTAAAAGAAAAAAAATTAATTTTTTTTTTTAAGAAAAAGGTTAATGAATTCTGCTCTGAAGTAGCTGACTCAAATCCCTCTCTTCTGTCATCTAAAAATCTTCTTTGGTGGAATGAAAGGTTCTGTCTTGTTATATTTTTATTTTTCTGATTTGCCAGTATGGTTATTTCAAGACTAATCCTCTGTTTGCAAAATTTACACCTGCCTGGTTGTACATTGTCTCATGCTTTTTGTTTCTGGAAAGACTGTGAGGAAAATAATGCAGAACTCAGTTATTTATACTGGGGTTTTAGGACTAATCCACCTTCACAATAAAGAAAAAAAATCTCATGACTCTCAAGAGGATCCCTAGCTGTTACTTGCTTTAAAGAATCTGCATCTACAGCCTAGCAGATATGTAAGCTTCAAACTGCTGATACTCAGGTTTAAATAGATGTTTTTGCTATATGTGATTTCCTTTCAGAATCATAAAGTAGCAGTAAACTCCCTTAGGAAAAGTACTCACCAGAGGTGGGTGTAAAAATCAGAGACCAGGACTAGAAAGTTGACAGCATGACAAAGCAGTATAAAAGAAATAGAAAAGCTTGAAATTTACAATCATCATAGTGACTGACTGGAAAATAGGCCAGTGACATTTCTCCTAAAAAAAAAAAAATTTACAGTTTCTGTGATCAGGTACTGAATACTGGCAGAGGGAAAGATGAGTCAATAATATTCAGAAGTCGCAGTAGAATTTGTCCAGCAGGACCTGAGGAGAGATCTCCTACTAGCCTGTATCAGTGCTGTAAACTGTGTCCACTGCTCCAAAGTGCCAGTGCAGCAGGGATGCCAGAGAAACTGTTGTGTGGTCCCACAGCACAGCCTGGCAAGGTTCACTGTTCTAGTATCACTGAGGCACCAGTGGTTTGCCAACCTGTTACTTTCTATGATGTTGTTTCAGGAGTATAAAATTTGTGTCAGACTCTCTAATCCATGGTACTACACTGAGGAAGACAGGACAGCTTAAAATAATTTAAATTTGATGCAGAGGATCTTCAGTTTCCATGATTTAATTAAAGGAGGATAGGAGACCACTTGGAGCAGAGATCTGACAATGATTTCCCTTTCAGAATTAATTTTCCATGCCAGCTCTCTTGCCCCTTCTAATCCCATTTCACAGGCTCTCCAGTTTCTGTTCTCCTTTCTTATTCAGAGTACTGTATTTTATCTTGTCCATGAACTGTACAGAATTCTCAGTTACACTGACACCTTTGCATTCACCAGCTATATTTGTTCTCTCAAAAATGTATCTGATTTGACAGGTTCTGGATGCTATGAATTCATGGTGACTGACATTAATTATACTTCCTGCCTTTAGTTACTTATTAATCACATAAATTTCTTATCCAGTTTTCTCCTTCTATGGAGTTGTGTAGGACTTCGGATCTGGTGGGAAAAAAAACTCAGAATAAGGCAATGTGGGATGATGTGATTCCAACTCAGTAAACAGGCAGAAATACCAAAATCCTGCAGTTAAATAAGTAACCTTGCCAGATAGCCAGTGAAAATCCTCTGTTCCCATCCCTCATAGTAAATATAACAAACAGTCAAAATTCATCTTCAGCTCTTCGTTGGAACTTCCTAGAGTGCATTAATATGTAGGATGAAGGTTGGCTTTAAGCTTTCTGGTAGTTTCTAGTTGCACTGCAGCAAGCTTGCCCGCCAGAAAAAGGGATGTAGTCCTGTTGTATGTTATTCTCTACATAAATCCATTGAAATTCAAACTCTTTACTGCAAAAGTGAAATGTGAGACCCATTTTTGTACTGGTGCTGAAGACCCTGTGCTGCTTAAATCTTGCTAAAGACAAGTGAGTCCTGTGGGTGACAGTGGGGAATGTAAACCATTTCCTTTATCTGTAGCACTCAAAAAAAGTTAGGAAGTGGGGCTTATATTTGAACTGAATGTTGCCATAAATGCAACCATCCATGCTGCTGGCTTTGCTGTCTGCCTCTAAAAGAACAATAGATGAGCCTTGACCATATGATGTTTATGCTGCATTAACTTCCTGATAGATTCCACATATGTTTCAGGCCAGCAGGATGAATACTGCTTGTTCTTACTCTCTCTTTCCCTCCCAAAAGGGACTCTGACTGTAGACCTCAAGCCTCTGAAATGCTGGAGTCAGAAAGCACCATCCCACTGAGACACCCAACTCTTCTCCATGGGAGAGCAGGTTTTCATAGAGGGAGCTCTCCATAGTGCTCCTGCTGAATGATGGAGTAGCCTTGGGGTTCTCTCCCATTTCAAATGCTTTGGGAAGGAATTTCACCCTTCCTGAATCTGTAGAAGCATTTTGTGACAAACTGGTATCTTTTCAAATTTTCTATAAAAGTGCTAAGTGAAAAACATTTATGAAGGCAGAAATTAAACTCTTGAAAAGGAAACTCCTGTAAACGAAGAGGAAGATTAATGTTGTCAACATTCTGTGGGTTTTGTTTTTTGTTTGAGGATTTTTTGGCACTGTTCAGCTCAATCTGTCAAATGGCCACCTTGTAGTAAACAGCTTTTTTGGCAAATTACCATAAGAATTAAAGAAAAACCTTTAAATTCCCACATGAAACTAAAAAGCACTTTGTGAGATCTAATTCATTCCAACATAATCAGTGCTGGCTTCCTTTTATGTACAGTTTGCATCAGGTCAAGACAGAGCACTGAAGAAAATCCTAGAGTACATATTACTCGGGTCTCACTGTATATCAGATTGAGTACAAGCATTACTTCTTTGGTTTTGGGACACACTCCAGCAGCTTCTGACACTGGTGGAAGGAATGCTGTGGGCTTTGATGTCTACAAACCCAGCTCAGGCCTTGAAAGCAATGCTGTGAGAGACAACCAATTCTTACAGCTAGATAATAATAAAAGCAAAACCAAATTTTAAGCATTTCCATGATCATAGTTATGTGACAACTGCAAACCCAATTTGTACAGTTTACAAGAAAAAAACATTTTTCTTTTCATTTTGCAAACTCAGCCTGGGATTAGAGACCCAGGTGGATTTTTCCAGCTAATGCATCAGCTTGGAAAAAAATTACAAACATACAGCAGTTACAGCTTGGCTAACAAGCCTGCAAGTGATGCGTAAGGCAGAATTTGAACCTAGCTCTTATTCTCAAAAGTTTAATTGGCTCCCTGGGGCAAACTGTCGAGAAAGGAAACCGATATAACTCTAGATTTGAGGGGGCCTAAAAGCAGTTTCAGATCATAGGAAATGTAATGCTCGGCTCTCTGAGTTACTTTATTGGTGCACCTTCAAGGCAGGATTTCACACAATTTTTGAGTGCACAAAAATATTTATTTCTTAGCAGTCATAGTAGAATGCTGGGAATAACATGCCACTAGTTAAACATTCACAGGTTTACCCCCTCCTCATCACTACAAGCACTACAGACAAGTCTTAGATGGACAGGTAAACTTTAAGGAAACATTGGGTTAGAACTCTGTTACTCAAAATAGGCTGATAATTATTTTTGCCTAGCTGCTATTTTCACTCAGCTGCTTTTGGTCTTTCTTTTCTTTTCTCCTAAGGTTCTTACATCTTTCCATGGCAGCATTCATCTCTAAAGACTTTGAGTTACTGACAATTCCCCAATCATTCTTCTGATTCTAGGATTTTTAATCTTACATGGTTTTGCTTTACAGACTCATATTCACAGATTGACAATGTTTTTGACAGTAAAACTGAGCCATTGTTATATAACTGACATAGAGTAGGATTCACTGCTGAGAAAAGCTTGCTGAATCTGCTTTGTTGTTCTTACTCTTATTCTTGCTTACCTTCCAGCTTCTGCTTCCCTAAAGAAAAGATTCAATACACAGAGTTAAGCATGATGTCTCGGTTACAGCTTCAGTTTAGAACTCTGCATTTACAGTGAACATGCAGAGGACTTAATTCAATTGTTTCCACAATGGGGCTAAATTGTTTCTGAGAGGAGGAATGAGTTTCACTATGCCTGGCTGGGAGATGATGCCAAACCATCACTGCAACTGAGATGACTGACGAAGCAGGAGCTGATGCTGAGGGACAGTGCCGTGTTCTAATCGGAGGAGCCACATGGATGCTCATGGCACTCATGAGCACAGTGCTGCTGCAGGGCAGGGTCCCTGGCACCAGCTCTCCCTACCAGCCAGGGGCTGGCTCGAAGTCCTGCCCGTGCTTTGTTCCCTTCTGTGATGGACAGTAGTCTGCAGGATCTGTATGACTTGGAGGGGAAGCCAGCTTCTGCTAGGAAGTTCTGCCCAGAGCCAACTGGCATGACAAAAGAGCTGAATGTCAATGGTTTGCTACAGATGAATGACCCTTTTCAGGACAAGGCACCAAGTGCTTTTGTTTTTCCAAACACTGACACTTCCCCAAAGTTTGTTTTTTGCTAGCTGGCATCTGTGTAATGCCAGAAGCTTTCCAGATTTGCTGACTGGCTGGAGTTAAGCTGTGGCTTCTTGAATTGCTGCTCTCTTCAGCCAGTCCTTGTGGAGGAGAACTCGTGCTGCTCTGGCATTTATGGAGGTCTGTGGTGGGTTGATGCTGCCTGGGTGCCAAATGCCCACCAGAGACACTCTATCACTCCTGAGATAGACAGGGGAGAGAAAACATAAGGAAAGGTTTGTGGGTTGAGATAACGACAGGAACAGATCACTCACCAATTACATACTCAACTTTGAGGAAAAAACATTTAATTTTTTTTCAGTCAAATCAGAATTAGATACAAAGAAATAAAAACTAAATCCTAACTAGTAAATTACTAAATCCTAACTAAATAAAAACTAAAACTTTCCCTCCACCACTCCCTTCTTCCCAGGCTTAATTTCACTCCTGATTCTCTACCTCCTTGACCCCAGGGAGACAGGAATGGGGGCTGCAGTCAGTTCATTACATTGTCTCTGCTGCCCTTTCATCCTCATGGAGAGGATTAGGATTCTTCACACTCCTCCCCTGCTCCAGCATGGGGTCCCTCCCATGGGAAAGAGTCCTCCATGAACTTGCAAGAAAGTCCTTCCTATGGCCTTCACAAACTGCTCCAGTGTGAGTCACTCTTCTACGGGGTGCAGTCCTTCAGGAGCAGGCTGCTCTAGCATGGGTCACCCACTGGATCACAAGTCCTACCAGCAAACCTGCTCAAGCATGGACTCTTCTCCTCACGGGGTCACAGCCTCCTTTGGGCATCCAGCTGCTCCAGCATGGGGTCCTCCACGGGCTGCAGGTGCATCTCTGCTCCACCATGGACCTCCATGGGCTACAAGGGCACAGCTGCCTCACCATGGACAGCAGGGGAATCTCAGCTGGGCATCTTCTCCACTGACCTTGGTGTCTGCAGAGCTGTTCATCACCATCTTGGAGCCTGCTGGCATTGGCTCTATAGGACACAGGGGAAGCTTCCAGCAGATTCTCACAGAAACCACCCCTGTAGCCACCCTCACTACCAAAACCTGTCCGCACAAACCCAATACAAAGTGTAAAGGAGGAAGAGAAGAGTTAAGAGAGTCCCTCTAATCCTGTTTAGTTGTGTTCCTTTAGAACTTTGTATTCTGAAGATCCATCCAAAGCCCAGCAAAGAAAAATCCCTTTTGTTATTTGCTATGCGGGAGACCTGGTGTAGCAGGGGAATCTGGGATCACCATCACAGAGAGATTATCTGTATTGCAGCCACTCTTGAGGGTTCCTGTCTTTACCTGAGAGGATTAAACAGACGTAGGTTTTTCCTGTTTTCTCAGTCAAGTTAACGCATTGAGAAATCACACTGAGCACCTTTGAAGCTGCAAGCTGCCAACAGTGGGAAAGATTACATGCAAAGATTGTGATTAACAAAGTTAGCCAACCTAAGATCAAATTTGCCCTTTCCTTTTTGATGTAAACGTTATTATGTTTCCAACTGTACCCAGATTACTCTTAATGCAGATACAACTAGATGAGAAGAATGGTACCACACTCCCATTTTTGAGAACAGTAATGTTGCATCTTGCAGTGCCTGAAATGTGTTACATTCTTAGTCTACATTACCAAAATCCAATAATAATAACTAGTCCAATTCTGAACAAGAATTGGTAGCATCAGGAGTAGAATAGATATCAATATAATGAAATTTCCTCTTTGTGCTGATTCTGATCACACCAGGTTTGTGTTTGAATTGAACCTTTCTTCAGGTCAGAGGGTTGTAAGTATGGGTGTATACCCGTAAAGGATCTAGGAGACCTCTTCTGAATAGAGTCCCATTGACTTCAACAGGTTAACGCAGCTCTGGAACCTTACTCCATGACTTGAAACTAATTGTAATTTGGCATAATACCTCTTCTGCTGTGTTTCTTACTCTTACTCATGATTTTCCTGTTATAACATCATAAACCCTCCAAAGCTCCTGTATAAAATCAAATTCTTTGCTAGTCACAATTTTAACTTGAAGTCAATTACCTCTGTTCCCATGTGGCCTGGATGATATAGTCCCATATGGACAATAAAACAAGAAAAAGTAGGTAATTACCAACCTTACTGGCAGTATGTCAGCCTGTGTGACAGGCAGTGGCTTAAAAGGTAGTCTGATTTTGCTTTAAGTGGCTTATCTTTTTATTCGATGACATAAGAAACACAGTAGGTTACATTTTCTGCCAGGGTAATGGGGTGAAACTGTACCCATTTATAGCACCAGAGTTCCCACAGCACCATATAATTTATAGTTTTTTTCTGTAACAATGTCCACTGTTACACAGTATGTCTGAGACCAAGCCAATCTTTGTGAGACAGATGGTTCTTATTATTGGAACAAAAACGATTTCCTAAGAAAAAAGATCACATTCTTAGTTTTCCAAAACAGAGTCAGTTGTGTCATTTGGGGGGTTTTTGGCTAAGGTAGTAAAAATGGGCGCTTGAAGAATGAGAGAGGTTGGGGCCAAGTTCCCATGCTGTACTCTCCATTTTACAGCTTTAAGCTGGGACATACATAAACTCGGTCGTCATTTAATGTAAATATTGGCCTATATAAAGGCCCCACATAGACTTTCAAATTCTTTAAAATATGTTCTTTTAACTGCTTCCTCCTTACCTTGCTGTGGAGAAAGTAGGTACTGATCAGCATCCTATGGAGCATAGGAAACTTTGAGTCTCCTGTGTGTGCCTCAGGGTTTGCTGGGTTTTATGTCTTCCAAACTGCTGATTTATTGAGACATTTCAAGGCTTGTTTCCTTTGCTGCTAGCATCTATAATGGTACAAGCCCGAAATTAAAAATCAGTCTCCAGGTTCTCAGAATATCTTTGTTAACTCAGTGAAGGGAACACGTTTCCTGTTTTGTGTCATCTCAACAGCCTGACTCCCCTAAGGTAAGCATAATTTGCCTCTCATGACTAGTTTATTTCAAATTGTGGGTTCCACAGAAAGGGAAGGAACTGAAGAAATACCAAGAGAGCTAAAAACCTTTTGGAAGTTGGTTTCTTAAAAAGAGTAGGAAAGGCAATTTCCTTCAGGATATGCAGCTTGTAGGTGAACAGTCACAGTGGAAGGTGTACTTTTCCTTCAGAGTGGTTGACTGATAGACACTCCCTTTCTTCTGAACTATGTGGTCTCCATTCGAGAGCTAATTACAGCTCTGGCAGGATCACATAATGATCAAGACCACAAGTTCGTGCAGTTGGCTGAGCTCTTGGGAATTGATGATAGCTGATCTATGAGGAAAATGGTACCTACTTTTGGGCACAAAACCCACAAAAATGTGGTGTCATAAACTAGTAGATGGAAAATCTACCATCCGTCTCTGTGACCTGAGGTGATACCATACCTAGGGTTTTTGTAGATAGATTTTTGTAAAAGCAAATCTATTAAATTCAATTCTTGCTTCCCACTCTCACAAAGAGGAGATTTCTTTCAGGATGCCATTTGGAATAACATTTCTTTTCCTTGTGCACATGTTTTATCTGGTCTTCCTTTGCTGGGTGTAAGTGTCAACAATTTATTACTGGCAGAGAAAAAAAGGAGTCATATTCTGTATGGCAAAACAGCACAATTTAGAAAGATTTTTATTCACTTGTAGATCAAACCAAAATTTTTTCTTGTTTTTGCATATAAAATTGTCTCCTTTGCTTCTAGTATCTTGTAATCACACAGCTGACCTCAAAATTAAAGGGCAGTCTCTATCCAAAAGCCACAGTGAATGTACTGAGGAAAATCTGGGAGAAACATTGGTAATAAGGGTCTCTTTGCAAAGTATTTATTGCTTTAGGCAAGTTTATAACTTTCAATGCCTCATATTTCTGTACACAGGAAGAGCTCTTGACAGAATTATTATCTTTACAAATTGCTGGTCTCCTGCATTACCGTTCATTTGAGAGACAAAATGGTTGTTGTTTCCATGCTCTTTGTTCCAGTAATAGAAAATGAAAATAATTCCAAAACATATAAATACAATCTCAATACATCACATAAAGGCAGGTTTCTCTATTGCAAACATAATTTCCACATGCAAAGTTTATTTGAGTATTTTGCAAATGGAGACCACAGTCAACCGTGACAGCAAGCCAGCAGCACTGTTAATTATCAGATTGTACATGCAAATCAGGCAGGTAGGCACACAATCATTCAGACCGGCACCTTGAGGACTCAGATGTTGAGGGTATGAACTGTAGCTGGAATAAAGTGAGCTAACATATCAAACTTATGAAAATTTACTAGTTAATAATTTACTATCCATAAATAGACCTTCTCCAGGAGCAAAGTGATTTGTACTCTGAGATATGAGAATCCATTTTTAAACGCTATTCTTTTACCGAATTATGCAGTCAGGGCAATAACAAAAGCTCAGTTGCAGCTAGGCAACTGGGTGTGGATCTTTTCTTTTGAACACCTCTGCAGAATGATGATGGATTCTAGCTGCAGGCCACGCTATCTGTGTCTGCAGAGCCTTGTCTGAAAGGGATCAGCTCCAGCTGCTCAGTCAGGTTTCAGGTCACCATTGTACTGGTGCTAAGATGATGAGCTTTGTCCCAGAGAGATGGTAATCTAATAGAAGGAAAAAAAAATGGAAGTAAAAATTATCATTTCCTATTTCTGTAGGACACTCCACCCAGAGAAATCAACCTTTTTTTCTTCATTTTCTGTAGTGTCATTTAAGTAATTAAAACTATACTTTAAAAATGGGTGAAAAGTAGTTTTTCTGTTGTCTAAGTGATTAAGGAATGCAAGCCCAACTGGAGAGTAACTGTAAAGATATTTCTCATCTCTTTAAGATAATAAACAAAACTTGATGATGAAAGCTAATGCTAGTAGAGCCAGAACATGTAGTAGGACAGATATTCCTAGACGGTGGGACTTAACAGACAAGGAAGTATTTTTATACAGGAACATAGAACATAGAAGAAAATTCTGCAGGTGAGCTGCCTTGATTTTTGAAGTGTTCAGGTGTTTCCTCTCTTTTCACTTTTGTAGAAACAAGGGTTAAGGGGAGAAAAGAGAATTTTTCAAAAAATATCAGACATTGAAGTCATGCTGGGTGAGTTATTCTGACTATCATTATTAGCTCAGAAAAAGTCACCCTGACAACTTTGTTATATTTAGTTTTACCTTGATAATCTAGTTTTATGGTTCGATTTTCATTGGGGGATTCTTTTATCAGTCATTTTTTTAAAACCTTTGACTTCTAATCAACAACATGTCTCCTGAAACCATAATGTACTTCAGATGCAACTGAAACTACAGGGCTTTCAGAATTTAATTACCCAAATGTTTGGCCTGGGCAAGAAGGCTTACTTCACTGTTCTTTTGAGAACTGATCCAGTTTAATGACATGTTCAGGGCTTTACTTTCATATGTGGTCTACGTGACCTACCTCTGTGACAAAGCATGCAAGAAAGGAGATACCTTGTGTTTCTTCTTCCTCTCAGTGAACTTGGCAAGTGGCAGAAGACCACAGTCAAAGTGTCCGGTTCAACAAAAAAAACCTCTTTTCTTCCCTCCTTCCACTAAGCCACTTATGTCCTGAAAGACAATCCCAGCTTTCATATCTTGAAATCCCCTAAGACTATTTTAATTTCGGCATTTGAGTCAGGCTGATTTCATTTACGTCCCTTATGGATGGCAGAGCACTTTAATACACGCTGTTGCTTTAGAACAGTGTGGTGAAGAATATAAATTGCTGTTCAGAGAATATATAATAAACACTGTATCATTACTGAATTGTTTACTTCAACCAAACGTTAGTGCCAGGATACAAGTCAAATTAGTGGTGTTCAACAGTGCATAGTGTTCACATAATATCTTAAACACGTAAGCTTAAAAATTGTTCTTGTTTGACAGAAATACTCCAAGTGGACACACTTGTTTATGCTATGAAACCCAGTCTATCTGATTTGTGAAAGCCAAACTGTTTCTGATTACTGCAAGCATTTTCTGAGTCTTTATTTACATTTCATAAATGAAATACAGAAGGGCTTCTAACTGAAGACTCAATCAAGCATCTTGATGAAGTGAATGAAGAAAAGGTATCCATCAACTCAAGGCTCATATCTAAAAGCATCCTAACCAACTGAATTTTAAGTACAGCAGACCTCTGTCCATGTTCAACCAGGGTTTGAAGCTATATCTAGTCCTTTAGGAACTGTTCATGAATCACTTTGGTTCTTCAATACCTAACCAAAGCATTGTTGAAGTAAAGAAACACCATAAAGAAAGATCTCTGTCTATAAGATATTTTTCCAGTCTTGAAAATGCTGATTTCTTATCTTGCCACAACAATGAGGTGTCCTGTTTTCCCCAAAAGGGACAGTTTGCTCTTGACCACAGTCAAAGTGTCCGGTTTTGAAAACAGCTTGACCAGGTGGCTACTTCATTTACAAATATACTTCCTATTTATAGTTTAATTACAAATTTATGACTAGTTGGCGTAACAAACTGAGTTGTTTCCATGCGACCAGAATTCCCAACAGTTTTTGTGCTCTCCTAGGGACGGCAGCCCAAGCCTGAGGAAGGAGTCATTGGGGTAGTCTGTGAATAAACAGAGGACACAAAACAGCTCCTCTTTCAAAGACAAAGAAAGTATTCATAGATATATCTCAGCACACCAACTGTCTAACCTTTTCATCTTGGTAATTATCGTGGGCGTTACAGAGCAGAATTGTTTCCTTTAAGAGCACTCACTTACAGACAAATGTGCCTGTCTCATTCTCCTTGCCTTTGACTCTGCCTTTTCTGCTGGACATAGAGCAGTCCCCTGCTCCACTGCTTCATGTGAAAGTCATGCATTCTCTCCAGAAAAGGCTCAAGCATCAGCTAAACCTTTACTTAATCATGCACAAGTTTTCAGCCTGGACTGGTAGCCTTTTGGCATTTCTCTAGGTTTGCTATTAGCCTGCAGAGTTTGGGGTAGGGCTCTACTTGCAAAGTGCAGTCTAGAGACTAGTGCAAGGTTTGGGCTCAGCCTAGCCCAGGTCTGATCATCCGTACTGAAAGGTCATCTTGCACTGTCACATGTTTTGCTCTCAGTGCATCTCTGCTTGGATATTTCACTGGAATTTCTTTGGTCATGTTCCACAGCTCTTACCCACAATAAATTCTGTAATGTTCTGCAGCATTACTGATTCGTAAACTCTGAGTGGAAAAAAATGTGTCTTTTCTGAGCACTGTGGGAAACTCAGATAAATCCTTTTCAGGTGATTAAACTTCTCATTGTAGTGTGAATGATCTAAAAACAAGAGAAACAGTGGGAGAAAAGAGAAAAATCTTTTGTATTTAAGACAGGTGGAAAAAGTCACTATATTTGTGTGAGGAGGTTTTGTGATTGGCTGGAAAGGCTCTGCAGGGATGGCAATGCCTTCATTCTCAGACACTGCTCCTTTTGTCAGCTCTCGCTGCCAGGTAATCAATCCTATGAGCTGCACCATTTAGGATTTGTGAGCTTCCATGTACATCATGACTTAATGCTGTGGTCTGAACCCATCTCCAGCAAGGCCCTGCCTTGCCATGACAATAATCCACTGTATTTCTTTTGCTGATGTCTGGCAGAAAAGAATCTTGCTCCACTGCAGTTTGGCAAGCCTAACTGTTGCCAGTACTATTCACCGGGGAACGGGGACTCAGTGGATGGAGGTGGACGGTGGCAAACAGTGGCATCAGCCACGCAGCAGGCTCGGCTTCCCTGTTTGAACCTGGGCTCTTGCCAAAGGCTGAAATCTGCAGCCACAACCACTCACTGCCTCTTACATCTCCTTTCTTGGCTGGAGGAGGGCTCAGTGTTCCCTCATGAGTATTTTCAGCCACACCCAAGTACTAATTGTTCAGTAAATTGTTTTAGTAAAGCTTTAATTATCAGCTTATTACAATTTTAATGACTAGGAGACTGACAAAGGCTGAAGTCAGACTACTTATGATGTATTATTTTTTATAATTGTGGATCTGCTTTCTGTTCATCCAGGAAGGAATCTGTTTACAAGCATGATATTTATAAGGTTTTATTCCTGTTCTCGGCAAGATTTATGTGAAGAATCACAAGGCGCTTCTAACATTTACTATGCAGCCAACTTGGATTAAACCTTGCATGAAAGATTTTATCTCTTGGTTTCCAAATTTGCAGAAGGTCTTATCCAAACTTGTTTTTAGTGTATAAATGCTCAGGCAAATCACTGCCTCTAACAAAAAGAGAAAGGCTTAGAAAATATGACCTTAGAATGGAAAAACTTTTACATGGAATACATTGCTGCAAAGAGAAAGAGAATCAATTTTTACTTGCATCTACAATGAACAGGAGAAGTAGTAATGAGGCTAAATTGTATCAAAGGAGATTTGGGATAGACATCAGGGAAAACTCTCTAATGGTGGTGATAATTACCCACGAAATAGCTTACCTTGAGAGAACATGGGCTCCCCACGGTTACAGCTTTTTAAGATTGAAAAACCATCTATGAGAAGCAGATTAGGTTTCCCCGTTTCTCCCTTGCTGCAGGGTAATGGAGTAGATGCCCTCCTGCAATCCTGCCTCTAACTTTATCAGCATTAGTTTGTGAGTCAGAATGAGACTATAGATTTAATTGATCATCGTGATTTTATAATCAATTTTATGTAGAATTGGTGATTTAGATGCGTTTACATAGTGCAAATATTTTCACAGATTGGTGTTCAGGCAAAGCAGATACTGCAATTCTGAAGAACATACTAGAATCAGAACTGCTGACTTCTCTTGTTTTCTCCCCAGAAAACAATTGCAATGTTTATTTTATGGACATTTAGATATGAGTTTGTAAGGTTAGATATTTTGCTGTGAATTGCAGACTTACTTTTATTTTTTCCTCTGTAAACTTACAAGAAATTTTGTGGACTTCTTGGGGCAGACTGCTAGCAAACAAATGTACATACTGTTCTTCCACGGAGACAGAACTTTTACTCTTTTGAGACATTGCACTAAAAAATCTAAAATAAAGAGAGCAGAGATGTTTCCGAGTGTTCGGACAAAAGTTTTGAGTGTGGTCTAATCTGTTACATCAAGAAATGTTCAGATCTGTCAGTAGCTGCTTTTGTATTCTGTGAATTGGCTAAATCAGATTTGCTCTTGGAGAGGTAAAAACCCAATTTTTTCTGTTTCTATTTATACCTCTGTGGGAGAAACTATTGCACCTACTCATACTCACAGATAAAACCTTTCACATTTCACAGAAAAAGTTATGTATTTGTTGCATGAAATAGAAAGTATTTGCTACATAAAAATGCCACTCACTTCAGAGGACATTTTTTCTGCCAGCAGGGCCTGATGGTTTTGCAGAAGCTACTTCTGGAACCAGCAGTTATTTCAAAAGGTGTGCACAAGTGTGCTTATGTGTCTAAATAATTTATTTGCAGAAAGATTGTGTAAAGGACAATATGGAGCCATGTTTCAGCAAGGGATCTGTGTGAAGATGAAAATCCCAGCTGGAACACAAGACAGAGAATCCTCAGGGACATGTAAAACATCAAAAGAAAAGCAAAGACAAGCGGGCAGGCAGAGGAGAGGATGGCTGTCAGAGGGAAAGGGAGTAAATGGACATGAAAGTAGAAATGTAGCTGAAATACAAATTCAAAAAACTTCTCAAAAGAAGACCAGATGCTCAAATTTTGTGCCAAGAGTCAGAAAAAATAATCAAGTAAGAATCATGTGATTGAAAATGGCAAAAATACAATGTTAATGGCTTCAGTAGCCAAGGCTGGAAAATGCAGTTCATTCTGGATATTTTTAGAATGCTTCTAGAAACCCTCTCTCACCAACAAATGTGAGAAACTCAAAGGAATGTTGAATCAGTCAGAGAGAAGTGAGATAGGAGCTGGAGTTGCCTTGGTGAAAGAGATTGCAGTGATCAGGAGTGGCTGCAACACTGGCAACTCTTCCTCACGGGACAACAATAAGAAAATCATGACTCCTGGAAACTGCTGAGGACATAATCAGGCCTGGGCTAGGAATTGCTATTATTAAACAGAATGTTGTTTATAATTATGAGTTATAAAAAAATAACCAACCAAATAAAAAAAATTAACCAAACTGAAACAACAAACCAAACAACAACCAAAACACAACAGGTGAAAAAGTTCTAAATAGCTCCAGGAAATGTCAATATCCAGGCTGTAGATTCTTGCACCCTAAGTATATTAGCAGCCACATTTTACTCCACTGTGGCCACAACTCAGGCTATTTTCAAGGCCATAAAGGGAATTACTCACAGCCATGAGAATGGCTCTATTATGGTTATCCGAACTCAAGGGAATCCCTGGTCATAGCAAGTTTTTTTTTCTAGCAAGCCTTGAGGAACCTGGTTTATTTTTAGGCAGCTAAAGAGTTCAATACTGAACTCTAGGAGCTGTTCATTGACTCTGGATATATTGTTTCTATCCAGAGGCTGCCTAAAATGTTAATGAGCATGTCTCTTATTTTCTCAGTAAAATAGGAACCAGAGACTTAGGCAGCTAATTTATTATCACTTACACTGGCATGCAAGTGAATCTGTCCTTTCTAAACCTAAAGAAATATCCTTAGGAAAAAAAGTGAATTAACAAACAACAACAACAACCAAACAAAACAAAAAAAACCCAAAAAACCCTCCCCAAACCCCAAAACTAAAACAAAAAAAATCCCCAAACAAACAAACAAAAAAAACCCCCAAAAAACCAAAACTCCTATTACCTCTGTGATTCTCCTCCAGAGAGCCTCTTATCTAAAAAGGAGTATGTTTCCTCCACATAATTTCAGACGCACTGATGTGCTTCTTTGTGGCCTTTGGTGCAGGTGATAATTGAAAAATTAAGGAACTGCTGTAGGAACAGAGAAGAAGTCATGAAAAGGGTTGGGGAAGGAGGGAATATGAAAGCGAAGGAGACTGGTAATGCAGAAGGGGTAAAGGAAGTGGAAGAGAAGGTTTAATCCACCTAATTATCCTTCAGCCCAAAGGCATGAAACAGAACCGAAACAGAGAGTTCACAGTAGCACATAGTAGCACACCAGAAAGTGTTACAATTTGCCAGCATGTAATATAGCTCACGTGTTAATAATGCTGAGAAGGAATTTGCTAGGAAGGACAGGCTGTGATAACTGCCAAAACTTCATATACCTGCTGAGATATCTAGCCCACAACTGGTGTCCAAGACAGTGACTGCTGAAGATTTAAGAATTTTATCAGGAATTTGGGACCAAATAATATATTAGAAGTGATGAAAATATGAGGTCTCTTCAAGATATATTACTGATCTCTACTACAATGGAAATCTGCTGTTAAAAACACAGTTTAGCATGTGAGCATCAAACCCAGTAAAGTTCCACTGCTTGTACTCTTCTGCAATGTTTCCCACTGCTCCTCTGGCCCACCACAGTCTTGGTGGCTCCCAGGTCATACTGGACTCTCAAATCCTGTCTCCAACCCAGGTTAACAGGAGAGAGAAAGAAGGATATACTCATAGCAGTGGTTTCCCATAGAAGCTGTAAAACCATCTTGAACTACAGCTAAAACATTATTTTTTCACATCTGTCTTACAGATGGTCTTTATCTATCCAAGTTGTGGGAGTTGACTCTGGGGAACTCACTCTTTGTGTGAATGTTCAAGGTCAGCCAGGCCTTGTATAAACTACGGCACAGATTTCTATCAATTCATAACCCAGCTGAAGAATTACGGATGTTTTTGCTAAACTGTATGTTAGGTCATAGGCTAAAGGAGGAATGAAATGTGTCCATCAGGTACTTCTATTCCCTCCCTTCCTGCCATTAGTTGTCCCCACTAGGACTCTTTTCCTCCCTTAGTCCTTGCATAGCTCAAAGTAGCTCCAGGTCATAGGAGAGGGCAGCAGGAAATCCTGAAATAAGTTGCATACATGCAAAATCCTATGCCTGCATTAAACACAAAACGTTATACAGAGAGGTATAATAGAAAGTCTGCTAACTCTGTGTGGACCCAATTTCAACACATCCGGTTTTCTGCAAAACTAAAAAAATTGATAAGCCTGAGAGAGTAATCCAATTTTGCCATTGTCAGTATCTCCCACTAAGGATATGCGCAATTACATATTTCATTTGTAAATTATCAAAGGTATTTACAAACCTTTCTATTTTAAGAACATCAGAAAGATATAGTGTGAAGCTATGTGATTTCTGTGCCCTGATGTAGTGTTAATTTGTCTGTTCAAAAGTCTTCTATAAGACAAATTATCACGTACTGAAAAAAACATTTGCTAAATTATACAATGAGAAATGCAATAAGCCTTGGTCATCATTCCTATTTTATATTTACTTTTATTCCTATTTGGACAGTTCAAAGTGAAATAATTGAGGGATATGTTTTAGAAAAAGAATGGTGATGGAGTCATTTGTTTCTTTGACGCCTCCCCACTACTTTAGTAAGCAAGTGAAAAGTGGTGTCCTCAGTGGAGGACCTGAGAGAAATATTTGGCTTTGATAGCTTTATGACACCTCTTTAAGTCAGCATTAAGCCTGAAATGTGGCATTTTTAGTGTCCTGCTCCTGGCCAGTCTCAAAGGAGTGGATTAGACTAAAATGTAGGTCTTGTAGAAGCCTTCCCTCTGGCTTGGTTGTTGTGCATGGACGTCCTCCAGCCAACTGACAGCAAAAATCCTTATCAGTTTTCATGGCAGCCCAAGCAGCTTTGGAGCTGTAGTACCTTGGCATGGGGAAACTCTTCCTGTTGTGGCAGTTGGCTCGTCAAGCCCGGCTCTGTGCATCTCTACATGCCAGTGCATGGGTCACTGTGTGCAGTAAGAGGCACAAATTTAGGGTGGAAGAAACCATTTTTTGTAACAGGATCGGAATATGTTTTTGAATGTACCCCAAGGTCTTGTGGTTATAACAGGCCACCCTTTTCAGTGAGATTTAATGAAAACCTATAACATTGCTTTATATTACCTTAAGGGTTTGGCTTTTTTAATCTACAATTTGTATAAGTGTTTTAGGGAAGAGGGTTGAATAAACCCGTGAATAAACCATAATAGGAAATGTAACTAAAGGTGTTATCGCAGCAGTAGGCCAAGCATGTTGCATTTTAAAACACCAGGGAATTCCACATGGATCATGTGCATATGAAGGCTAAAAATTAACATTTATAGGAAGGGGTTATAATTTTCTCTTCTCCTAAACTGTTATTTGTTGCAGATGTGAGATGATAATATCCCCTCGTACTTGGATGACACAAATTATTTGTTGGAATATTGAATCAAAATCATTTATTTCTATAGAATGACTGGAATTGTCACTTCATAAAAAAATCCTTAGTAAAAATGTTTTCATGTTAGCTAATGACAGAAGAGTTATTGCAGCCCATTTAGATCTTCTGTACACATTTACAAACATGAAATAAAAAAAAATTATTCAAAACTTGGCAAGAATTTTCTCTAGTTGTGGTCCCTTTTCAGGTTTATAATGAAAATAAGAAATTTCTGAGAGCAGATATTTCTTCTTAGTCGAAACCCATCTTTTCCACCAAAAATACTTCATTTGAAAATTTCAGCCATCTTTAAATTATCTGATCTCAAAGGGTTACTCATTTGTACCATCTACATGCATAGAAAGAAGGATATTACATTTTTAGCCATGTAATTTTGATGTCTGCCTGGCAAAGTACAGGAATTGTTAAGAGCATGCTGGATTTCCTCAGGAAAGAGAGCCAATATCCTCAACAGCATTGTGCATTTATTAAAAGCCAGAAGCAAGAATTGACTTTCTGCATCACCCAAGCTTTTAGTGTTGCAGAAGGTCCCTCGTTTTCCCTTCCTTTATTTTTTTCCTTAAGAAGAATAAGCCATTAGCTATTTATGTTTCTATTTGTCATTTCTGGAGTTGCTTTGCAGAAGACAGTCTAGTTTTTTTACATCCCCAGTAGAGGCATTTGTTTCACAGAGGATAATCTTGTTGCAGTCCCCCACAAATCAGCACAGAATATAGGGATGTATTACCAGATCAAGTACTTGGCAATAAGCCTCCAGTTACACTAAATCAGTAATTTGAAATTCTCCATAGGTGCAAGAGAATCATAGGAAGCAAAAAAACCCCTAGCACTACTCTTTAAATCTCACCCTTCCTTTACCGCTCCCCTGGATGTGAGGTTTGCTGGCTGGTCCTGTTTCCAACCCAGGCAAATGACTTCCACAGTCATTTTGGTAAGACAGGCAGTCCCTCATAAGAAAGAAAGGGACAAAGCAACTGAGGACACTAAATGAGAAAAGCACGCAGCATATCCAGCATTTAGAAATGCATGCGGCTCAAAATTGTGGTGTCAGTGCCCTTCCAGGTGCTGCTGTCAGGAGGGGAGAGCCCTCTTCCTCTCAAAAAAACACATTCTCACACAAAGAAAATGCACCCCTACCCACCCAGCATCTTCAGGGGGGTATCTCCCAAGCAGCACTGATCTTCCTTTCTTCTTTCTCGTGTCTGGCTGCACAGTCCCCACAGCAGAGGTCCAGTTGCTCTCCCAGGCCTTTGAAGATCCACCCCTGGGTGACGATGCTGAGTCAGTAGGTGATGATGCTGAATCAATATGCTGGGTCAGGGCTGAAAAGGATAGGTCTACCATACAGGTCCCAAGGTGAAAAAATGGTGCCTAACCAGGTTCTCACAGCAGAGGTGGTGTAGCCAAGCTGGTCCCTTGCTCTTCTCACCAGCAGGAACAGCAGACATCCAGTGTGGTGCTGTCCTTTGCTTGCATCCTGCTTCAGCAGAGCTAAGGCAGAGCTTGCTGCCATCCAGCCTGCAGAGCATTGCCGCTGCAGCTTTTCCCGTTCTTTGTCCGCTTTATCCGTGTGCTCATCTGTGTGTGCCTCGGGAAAGCTGACTGAAATCAAAAGTTCACTATTCTTTCCTCCAGCCACAGTGCATCAGCTACTCAAATTAAAAGACAGACCCACTGTGAAATAGAAAGTGTTCCCCAACTTGCAGTGAGTTCTCATAAAGAAACTGTACCGATCAGTTCGATACCTGTGGCTTCCTACTAAAAGCAAATGACATTTCACAGCAGATAGCCAAGCACACAAGGATGTATAAATTAAGCAAAATGCTCTTTATTCACATTTTGCCTTTATGTGACCACATTGTGGGCATGGAAACACAAAGGGATTCCTTTTCTTTTCAAAGGCAGCCAATGAAAATACCTAGGTTTTGGTACATGAATTCTTCCAGTAATAAACCAAAGTTAACTTTCTCATTAAAACTCAGTTTTCTATTTGAATTGAAAATGTTATTTGCACCAGAATATCTTCTGGTAATTAGCAAAGAAATGTGCCCAGTATATGAAATCATAAGCTCACTTACATAAACAACAAGACATATCTTTTAGTAAAAGTTGTTTTAATTTTTGGAGTAAGTTTGAATTTTATATCATCCATTCTGCAAGAACTCCACTGGCTCTTGAAGAATATCAATCCAAGTTGTAATTTTAGGTCATAATTAATAATTCTGAGTTCTTTCAAGGAAACCTATCTTAACAAGAGGTGAAGAAATGTCTTTTCCATGGGGCAGGAACTGTTTGTAGATTGGACTTATCCAGAAATTCCTTGCCTTCCACTAGAAATTCCAGACACATCTATGCCCTTGCCTTCTCTGAAATAGAATTAGAGCTGGTTAAGTGAGTTGAAAAACTCAGATGATGACATCAGCTGTCCTTATCAGCAGAGAAGGCAAACCCCAACGTTGCAGATACCAGCCCTGCTGTGCAGTGTGCAGCTAAAACACACCTGGGTTCTGCATTAGCGTGAGCTGCCTCCCTCATGTTCTGGGAAAGTAAGGCTGGGAGGCTGTTCAGTGTTTCTGCAAACCTTTTGTAAAATACATAGGAACTTTTCTCCTAAAATATCACTTCCCACTAGAGTGAGAAAACGTATCCTTTGCGTATTTCTATTTATAAATCTTACACATTTATCCTTTTAATTATGCTTACTGGAACATATTTCACTCTGATTTCTTATGGCATCCTTCATTAGGACAGAAGGATAATAATAATATCTTTGATGTGTTCCTATGCTACAACAACATAAGTGTTTATTTTTCCTGAACTTTCTCCAAGATTTTTAACAAATCACACCTTTGCATTCAGCAAACTCCATTTCCTTCAGTTTTTCCTGTAGGTTGTTCAGATTATTTATTTTTCTGTGCTGAAGGTTAAGGTTTTCTTGTTTATACTTGATGTTTTCCTGTGGAGCTATCCATCACCAAATTCCAAAGAACATGAGCCCAATCCTCGTGCTGTATAAATTAGCTAATTAATAACCATAAAATTTGAAGGAGATCAGTTACACTGTGTTAAGACCTATGGTCTCTTTGTGTCTTTAAAAAAAGGAACAGAAAGTAGAGGGATATTTTTACATGCAGAGTATATTAAAAAACCCAACACCAAAATCCAATCCTAAATGTCATAGCACAAATTTATAAACATATATAGCTTGATTTTTATCTCTGGCCATAATATTTCCAGTACAATGATGAGAAAATAGTTATTTTTTACTCCACCAACTTACGCCACCCATGTTTTTTAGCCATTTTTATCTCTCATATATCTTAACCCACATCTCTGACCTTCACACGGCAGCCAGGAGATGAAACAGGAGAAACATGGTCCTCTGGCAAGGGGGGAGATCTGCACAACTGCATCTCTGGTTGATGATCTCTTTTCCCAAATTTTGTACTACACAACTATACCCTTCATGAAGTCTCTGAGGAACACACTGCTGCAAGATGAGGAGGGTATGTGTCACCACATGGTAATGCCTACTC
This sequence comes from Oriolus oriolus, assembly GCA_013400235.1. Classification (NCBI taxonomy): domain Eukaryota; kingdom Metazoa; phylum Chordata; class Aves; order Passeriformes; family Corvidae; genus Oriolus; species Oriolus oriolus. Next base: position 1,151,067 of record VXBT01012885.1, read on the forward strand.
TGCTGCTTATACGAACAGATACCATGAATCTCCAGGCTGATTCAGCTATTTTTATTTTAAACTCAGTAATGGATTGGGACTTTGATCATTTTTCAGACTAAAACACCGGGAAATATCTAAATTATATCATCAACAATTTATAGACAAGACTAAAACTGTAAAAAAAAAATTGTAAAACAATGAAAGGCACTTGTGTTGTCCACCCCAGAGAAGCAAGGGAAAAAACTGGTGTGAATTGAAGGGGTGAATGATGAAAATTACTGTGTCTTAGTGTTCCACTGATACTCAGATGGCAAGAGAATAGCTGTGAACATCTGACGTAAAGATGACAAAAATTACAGTGCTGAGAAATGACTGTAATACATATCAATCCAGCTCCTGTCATCTGAAATCAACTACTCTTCAGTTGTCAGAAGGGCATAAATGGGACATAAAATCTGGTTGATTTCTGTCGAGCACATAGAGGGATAGATCCCTTGCCACCACAATATCTGCTCCACAGAGAGCACCCTGCTGTAGCTGTCAAATTCTCAAGCTCTCAGGTCTCTAATGTAAGTTAGAAAGAATAACAGCTTTTTATTTGATCATGGTTACTACAGGACATTCATCTGCCATTGACCAGTGTGGCATAATGTCCCTCACTGTCTCCCTGAACAATTCACACTGTCTCTTTGCCTGTCTTCTCAAACACAGCATACCCGGATGAAGCTGAGTCAATATCTGAACAGCCTGCGTGACTCTGAGCTTCCACTTGTGAGTTGGTGGCAGGTGTTTCCAAAGCTTTCCTGCTGATCAGGTTGCTTGCCAGCAGCAATGTTCACATTTGCCCATAGCTGTGATGGACAAGCTCTCTTTGGCTGCTTAATCTTGTTTTAAATAATGTTACTTGAAGGGACTAACTGGGTGAGGTTGGTCCCTTTAGAAAGCAGAAGATTCCTGCTTGTCAGGGGAGAGGTTTACTACTGGAAGTGGAGTGTCTGTGGCACAAGAGGAGAGTTTCTTCTAAGAGCAGTGAACCCTCAGCTCATGCATAGACTGAGAAATTATTTAGAGGAACAAAGAGTGGAAATCTGGAACTCTCAGATAGCAGTAATAAATACCCCAGGCTCAGAAGGGATCACTTTGTGTTTGTTGCAACTCAGAAATATTCTGTTTTGTTGGAAACCAACTATAGGAGCAACCATGTACTTGCAAACATAGACTGGGCAAGAGTCATTTTGGCTACATGAGAACATGAGCACAGCCATGGCAAGCCAATGGTTCATTTTGCTCCCTGCTGTCTGTCTCCTACATCACAGGTGCAAAGTTGCAGTAAAATTGAAAGACTATCAAAAGCATTCTGAAAACCTGAGGATTTATCAATCACATCATCCTTATCCATATTTCTATTGAATTCTGGAAAGAACTGTAAAAGATTTGCAATTAAGAGCTTCTCTTTACAAAGAAAACCTATAATGACTTCTTCATCAAAAGAACCAAGGTCGACTCTTGCCAATTAAATCAGATGTATCACGTATCCATTTCTACTAATTTTCTCTTCATTTCTCTTCTTTAAAAACAGACTTAATGTCACCCCTGAGTCGTTCAGATACAGATGCAATTTAAGTAAAAGGGCATACACCATGATTAGTAATTCAGCTGTTTCATCCTTGACTTCCTTTGGATCCCAGGAGTGAATACACTCTGGTCCTCTGGATGCGTGACTGTTCGTTTTTTCAGCCAGTTCCAGCATCACTTCAGAATTACTTAAATTGATGAGTCCCCCATAAAGAATGATTTTTCAATAGGAATATCCCTCATTTCTTCTGCCATGAACAGTGATGCAGAAAAAGTTTCTACCGCCTCTGAAATTTCTCTGAGCATGTTTTTAATCTCCTGTCCATGAGCAGACCCTACAAATTTTCTGGCAGATCCTCTGTTTCTCATGAGTATTAATAAATACTTATCAGTAGTTTTGGTTACTTTTGCTAGTTGCTTCTTCAGTGTCCTTGCTCTTTCTTCTTTTTTTCTAGACATACAAAGGGTGGAAATATCTACATTCTTTCGTACCCAGTCATTTCCAGGTTCCTCTGTTTTAAAGCAACTGGTTTAGCCCATGTTCCATCAAAATCTTGTTTATTTGGGTTTTGAAACATTTCAGTCTTTGAGACATCACTCCAGGATGAAGCCCTGGCAAAGCCTTCTCAGAGAACTGGCCAATGTAAGGTCTCTTCATAATGCTGTTCTTCTTCTACATCCTATTAAAGGGTCCAACTTGATTTCCCACTTCTCCCAAGCAGGAGTGATCAGGAGTCTGCACAGATCAGAAGGAAAAAACATGTTTCTAAGGTGCTTCAGGAATGTGTTTATGTTCAGCAGTTCCCAGTAAATAAAGAATGCTTCCAGAATTACTCTGACAAAACAATTTATGTTTAATTAATCACTGGATTTTGATGCTCTTGAGTACCTGTTCTTTTTCAGATATTGTACATTTTTTGTCATTGATTCTTACACCCACCAGCCTAAATCTCGAGAGGACATCTGTTACTGAGCTGTCTGTGTGTAAGCCTGGACTTTCATCTGAAGCAACTGCACAGGAAATCAGACTCTCAAAGTTCCAGTTTGTTCTTGATATCCATGCAACATCTAAAAGTTTCAGGTCTCACCGCTTTAAAAGAATACACCAAAAGTACTTCACTATGAGTACTATGAGTGATAGCCTACTGCATGAAGGAAGCAAATACTGAAGGATGAATTCCTTTACTAACAGGGGACGAGTTCCAGACTGCGTTTACTCAGAGACTGTAGCTCTAATCTAGATTCCAAGGGGCAAAGGGGCAAACCCTTTGCAAGAAAAAACTGGAAATCCCGTTGTTCATCTCTGTTCTGCAGCGACCTCTCATGATGGCTGTCCCAGGAAACTGTTAAGATATGGAGGCTTGTTAATGTGTGAGCCCAAATGAGATGAGATTTTAGAAACAGTTCTTGGAAACAAAATTAACCACAAGTCTCAAAAAAATTTCCAAGTGTAGCATTCATTTAAAATTATTTATTTTCCCTTCAGTCATTTATTTATACATAAACAAGCCATCCTCACTCATCCTATACATGTAGATATAAACAAATTAATTAATTGTTTTCTACAACAGCCTTAAAAAGGAAAGAGTGAGAGAAATTTTCTGCTTCTAAGTACTTGGAAACTGCTAGTACAGAGACTTGATAATTGCCAGAGTAACAAGAAAGAGGCAAGTCTTAAAATGGAAACAGACATAATATTTCCTTGAATTGCAGGATATGCATTAGAATTTTAATCATTCTTCACTTGACAAGGCTAACAGGAGAAAGTGTTATATCTGTAAGACAAATCATACGGTAGGGATAGAGGCCAAACAGTAACAATTTCAAAACAGTGGTTTTACCCCATTCATGGTATACGTTTTATTTGCCCTTGATATTCTTTCCTTCAATACTCTTTTGTAAACATTCTTCAAATTTCCAGCCAAATTTAATTAACAACTAGTTCAAAACAGTCTGATTTGGTGTTAGCTTTGTCCTCTGCAAGGTAACTCTATTCTATCCTCGGTGACACATTTATAGACAGCAGCTGCTCTCAGTCTGGGTTGAGCTCAGCAGTCTCTTCTGATCACACTGGTTATTCCCCAGGTCTCATCATTCTCTTCCCTCTGAACCACACATCAATCAGCTTTCTGGGTCCCCATATGCAAATGAGTGATTGGGTTGTGGGGACACTTCAAATTAAGAAGATTTTGCAGTGCCCATTCATGGATTGTTTTTCTCAGCAACTGGGTTGCTGACAACAGCAATCAGTAACAGAGCCACTATTACAGTGTGGTCTGGACTTTCTCCTCAGTCATTTCCCATGGATGAGCTTCTGACTTCTAAAATCCAAGTACTCAAATGAACAAACTTACATGCCATTTAATTTACCTCCATCTCATTTCACCTCCTATTAATCTACTTGCTTCCTCCTACGTTATTTTCTTTTATGGAGATCTGATTTTGCCCAATTTTAAAATGAGGGGTTTCCTCATCACATTCCTAATTTTTGTGCCAAGATCATCACTGAAAATATTAAACAAGGTTAATCTGCAAAAATATTCAAGAAGAACCCCAGTAATCTCCTTCTGTCCAGCCACATATTTTCACTTTCTACTTTCCCTATTGCCATTGTGCCTCAAACCGACTTCTTACCACGGTTACGCAGTTAAAGTCCTGCACTTTAATTTCCAGTTTTACACTTAACTAAATTCCCATGTGCCACTGTCCTGGTTTCAGACAGGGACAGGGTTAATTTTTTGCAATTGCTATGAGGGGCAAGGCCAGGACCCTGATGTTATTTGATACCACCACACATCACTGCCAGGGGAAGCAGGGAAAGGGACTCTCTCCTTTCCGAGGAAAAGGGCCCTCCTTCCAGTGTCACAGAAGAGCTGATCGGTATTGCTGGGGGGTTTCTGTGTAAATTGTTTCTTCGTCTTATACCTTTTGTTATTACTATTGTTGCTGTTGCTGCTCATTTTCTTATCTCATTGCTGTTTCCAGTAAATTGTTCTTACCTCAACCTGTGATTTTTGCCTTTTGTGCTTTCAATTGGAGTGGGAGGGGAGCAGCAGCATGGTTTTAGTAGGACAATTAAATTGGAGAATACCATTCTTAAGCTAGGACACATTGTTTGGTTGACATCCAGATCAATGGTTTCATGCCCATTTCTGTTGTCTAGAAAACCAATTATCATATTAAAGAAAGTTATTCTTTTTTTCTTTCACAACACCTACATTTGGTAAACCCCGTAAATGTCTCCCATTTACAGTGACTTACAAATTAGAAAATTCCTTTGGAACAAATTCCATTAAAAGGGGGAGAAGCTCTTCATTCTTGAAAAGCAAGTCAAACTGCTGAGCAAAACTATTCCTGTAGACTACAGAGAAACCCACATGCAAGTCCTCATTGTTTTATCACTTACATGAATGTGTATGCAACACTTTGCTTTGACATTGTTCCTGAGCCAATCTGAACTGAAATTTCAAGGAGAGCCAAACTTGTTAACAACAAATAAACAGAGGGAGGAGAGATCCAGGAGTGTTACACAGGGAAATTGCCTGTTGCTAAGAGCTGCTCCAGTCAAGGGAATAGAGATTTGCAAAGCACATCCCTCCCTGTGACAGGAACGGATGTATATTCCCAAATCTCCTGAAGGATAGAAATAAATTACATCTGATCTAGAGAGATACACTATATACTTGGTCACTTATATACATTTTGAAAAGAATTAGATAGAAGTTTAAATAAAAACAGGCAAGTAGGTACAGAGCCTGGTACAAGACTCTTGTTTTGAATACCTAAATTCTACAATACAAAGTATTATTCTCATCCTTAATAATAATCATAGCAATAATAATAATATCATAAACACTTCTATAACAAAGTACAAAATTAAAGATAAAAGTCATCTTTGTCTTGTAGCAAGCTGCAACATAAAGTAAGGCAAATGGAAAATGCCTCAAAGACTCAGTAAAACCCTTAAAGGCATACATCTTGTGTGATCTGTGTTTGAGAAACCAGTATTTCTTTAAAGAAAGTTATCTCTGGGTGATAATAAGCTGCTGGTAAAGTATTTTTCCTTTCTACACCAGTTGAGGTAGTTGGTCATGGTACGGAGAGCAAGAGTTCCTGCCTATTTCTTCTGTGTCAGATACAGAACAGTCTTTATCCACCATTCTGAATCAGACCTCAGGCATATCTATACATGTTTCCAATACCTACCCACTTATAGATCTCAGCAGCTTCCACTCCAGGGAAAGTATTCTTCTTTCTGCTGCAATATGAATACAGTTCTGTCCCTACATCTATAAGCCACTGTTGGTTTCCTTAGGTATTTTATTTGCAGCATTAGAAATTAAATGACCCCTCTTCGAATTTCAAAGAAATAAATAAATCTCCATCTTGTTCATCCAATCCCTCTTCAGAAAAAACCCATAACCTCCTTTTCAAACAAATGCTATATTCTGAGCAGCAGACCTCTGTCACTTCAGACGAGCTGCACCTCTCATCTTGCAGAAGTCATTGCAGTGCAGTGAAATGACAATGGCTGACTCTCTTCCGTTATTTTTTTTAGAGTATCATCATCCCACAGCAGCCAAGCAGCAAGGCTGCTCAGAGCAGCATTCCATACTGGGTAACATATTGTCATGACAACCAAACAAATGGGTCATCACACTCCTGCTCACTTCCATTGTTGCACTGTGTGTGAGAGAAATCACAGCACGAGCCTTTGAGCTTCTGTGAGACTGAGCCAAGTTCCCTTCCCACTCTGCTCTTGGGCACAGTGCTCTAGGGAAAGCACTGGGCCTGTGTGCCTGCTCAGGGCCATGCACATGCACAGGTCCATGAGCTCAGTGGGTAGACAAGGGCTCAGGAGCAAAAGCAACTCCCAGGAAACAGTAATGATTTCCTCTTCTCCTATATATTACTAGATAATAGCAAGAAACACACTACTAAAACAATGGCAATAAAGGGGGGATGGCTGAACCAAGTGTCACAATGGAATACCTGGGTGATGTGGTGATTCAGTGGGACGAGTGGATGAGGGAGTTATGTGAGGATTGTGAAGTGGTGTGTCTGTTGAACACTGCTTTCTTCCAACTATGTCTGTCCTGTGCTTTCCTCACTGCTACAGTCTTGTTCTTGTTCTCCTTCCTCACAGTTCTTCTCATTCCCATTCTTTTCTGTGTTCTGTAATATCCCTTTTCCAAAACTTCATCTTCTGCTCCTGTGGTCCTATAGGCTCACACCCACCCTGCCACTCTCCATAGCTCCTGATAGGACAGTTTCTGAACCACTCATCTTTCACACTGCAAGAGACATTCTCTCATGGGGCTTTGCTTTCAGACAGATGAGAACTTAATCAAGTTTACAGCTATTCCAGCAGGAACTGTGTGTGCCAAACATCTGGATGAAGAAATTATTTTCTTGAAGTTTACATAATTACTGTCAGCCAAAATTCATAAAATATTTCCAAGATTCAGGATAAGGTTGACATGGGCATGGGCCAAAATTATTTTAATTATTAAAAAATTTAAACAAATTTCCCACATGTTGCCCTATCCCTATGGTACAGAGCAGGGATATGTAGTTTATCAGGACATGCTGCAGTTTTCTTCTGAGCATGCTTCCTTTTTACTTATGAATATCTGCTCTTTTCCAAATAAGATATAACCCCTGAAAAAATTGTCACTTGCACATCTCAACAGAAAATTCTTAATGTTTGTGAGATAAGACCTCAGCAGGTATTGTTTATGCTGTGCATGTTGCAGGCCAGAGACTGAAGTGCAGTGTTCCCCAAGAAGAGGATGTGACTGAAATAGTCTGAAAAAGATAAGCAGACTCTAGAGATGGGAGCTGGATCAAGAGGAAAACCAAGACCAGTAGAGGAGAAGGTGAGTTTAAGATGATGAGCAGAATCACTGAATTAAAAAATATTAAAGGGTTGGGAGAGACCTTAAAGATCATCCAGCTCCAATACCTCTGCCATGGGCAGGGACACCTTCCACTAGAACAAGTTGCTCAAAACCCCTTCCAGCAGACCTTAGACACTACTAGGGATGGAGCATCCCCAACTTCTCTGGGCAACCTCTGCCAGTGCCTTATTACCCTCACAGTGAGGAATTCTTCCTTATATTCAATCTGAGTCCACCCTCTTTCAGTTTAAGACGTTACCCCTATCACCACACACGTCGATATTGAGTCCCTTCCCATCTTTCCTGTAGAGGAAAAAGATGACCCAAAGCCAGTGAGCAGATGTTTTCAGAGAGTGAACAAATGAGAATAAACAAGAAGGGTTCTGGATTTTATGATAGTCCCAGAAGAACTGGGACTCACCGATGTGAGAAATCCAGGAAAGCATAACAGAGACTGAGCTACAAAATACTCTAATGAAGAAATGCTGGAAACATGGGACAGAAAGGATTGATTAAGGAGAAACAGCAAGAACTATGCCTGGAATGGAATTAAAAATTCATGTCTCACCGTTCACATGCTCTCAGCAAATATGTGCAAAACGCCTCAGCAAAGGCTCTCATTGCTTCGTCAAGAATGACGATTTGCCATGACCAGGAGTTACCTCACCAGCTTCAAGCTGCAGAGTTCTCTGAAGTAGCTGTAGCTGTTGCCAACACGCAGGCAAACCACGAAGACACCAGGCTGATATCACATTATGGGATATTTGACTGAATTAAAAACAAACAACCTGTCAAAAAAATGGAAAGAAAAGCAGAATATTACCTGCAAGCTACTTTTAAAGCATCAAGAAGCTCACAAAACATTGGCAATGCACTTCTTGCAATTCTCTCTGCAATCTTTTTTCAACCCACTTGTATGGCTTTTTACAGTGGAAGGTTTACATAAATGTCATGCACTTTAATTGCAACAGGAATCAGGGCTCAGTTAATTTAATAGTATGTTGTGAAAATGAGCCATGGCTGTGCTGTGAAAGGTGACCAGTCCACAGGACCACAGGTCAGAAGCTCAGTACAGAGGGAAGTAGGAGAAAAACTGACCTTTGCTCTAAAGCTCCTGCAGAATTATGTTCTACCCTGCCTCTCTCCATTATATTGCCTACAATGCCAGGCAAGTCACTACGATGCCATGATGATTTTTTGCTTTTTCTTTTATACCCCTTTTATATAGCTTTTAGGTATTCTTAGTGCTTTTAGCCTACATAGCTATAATTCTTTAAGTTTGATAACTCCCCTTAGACCCAGTATCCTGTTAAGTTTAGAGACTAAACATTCTAAAAACCCCAGAAACCAAGGTCCTCTCCAGAACACATTCTGTAAACAAAGATAGGCCCATCCAGGGGAAAGGTTCCTCAGACAAGGGGTCTCACCCGAGTCCCTCACTGGGGAATCTTTGATAGATATGTTAATTTTTGCAAGGCATATAATTGTATACACATCACATCGTGTGTGGCCATTTTCTTCAGTGGGCATTTCAGGGTGCATTTCGATGTGTATGTCAGCGCACCTAAGGATCCTTAAATAAATACCGAGGTAAAAACCCTTTCCCCTCTTAACTGTGTTCAGCTCTCTTAATTTTAAGACCAGGAAAAGGCATCAGCTAGAGCCAAACTATTCATGTGTGGCAATTACATCTACTCATTATGTGGGTCTCTCACTTGAGCCTGAATTGATAAGGTGGTGTGCTTTTGCCATCGCCTTTCATGTCTTCAAGAGCTGTGCTTTGAATGTCTAATGTGCTAAATGCACTGAAAAAAAGTCTTCCGTTGGCAACTCTGAGCAAGTGGGAACTGGGCTTTTTTTACTTCTTTTGTTTCTGAGTCCGCCAGATATAAAATGGATGTTCTAGTACTGCCTTATGTTACAGAGATGCTCTGAAAATATGTTCATTTCTATTTTTGTAGCTGTTGGATGCTAATACAAACAGCATGAGAAGTCTCAGAGAAAGTTCAACAACTCTTTAGAACAGGTTTTGAAAAATGCAAGAGGTAAGGCACAGGAGCCACATGAGTAAACAAAACACTGAAAAGCTATTTAAAAAGTGAGCACTCAATCGGGCAGATGTGCCATGAAAAAACACAGTACGTAATGATGAGATTGCAGATGGAATTAGAAAGCATAATCACAAAAAGCCAAATTAAGTTTGCATGCGGATCTTAATTCTTGCATCATTTCCCATCTGTTGAGGGCTTGACTTATCAGCCTCAAAAGCACTATAATAATATAACATTGTACCGGTTTTGTACATATTCTTACTTTCTGCAACAGACACAAAAAAATGTTGAAGCAATAAGAAAGCTCCATCCCTCAGAGTCATGGGACAGTGAACTCTTTCCTGGATCATCATGGTCACGTTATTTTGTTGTGGTTCTGTCCTAATTTGCTGTCCTGCTTTCATCATTGTGCTCTTTCACATTTTATCTGAGTAAAAAGTACCTCTCTATCTACTTATTTAGTTTCCTGTGCAGTCAGATTACAGTCCTGATGGCAGTAGCAAGATCTTTAATGTAACACAAATGCTACATCATCTTGGTATTGTCAAAATTACTAGGAGCCCATCACAGGGACTGGTATTTCAGAAATGCAAAGTAAAAACACAGCCCTTGAACTAAGGAATTTATAAACTCAAAGTAAGACACAGCTATAAAAATAAGACACAAACACATAAGAAAGACACAGGCAGATGAAAAAGTAATAAAATACAGTGCTCATATGAGAAAAAAAATCAGTAGTTTTCTGCATTTATGAAAACATAGTCGAAAACATTGTGTCTTTCATATCAGACCTGCTTTACACTGCTTTCTGAAGTTGCAGTTCAAGGGAGAGCTATTTAGTCTCTTCCTTGTCACTGGAGGCTTTTACCTATAGTAAGCAAAATGCAAGCCAGTAATCGTATTACAGATTCTTGGTTCTGTTTCCACTTCCCAAAGCCCTGTTATGTCCACTGTTTTACCACCATCTAAAAATTTGGTTTCGTAACAAGGAGACTAAAGCAAAATCTACATTATAGTAATGGTGAACATTACTAAATCAGAAAACTGAGGGATTCAATGTTACTGCATTATGCAAGAGAACGAGATTCAAAAGATTTGTGACACATTTCTGTTTGAAGATTCAAAGGGAATAGTGGGAAAATTACACATTTGAACAAAATGCCGAAGGATTATTGCACTTGCAAGAGAAATATCATACTTGTACATACATTTAAATTCACAAGCAAAATGAAGATGAAACTTTTAATTAGTTTACAGAAGATCTGCAAGAGTGAGCAATGTATAGCTACCGTAGTTCATGCTAGCAGCAATAAAGATTATAAAAGACAAAAATATCACTGTTCCAAGAACAAGAGCACATGGACATTCCAGCAGAAGATCCATAGTTCATATTAGTTCAGGAAACTGAAACTGTGCCCACTTCTGACACAAAGAACCAGTATTTCCCTTGCCAATACCCATCACTGGAAATTCAGAATGCAAGGGAATTCTGTATTTAGTTCCAGTTTTTAACATGGCCTGTACCAAATAGCTCCTTTTCTTTTTTTTGCCTAATTTCTTTCTCCCTCTTTCCCAGTCTGTGGTTCACTCCAAAGGTGAATCTTATTATTAAGGTTCTTATTATTAAATATAATAAGAAGAAAGAGGGATGCAGAAGACCTAACCATGCATACCTGACTCAGCCACAAGTGTGAGTTTGAACTAGTTGTTTCTCTGTGCCTCAGCTTTTCTCTCTGTGAAATGGAACCAACAACAAACCAGTGCAAAAGCAGGATCTCAGCAAACTCATTCTTGTTTATCAAGTTATCTTCATAGGATTTGCAAAAATCCTATCAGTTACATCTGATTTGGGAAAAACAAACCACAGTTAATTCAGTCTTGCTTTTGCCACCTCACTTAATCTTCACTGCTATGGAATGGAGGTGTTTCAGGCACAACAACAACAATTACACTCTGGCTTAATTAATTTCTAATATTAATCTCAAACCACGCTTTACAAAATAATTCCTATCACTGAGCATTCTACATTAATATGTACTAAGCACTGGATAAACTTACTGAAGTAATTAATTTGTTTCACACTGGAATTACAGGGCAAAAAGTCATACTCTTTGTTATGCAAAAATTTTCAGGCTTCCTGATCGCAAGCGTTTACCAGCATAAACAATTTAATATATATTATTGAGGCACCATTAACAAATATTTGTCCTTCACCTGCAAATTCTTTCCAGATAAGGCTAGAAGGAAGAAAAATTTCCTGGGAAGTGCAGAGCTGGGACATGAACTAAACCAAACAAGTTGTATATTTTCGTGAAAATTACTTTCTTGATATCACTTGTGTATAAAGGGTTGACAGTTTTCCAATCTCTATTTTTCTTGGCCTTGATGCCAGACTGAGAGAAAGAGCTTCTGGCTATGGCAAAAAGGACTGCTTCTGGCACAGTCTGCTTTACTATTCCCCTCAGATATTCCTTCTGGTTTGGGTTCTTTTTAATTCCCAAATAATTATTTTTATGGCACCAATTGTTACAAAAACTTATTCTCACATTTACAAGTAGAATGATACTCTTGAGGCAGTTTCTTCATGTGTCCCTTATCCAGGAGGAAAAAATACATTGATAGAGAACAGTAGAAATTTCATCAAAACTGATCATTTTCGACTGATGGTTATATAATATCCCGTAACAAATTAAAGGTTAAATAGACCTCGACAAAATGCAAGGTAACCATAATAATGCAGATAGAACTTAGTTCAGGTTCCATTTTGTAGCTTAACGATATCATTAGAGAGAGCAATGAAAACCATAACAAGAAGACACCACATTAAAAAAAGTAGCAGAGGAAAAACTAATTAGAAACAGTATGGAAAAGGACAGAATTGTACAGCATAAAGATGTTTATAATATAAGAGTGGAGAATTAAAAAAAACCAACATGGAATGGGATTATGACAGAGTTAAGCTCACCTGATTTCTAGAATTAGAAGACATATATATAAAAAAACCAGAAATCTGAGAAAATAAACATATATTTTGGAAAAAGCTGAACAAAAAACAACCAACCAAACAACACAGGGTAGAGGAATGATGTTGTCTCTTTGTCAGAAAAAAACCAAATCAAAACCACCAGAAACGTTTCTTGGCATGTGATGGAATCAGCAGAACATACCCATATGTGAGGGTGTATAAATAACAACAATGGATCTATTAGAGTTGTACATAATGGAAGCAAATGCAGCATCTTTCCTTTAAAATGGCACAAAATCAGAGAAAGCACTAAGACTGAAAATAACAGCTTGCTTCTGTAGTTTGCAAAAATCCAGCTGAGATGAAAACAAAATCAAAGACTGAATGGCAACTAGAGTTCTGACAGCAGTAATGAATCTAGAAAGGCATGTGGATTGTTTTTCATTTATTTTTTGCCACCTTAACCCTCCATCAGGGCCAGTTCAAAGCTTTAAAAACAGCAGGCTCCTCTAAGTATTAGAGTTCAGGTTGAAACTGTTAGTATTGGAACACACTGGAGTCTTCAGAGTGTAAAAGTTGTAAATTGTCAGAGTACCTCTATTTTGTTTTGATAAATGACAATTTTATAAGATATTTCTTCATGCATTTATTTTTCTGTTATATACTTCCCCTAGATATTTTTTTTTCCTGTTCACTCTCCATTTATAGCTGTCATACAGAGAGAGATATTATAAAGAGTAAATTTAAATAGATTATACACACACTCAGAAATATATGGCAATGCTTTCTCTTTCCAGATTATTCATATGTGGACAATTTTCCAAAAGACCTGAACAGTGGTTCAATGTTGAATTTCCCCCTCTCTCAAACATTTAATCCTTGATGGTTCTCTATCATTTCAAACTCCATGTAGATAACACTAAGCTATTCATTTTGATATATGTCTGTCTTGCAGTGAAATCTCCATTTTTCTTTATAAATATCCCTTTCTGCCACAAGAGAGAATAATTTATTCTGTCAATTCAGAAAACCATAAGAACATTGTGCCCTAATGGAGAGATTGTTTTTCCCTCTCTTGCTTTGTCCCCTGTGTACACACAGTCAGCCCTTATCCAGAAATGTAGTCTCAGATCTAGTTATGCTTTATGTAGGAAGTAAAATTATTTTTCTAGCCTCAGGCAAGTACTTAAAGATATATTTTAAGATGCAGTACTACTAACAAAGCAAAAAAGATGTTCTGTTTACTGGCTGACTATTTAGAATCTACACTCGTATTCACTGCACAAAATGTTTTACACTGCAGGAAAACATAGCAAGGTGATGTGATTTACAAATTGAACATTATCTGCATCTCTGCGCTGGTACAGCATGTTGGATGTATTGGACATGCTATGTTAAAAACTTCCTAATTACTATTGACACCGGTCAGGCTGTCAAGTACCTTTTAAAAACCTCTAGGATTCAGGCTTTTTTAAACATCAGTTTGCAAGGGAATGTTTGCCTGACCAAAAGATACTGAAGGACCATAAATTATGGCTTTGAAAGGGACATTTTGGATAACCTAATCCAAACACCTGCTTCAAGCAATGATGGTTTTATATTAGTCTCCTCATAAGTGTACTTAACACTTCCTTAGAGACACCGAATTAATTATTTTGCCTCCACTCTGGTGAAAAATTGTCATACTGTCCGATCAACCTCAGTGTTAAAAGAAAATGTCTATACACCTGGGCTAAATTAATCTTTCTTCTAAGTACAGTACTGGCCAGTACTTCTGTCTACTACCACAAGTTTTTGCATTTTTGCCTTTCCTGTTTTAACACATCAGGATAGATCTATCTTCTATAATTTCTCTGTTTTTATACTAAAAAATCTTTCCATGATTCTCACACTGCCATTCAATGAACCTGTCTATGTTATTCTATACTTCAAGAACAGGCAGCCCACTACTACTATATAAAATGACAGTGATACTGTTCCAGATCTGTGAAAAATGCCTTTGCTTAGATTTCTTTAAATACACATGTATTCTTTTTTGTAACAGCTTTGGATAAGATTTCATTTTTGTTTGCATTAGTGACAGAATCATACTTTCTGAATATATTTTATTTTATGCCTATACTCCTCCAGTTTCTCATTCTATTGTGCTGTGAATAGTAGGAAAAACTACCAGAAGAATAAAGTTTTTTGCTGTTGTCTTGCTTTGCTTTTTATGTATTATTTTCTTGACCCTGTATTTTAATTGCTAAGTTTGTGCATCTGACAGAGTAAAGACTCTGAATATTTCAGAGAAGAAATATTAAGAATCTTACTGAATATTTCAAATTTCTACATTTAGGTCTGTTTTCTTAAAATATCAAAGGATTAGACTATGATCTCAGGGATGGCAAAATCTCTGATATTCCTAACACAGAGAAAGGGGAAAATCGCATCTATTTTTTGATGAAGTCTGCTACAGACAGTGGAGAGCTGCTCTAGTGATGAAAGTTTTGCCTCAGTCTTCAGAGCAGCCAAGATTTCATGTAATGTACTTTCCAAAAAAGCTGGCAGAATTCTCTGTGCTATAGTAATTGGGTGATAGATAGCACTGTGCTACTGCTTGTACAATAGCTAGAGAGGGAGGTTGTGAGGATTTTCAGTACTAGGCAAGGGAATGAGTTTGGCTTTAACTTCTGTAAATTATTGCTGTATATTTTAGCTCTACACATTTTGGCTACTGTTCCAATGGGGAAAAATTGCCATGGTAAAAAAAATATATTTTGGCAATCTGTAGCTCACTGGTGATAGCTGCAACTTTGGTGTGCAGTGAAATCTGTTCTGTGAAGAAAAACTTTCTGGTTTTTGTGCCTTGATTCAGACAGAGCTGGACGAGGTGCCTGTCTCCCCACTCATGTCTGCAGGCATTCACCTGATGTCTTTTGAGAGGGCTGAAACATGTTTCTGAAAAGGGTGACAGCAGAAATAATTTCATGTTTTTCATGTCAGTCACCTGCCAGCACAGTGCACTGAGTCAGCTCACTGAGGAGCCAGAGGTAGCAGAAGTCAAGCTGGCATGGGGGCACAAATGCCACTGTGCATCTGGGACACAGCAAGGGTTAGAGGGCAAGGAAAGAGAGAGAGGGTGCTCTCAAAGCCAGCAAGATTGTAGGCTGGTTCAGCCCATGTGGTCCCAGCACATATAAGGATGGGACAGCCTTACAGAAGGAGCGAAAAATAGTTCCTTAGGGCTCCAGCTGCATCTGATGGGCTTTCTTCTAATAGACAGTACTAGTCATTGAGCACAAACTTGTAAAACCTTGTAACAGAGCCTAAAACGTCATGCCTGTGTATATGCATGGATGATGACATCACTTCAAGGGATGAAGGATAAACATCTCCACTGACAGAGTTTCTGATACAGTAATTCACAGAGTGCCGGGGCACTGCCCTGTAACTGATATTTTTCCCTTTCTCTTTGCAATATGTATAAGTAGTCCAAATTAATCAAAGTTATTTCACCCCATCGTTTGAGGTCTCATATGGTTTATGGTTTCTCTGTGACACTGATGATAGCCTCAGAGTTTGCAGGGACCTTCAGGAGCTGTAATACCAATGAATTGCTCTGTGTTTCTTGTCACTGATGCAGATTCTCCATCCCCAGGTTCACACAACAATGAAGTAAAAATTTGATTACACTTCTCTCCCATCAAAAAGTGTTGGAGTAGTGGGCAATCAGGACCTTGGGAGTACAAGAACACCTAGCCTGGACATAACTTCAAGGATTTCTTGTTGCTTCTGCATTTTCAGACTTTGCAAAGTTGCTTGCATGTTGCTGACCAGAAGGATGAAGAACTTGGTTTCTGTGTTCAGTGTACAAAAGGAAGTTCTTGCCAAGTTAAACTCTCAATCTGAGTCTGCCTTTTCCAGTATCTCAGTCCTTGAACACTTGATTCCTGTCTAAGAATGCAGCACAGTTGTGCACCATTTTCTTGGAACAAATGAAGTATTGTATTGGTTTCTGGACAAGAATCCAGAAAGACTTTTTTCTGGATTAGTTGTTGCTGTCAATTTCTTGGATGATTTGATGCCCCTGATTCCTATAATAAGTTCCAACAGAAATCTCCCAAGATTTCCTTGAAACTATCTGCTTCCCAGTAATCACAGTTAGGAGATCTAGACCAGCACTTCTCAGTCTCTACTCACCACTCAAGTATTTTTAGGTGAATAAATACAACTTTTACACCTTGGATGATCCCCATACCTAGACAGCTATTACATGAGATTCTTTCCTTTCCAATTTCTAATGCAAAGACCCAAAAAGATAAAAAAATTAAGGTTATCCTGAGTAGAAATCACTAAGATCTGAAACACAGAACACAGTTACTGTAATTTTCAAGAAGTATTGTGAAGACAATGGAGATTTGGTTCAGAGTGCTTTTGGCAGTAAACAAGCTAAGTAAAAATGATTTTCTGCTTGGTTTACTGAGGTGGAAGGAGGGAGAGAAGAGAACTAGCCTGGATTTGCAGAATGCTGGGTTTCAGTTTTCAAATTATTTTTGGATTAGTATCTGGGCAAATTCTGTTCCAACAGATAGACTCTACTCTAAAAGAAAAGGATTATGACCTCTTAGAAATAAATTAGCAAGTTTTGTTTAGATAACAGTTGAACAAAGTAGAAAAGATGGGAAAATTGAGATTTTTCCTGTTTTCAGTAACCTAAGAGGCACCCCTGAGACACAGGAGACTAAGAAATTGCTCTTAAAAAGTAGGTAATTTTTGCATAACAGTGTATCAATAAAAAAAAAGCCTGAGAAGTAAGGAGAGTACAAAAATTGAAGTTTGCAATGGCCATTATAACATTGTACACAGCATTGTGAGAACCAGATTTTCCTAATTATTTTTTGTAAGATGTCAGTTTTGAACAATACAGCAGGTATTCAGTAGTTATCTCAGAAAATAGAAGAAATGTGTCATCATATGTCAGCATATCTATTTATAATGAAAATTAGGCAGATAATTTGACATTGATGAGTGTGTATAAAGCCTATTAATTCTTTACTCTTATGGTCTGAAGAGAAGAGAAAAGAATACAAGGAGAAATTTCTAGGACAGAAGGCAGAAACTTTACAGCCTTCCTTTACTTGTTGGTCGAGATAATACAGGAATATCACTGAAACCACAGAATGCTTGAGACCCTTTTAACTACCCAGGTTATCTGTTGGTCCAAAAATGCATAAAAGGTCTAACATAGCAGGACTTCTACATCAGCAAGCAGAGAACTTACCACCTAAGGGAAGAATAAGCAACCTTGGGCCTATCACAACCTGAGTGCGAACAAATAACTAAGAACAAAAACGAAGTGGACAGACAAAGAGCTGCTAGTATTTGCCCTACAGAAGCACAGGCTCACTGAAGGGCAGGGTAAAGGATTAAGCAGTCATCATTATCACTCCACATTCTCAAGGGTGTCATTGACAATACCCCAGCAAGGCTTGGTCTGGTGAGTTACAGCAAAAGTAGTGAGGCAAAGTAACCTTTGCAAAACAGTAATGTTTCACCAAAAGGAAAACAGGACAAGCAGAAAAGGCATGGAGGTAAACTGTGCCTATAGAGTCAGATAGGCACAGCTTATCTCAGATACCAAAGATTCTGGAGGGCTTTGAAGAAGCAGTGTCTGCCTCTCACACCTCACTCCTGAGTGTTCTCTTTTAACCCAACCTCATTTTCTACTCTTCATTTTTCTGCCCTTCACTTCCTCCATTCTTGGTTAAAACTAAAAGGCAGCATTGCTAGCAGCAAACTTTTTCAACGTACGAGACATCATTGTCTTGAAATACCACTACATGGACTATCTGAAGCTAATGGGTGCTTTCCAGTGTGTGCATTTCCAGGCAGGTAATCTTGAATTAGCCCATTGTAATTCTAGAGGAAAAGCAGATGGCTGTATAGTTTTCTCACCATAGTAAAAGGATCTCTAGTTGCTTCACATACAAGCAGACAAATTAGTAAATGAGGTCTGGTGGAAGAAAGCACTGCAGCAGCAGGCAAAACCAGGTCCCTCAGGAATCCTAAAAAACAGGCAGAACTTCTTTAAAAGAAGAAAACAATGAACTAGAAGGAAGAAAAGGAATAAGAAATAGCCAATCTACTTCCTTAAGGGACAGTGCAAAGGAAGAATAAAGAGGTATAGAAGAGAAATGCACAGTCACAGAATAAAATGCAGAATTTAAATTGCCTCGTGGTAAAAGTAATGCTTTTTCTTAATCTGCTCCGTGACTGCTAAAGGTACAGTTTGGGGCGTTTTGCTGGGGTCTTTTTTGAATTCTCAAGCCTCAGAAACATAACAGTATCTTACTTTCTTTGCCTTCGCCGGGTATTTCCTGAAAGAGTTGGAGCTCTGATGGGAGTGACTGAGAATTCTTTAGATATCTGAAGACAAGCCCCAAATTAGCTCGTTGCGGACAGTCAGACCAAGTTTTAAGGAGACCAGAGGCGTGCTTAACACTTCCCCTCGCCCCAGACCTCCCTTCTCCCGCGCCCTTACAGGATTCCTCCCCTCGCCCGCGGCAGGAGCCGAGCTGCTGGAGCTGCTGGAGGTGCGCGGCTCCTCTGGCCGGCCCCGGGCAGCAGCGGGGCTCGGAGCGGCGGCGTTGGCCGGGGGCTGCCCGGCCCCGTGGGCAGCTCCCCGCCTGCGGGTGGAGGCGGGCAGCCCTCCCCGCCCTCCGTCCCTCCCTCCTCCCGCCCCGTCGCGCCGGAGCCCGGCGGCGCTGCGGGCGGGGGGTGCCGCCTTCCCGGCCCCGCGTCCGCTGAGCTCCCCGCGGGGAGCGGAGCGGCCCCGGCTCGGCCATGGGGCTGCGCGCCGCCGGCATCCTCGGCTGCTGCTGCCTGCTGCCCCTCGTGCTCCCCGCAGCCCCAGGTAAGGCCGGCGAGGCGAGCGCCGGGGCGCCGGGATCCTCTGCCCGCCGGGCTCCTCCGGCGCGGGAAGTGTCGCGGGAGGGGAGGCGAGTTGGGAAAGTTTTGGGAGTTTGCCGGGGCCGAGCGGGCAGCGGCGATGACGGGAGCCCTCCCGGAGTCCCTCGATGACAAAGGCTTTCCCAACCCTCGCTCCAGCCAGAGATGCTGGTGTCGTCGGGAAGCTTTTCCTTGGCAGCGGACGGGGCGCATTTCTCCTGCCCTTGGCTCAGGCTGTCAGTGGCTAGCGGTGATCTTTCAGAGGAGCATTGCTTGATGCAAGTGCTTAAACAAACAAACAAAACAAAAACTGCGACTGAGATCTCTTCTCTTTAACTTACGTTATTTATGCATGATTTAATGAAAATCATTATTTTCATCCGATGTAGGGTTGAAATGAATGCAACGCTGTTATTGCAAGTTGTTTTAAATGGAATTTATTTTCTGACTAAAAGTACTTTTGTGTTTCAAGTAGTTCTGAAACAATGCATTTGCAGTGGCATGTCGTGAAATGACATCTGTGAATCTGCTCTGACATTATGCTTTTAAAAAGTGTAAAGGGATATTACATACACTTTGCGTGTGCTAAAGTGACTTTGTATTCTTTTGTGATTAATTCTTTATGACATTTCACTTTCCGTATAGGAACAGTCTATAATATGTTCCAGATTTGGTTAATTTAAAATTTTATGTTTCAAAAATGTGTTTGAAGGTAAAAGAAACACAAAATTTTGCAGTCTGGGTTCTTTTAAAACATCACTAATGTGTATAGGACATGATATGGGGTGTTTTGTGCTGATTTCTCTGGTTTGATGTTATAAATCTCTTCTTCCAGGCGTGAACTGTAAAGCTGGCTGCCATCCAGAGAATGGATTCTGTGAATTTCCCAGTGAATGCAGGTAAAAAGATCTGTCAGACAGGGGTATTAGCATAGGAGTGGTCAGCCTCAATAATTCATAGTCCTGGTAAGACAGATAGAAACTGAAATGGTTTGGTGTCTGAAAATAGAGGACTGTGATGAAACAGCACTCGATTAGGATACAGTAACTGGAATCATAGAGTATGGATGTCTATATACCTGTTTAGTTTGCTTTTTTCATGATGAAGTATTTACATTGATTAGCTTTTTTTTTTTTCTCACTGAATGAAATGGTTTTCTTCACTTAAACTGCTTCTAGTAAGCCAGAAGCACTTAGGGTATGCTTTTGTTCAAATAGCACAATTTGGTATACAAAAGTTTATTTATTGTGCCTCAAAAAGGGGGGCATCCTTGTAATTATGTTTATTTAAAATAAACTATGTTTCTGTCTTGTCTTTTATCTCTTTCAGGTGTCAACCTGGCTGGCAGGGTGCACTTTGTAATCAGTGTGTTCCTTTCCCTGGGTGTTTGCACGGGAGCTGTGCCAAACCCTGGCAGTGCATCTGTGAAGAGGGTTGGGTTGGCAGCCTCTGTGACATAGGTTTGCACATCCTTTTCTCTCCTTGAGCAAGTGAGGCGAAGCAGCCCCATCTGGTGCTGGAGACATGCAAAGCCCTTCTGGAGAACTAATTCTAAAATATTGACTGTTATCTCCAGATAATGAGGAGATTCTGGGCAGCGGCACACAAATCTCGAACTTCTATAATAATTTAGGCAGAAACAATGCAGTATCTTTTGTAATTGGGCATATGTGTGAGCAAAGTGTAACTTTATTCTATTTTAAACATTGATTATCATGGACAAGGCCAACAAATAAGTGCTCCCTTGTTGTCGTGTAAGCCCTTCTAATCAAAATACAAGTTGTCTTGTATATATTCAATAATTTTAAATATTTATGTAGCACATTATGTATATATGCTATTTTCTCAGCTCTTCTTGGAAGGAAAACATTGTGCTCATTTTTTCCTTTACTTAACCCAGTGGTGATTCAGTGAAGTAACATTACTATAACTGAGAAAAAGGTCTGCCTGAACAGGCTGCCACTTCCCCCTCAGATCTGAGAGGTAAGCACAGATCTGTGTGCACTCTCACACCCTTTGCCAGTCAGAATGAGCCAGCTTAGCATAAGCAAGCTGAAAAATTGGCCTTTGTTGAGATGGTTTATTTTGGCTGACACAGGCAAGTGTTCAGTCAGAGAGATCTGAGGGGATGGAAACCGCATGAGCATCCAGGAGTGTGCGGCTGTTCAGACCTCATATCTGCAGCTGTGAGAGGAGGTCCAGCTCCAGGGCCTCATTTTCTCTTCATGCCTTTCAGGCTTTTGTTGGTAAATGGCTTATAATTTATAGAGCATGCCTGAGCTCTCCAATACATAGCCAAAGTGGTTACTGAAGACGGTTTGAACTGTGTAAGATTTTCAAGATGACTAAAAGAATCACAAGGTTTTAGGTAGGTCACATCCTTGCACAGTGTTTGGCACAAGGTTCTCAGGTACTCATTTACCTTCCCGTCAGGTTTTTGCAGCCTGTAATCACTGACTGCGTGCATGGGCATAGACAGGCTTCTTAAAGTTAGTCCTGGTATATTTGCAGGAGCTGTGGTAGCAGTGGTGACATCTGTGGTGCAGATGTGACTATAAACTCAGATGTTGTTCTGGACACATCTCACATACGTGTTTGTACCTGAGACAGACACCTAGATTCCCATTACAGTTAATGAGGAGGAATGAACCCTTCTCTGATCTACAATCATAGATTTCTAAAGCTACATAGACAATCCCCACCTTTGGAGGCTCAGTTATGTTGCTTATCAGTGAATACAAAGTTCCACATTTTTAAAGGTAGCATCTTCACAGCTACTTCTAAAAGCTTTAATTGCATAGCTGAATTTCTTAGTACTGATGTATCTTTGCAATTCTGAGCCTTACAATGTTTCCCTCTTGCAACTGCTACTTAGGATGCAAAAGAATGCATTGAAAATTGAACCCACATCTTTATAAAAAACCATTAATTTAACACATATACTTTAAGACAGTCCTATAATACCAAAAAGGGTATCCCATGCTTAAGTGTGGAAACTGTTATTTCTCTCAACACTCAGAGTCATCTCAGAGTCTTTGCTGACTTGAATCTAGATCCCCATGAAGAGCTGCCAAGAATTTTTAGCCAAAAGGACATAACTATCTTTTCATCTGCAGCAATGTTGATAGTCTTTCATCTCAGTGGTTTTACCTGTCTAAATGCATTGTTTGCAGTAAGGGATCAAGAGAAGTGTGCTCCTCCTCCTCTTCTTGCTACTGGAAAGTTGATACGAATTGTTATCCTGACCCAATAAAGCACTGAAACCTCAAGTGGGTTAATTGCTCAGCCCCTGATCTCATCATCCTCTGCCAAAAGTTGGTGTCAGTTTCCTGGCTGTATAAAATCATTACAGGTAGCTACAGTTAATTTACAGCTATCATTAAATGAAACTTGATCAGATTAGGAAACAGGAAGGAAAAACCTAGAATGGAAAACTGTGGGAGGGACTGAAGTTCATTGGCCACTACAAACAACTGAAATATTTCTAAAATAGAGATATAGTCTTAGCAGCTTATTTATTTGCTAAGCATGGGAGGAAAGAAGATAGACTGGTGATGATACATACCTCTTTTCTTCTGTTCTGTAGAAAAGTTAGTGTACAATCTCCTTGGCTTTGATCATGAAAATTCCTTTCTGGAGTAATTTTAGATCACCAACTGGTTTGCTAATGCCTCTGATTGTGTAGCTGTTTTTAATATGGGCAGCCTTGTTCTCAGTCAAGGCCAAGAATGACCTTCCTAGTAATTTAGAGACACGCAAGTTATGGGTTGGCCTTGATCCACTGTAAACATGTAGGGCAGAATCAGTGGTAGCATTTGTGACTATTATTACAGTCACATGGGCAGACAAGGCACTTGAAGAAAGACATCTATGAGTTGGTCTTGGTGTTAACACTGCTGGTTAACATCTTTGCAATCGAGCCCGTCCAACGGAATCATGATGCCATGGCATCTTCTCATCTTGTGGAAACGCAGCCTTGAAATCCGGTGTGTGAACCCCTGGAACCAGGCTGCACAGCTCAGAGTTTCCCTCTGCAGCTGATATGCACTGCACAGTACAGGAACCACATCAAACACTGACCATAACAAAGGGAAAATCAATTTAGTCAATTTGTTTCCAGGAAAAAAATGACAGCCTAGTCAGAATATTGGCTCCACCTTGCTAAATCAGATTTGTCAGCTTGTCACCCCTGGCTGTGCCACACAGTCGTGTTAGTGGGCCCGTGATCTCCTATTGGAATCCTGGCCTCAATTTAGCTAGAAAAACCAACATACAGTGTGAGCTGGAAGTAAATTGTCCTACTTGTCACTAGGCTGCTTTGCCAAGGCCACATGTTGGTAAATCCAACAGAAAGTACAGGTGGAGTCTCTAATGCCCATGCTATGAATGCATGAGACGGGCTAAAAATCCTGCTATGACAAACTACTACTGAGTGTTTCTTCCTCATAAAAACACTCAGTGGTTGCTTCATGCACTGCAGCATGACAACTTAATTTGAGGCAGCTATTAATTAATTTATGGGTAATGTGATTGAGGCCATTCACAATATATCTGTAAATGTAACATCCTGGTTTTGCATTTGCATCTCAGTTACCACATGGTGGTTGTTCTTTTGAGAGATAAAATAAAGAAAAATAGAGAAAATGGGCTAATTGAGGCTATTTATGTATTATGTTTTAAAAGAACCTGGTACAACACCCTTTTAAGATGTGTTTTAAAATTAAACACCTGACATAAATTATTGGCAGTAATGTGTATATACATATACGTATATACCTATATATATATTTCAGAGAGTTTCCATGCTCCTGCATCAACGTTCCTGTTTTCTCCTCCATCAAAGTACATGCTTTATTAGCTGCCTTTAGATTTTGTGAAAATAGCTGGCAAACAACACTGCTCCAAAAAGCATTCAAGATTATTGTGGTCCTTGTGAAAATTGGAGCTTACACTCAAAGTGCACGCTAAGTTGTTGTCTTGCAATGAGAACAGGCTAATGCATTAGGAAATATACCCTTTTATCCCAGGAAGATTGTATTTGAAATCTAAGACTGTTGTTTTGCTGTGGTTAAAATTTTGCAGTGCCTCATACTATCATATAAATTTCACATTATGCTGTGGGAAGTAAAATATAAATGCCCTTAAATCCCTTTTCATCTTCTTAGAAAGTGTGTATATGTGTGTATGAGGCATCAGATACCTTCCAGTCAGCACTTCTCTGCAGCTGCTGCAGTAGCTTGCTAAAATATGCACTTGTTTGTTTATTTAGTTTTAATTATTTTAAAAATTCAGTAATCAGTTGAGTGGGAAGTGGCTCAGCAGGGCAATTGCGAAGAAAATGAGAGGTGTGACTTTGGGTCCAGACGTCATTCAGCTGCCTTCTGGGACAGTTATGTAAGGGTTGAATGTAGCCCAGCCTAAAGATGAAATTTTAACAGATTTTTTGTAACTTGCTGATCTCTGTTTTTATGAAACATTTGTTCATAAGCACATAATGATATGGGCAGGGAGCAGGGAGAATTCCCAGTTCCTGATTGTTTTATCAGAATTCTGCTCATGGAGAAGCCAAGATTGTGAAAGTATGGCTAGACTATGTAGGAGTTCCTTCTCCCATACTAATATTTTATTTCTAATACTATTTATTTATAGAATAGAGCCATTCAAATGCATTTTGCAAACAGGAGCTAGAAATAAAGAAATAAGCTGAAATTGCTTGCAATAGTTGAACAATCTGAACAAAGAGGGGAAAAGATCAGAATTTATAAAATGCGGGATGAAGTATTATTAAAGCTATTTTTTATTTGAAGTATTGTATACCATTTACTAACTCTTTCTCATTAGATTAATTGAGCCCTGTTGGGTTTTTTTAAACAGATATTCACCCATGTTCTGCAAAGCCCTGCACCAATAATTCAACATGTATAGAGACTGGTGATGGAGGATATATTTGTCTGTGTGCCCAGGGATTTACAGGAAAAAACTGCCATCTCAAGAAAGGACCCTGCATTATTAATGGGTAAATATTGATTTCTGACATGCATTTAAAATCTACACTTCTATTATTCAAAATTCTTTGGCAAGTGGAAGTATTTCTGTGCTAAAATACATAATGCTTCTGATAGCTGATGATAATATTATCAAACTTTACAAATCTGATCTGTTAATAAAGACTGAACAAATTATCAGTGTGACTTTATGTGCACAATTTGAGCACTGAAAGTGCTAGTTTGCACATTTTATTGTGATGAATTTATGCCTTCCCATGATTTTTGTAAACAAACTTGAAGTGACTCCCATCCTGCGTTCTTACCTCTAGTGAGGGATAACTTATACACAGCCTAATAAGAACAGTAGTAAGCACACAAGCTGTCGGCACGAAAACACCAGTACCTCATTTTTTCTTAACCAACATATAATGTCCATGTGTCCACAGTTAACTGAAGGAGACAATCTCCCTTCCATCAGAACAGGGAGACCATTGCTCTCTAATCTTTAAAAGAAATGGGACGTTAAGAGCAGGTTGGAGGAGGTGATCCTTCCCCTCTGCTCAGTCTTGGTGAGGCACATCTGGAGTGTTGGGCCCAGTTCCGAGCTACCCAATGTGAAAAAGACACGGCCATACTGGAGAGAGTCCAGTGAAGGGCCATGGATATGATTAAGGAATGGGAATATCTCTCCTATAAAGAGATACTGAGAGCTGGGTCATTTAGCCTGGAGAAGAGCAGGCTCTGAGGAGCTCATCCGTGTGTATGAGTACCTGATGGGGGGAAGCAAAGGCAACAGAGCCGGCTTCTCATGGAGGTGCCCAATGAAAGGGCAAGAGGCAATGGGCACAGACTAAAGAACTTCCAGAAGAGTCACTGGTAGAACTGCTTGAAAAAAGGAAGACTTTTCAATGTTAGAGAAGACATAAATTGGTGTTTCTGTTGAAATCTAGAAGCATCTACTGTCTTCTGGCTCCTCAAAGTTCTGATCCCATAAACATACAGAATGCCTTTCTGGTGCATTCAAACTTGGTAAAACCATCACCCTAAAATCACAGTTTTCTTTTAGGAGATTGCCTTCTTGCTCTCTAGCTCTATATGGGTACCCTCTGGTTCTCTTTTTGCTCAGCGGTAGATAATTATAAATATTCAGATCTATTTTATGACTGAATCCTCCTGAAGACTTGTACACTCTTGTTTAAGGAACATTAACACTTCTCACTCTCTCTGGCAAGATTTGCCATTCTTTCACAACTTCATGTCAGTAGAATTTTTTTGCCATTGCTTTTAGTTGGGGGATACTCACACAGTTCTGTCTGGGTTTGCTTTCAGCCTCTAAGATAGCTACTCTGATTTGCCTATTTTTCTTCATTGACAATGAGGAAATTTAAGTTCCTTGAAAGAGTAATGAATCACATCCAAGCTACTTGCCTAATATGGGGGATGTGAATAGCTTTTTCTGCTTTTCATCTGTAGAGCAAATATTTCAGTAATTCAATGTGGACATATATCCTAGCTATCCCAAAAAACAGGTGAGTTCCAAAAGTACAGCATCAACAAAATAGCACAGATTAGTTCCATGTATTTCCTTAAAACCCTTATGGTTTTAAATTGCTGAAACTACTTTTTTTCTGTGTTGGTACTCTGGTTTTGGACTGAATGCTGATGAACTAGTCTGGAAATCATGAATAATTTTTCTCAAGAAAGCAACATACTTGAAACAGTGATTCTTTTTCTCTAGGAAGCTGTCTTTTTCAGGAAAATGAGCAGCAGGGTCTGCAAATCTGCATTTAGTTCAAAAAGACAACTGTTGTCAGCATAAGCACGCCATGTCTGCTGATAATTCACAGTCCACCAGAGAGTGCATCCCACATCCTAGAAAGAGACCTCATCAGATGGTGTCATTTCATTCACATCTCACTTCCTCTCAGTTCCTCTCTATTGATATTACTGAGCATTACTGCTGGCTTCTTAGTTAATATTCACAGATGGAACCAAGACAATTCACAAATCAAAGTGTTTATTCTAGTCTGTTTACATGTATCTGCATTAGTGACCTCTGTGTGATGTTTTGAGGTTTTGCTTTGAAGAAGAGCAGTGAGTGGTACTTTCTAAAAGAAACCAGACTATCTGGGAAGCAAAGAAGTTGTATGGGCATGCTTCCTACAACTAACCCTTCACATACTACACTTTGCTGTGTTAAATGCCAAAAATGAAAATTAGCAGAATTTATTCAAGGAAATTCATATGAAGGCTTTATTTATTTAAACATATTTAAATTAGACAAATGCAACTATGTTAGTAATAAATAAAGAAAATTTTCAAAATTCTGCATTTTTCCCCTGAACTATTTTTTATGTCAATATTTTACATTTCTGAAAAGTTCAGAACAAAGCTTACATTTACATTCTCCAGCAATTTCTTCCCATTTCCCTAGAAAGTACTGAGATTCAACCCATCCATGAAGGTTCAAACTTCTACACATTTTCATATGCATATCAGCTTGTCCAGTTTTCCATGGGACCTCTAAAGCTAAGGGAGGGTGCTGGATTTTCCAAGAAGGCCGTGACCACTCAAGGACTGTACAACTCCAATTTCCACATTTTGCTTGAAAAGACATAGCGGCTGGTTAATGTATTGAAATTCCTTACCTCAAGTTGTCACTGACAATGTCTGTGTCAAAGCCCATTTTTGCATTGCTTCCAGACTTCCAATATGTTCTTGTAGCAGCTTTTTTCTCCAGCCAACATCTACAGAGAGCAGTACTAGAGGACAGAGCAGTTGATGTGGAAGCTGCAGAAAACAGATGATTCCTCTGCCACAATGTTCAGTCTCTCCTGATAGCTGGCCACCAAGTGTGTCAGTCCTGAGTGGAGACAGAGGTGCTTGGAGCGATCTCTACCACAGGTAGTCCCAGAGCAATGGTGAATAGCCCAGCCTTGTTCTGACCAATGATCAGGATTTGTAGTCAGGAGCTTATATCTCTTTCACAGTCATCTCAGTCAGACATCAACAGATCTCTTAAATCCCTGTGTCCCACCATGGAATTCCGTAACAGCCTGTTGCTACTGACTGCTGCATATGTGAAATGTCTGCATCTGAAGCTCTGGTGTTCATTACCCCTGGGACTTTGCCCTGGGAGTAGGGGCCTTAAATAACAGCTTGGGCTTTTCAGCTATCGGATGGTACTGAGCTGTATGTCTTCAGGGACACATAAGTATTCAGCAAAGTTTTGCTGTCAAAGAGGCTTGTCCTAAACTTTGCCAAATATTTTTCACTTTTTACAAGGTAAGTTTAAAATCTTTTGTTCATATGTGATGAACTGCCATGAAAGTGGGGTTTGAGGTTTATTTGTAAACCTGGGACCCAGGGACCCTTGTCAGCCAGCAGAGGCAGCTAAAGGACCAAGTGCACTTTGCATAGATCCCCTGAACTGACACATTTGTGCCAGTCAGTGGGTGGCCATATCTTTTGGTGTTACACTCAGTAAAGGCACAGTTGCACTGTCAAGATAGAAAAGATCTCTCAGTTAATTTATGTCACTTAAAACATAGTACCAGGCTACTGTTTGGGAAGTACTAAAAGAGTTTGCAGAAATAGTTGGTTTCCTATGGTCCTGCCCTCGCATTACAGCTCTCTTTGCCCAGGCTGAAATTCTCCCATTGATATTTTTTATTGTAATTGTATCTATCAAAAATTTTGGCTGAGTAGCAGTTTATAGGAAAGTATCTGTTTGCTTCTAAATTTTTTGTGTCGTGAAACACCAGAGAGGCAGAATAAAAATAATCAGCTTTATGTCTAGCTGCTCTGGCACTGTTTTGCTCTGCCAATACAATATATAGATTATTTTAGGAATAATCAGGTGGAAAGGAAGCAGCCATGCTGCTCATGTCTTTATTCTGTCTTGTATGAATAGTTGCTCAGCTAAATAGCTCCAAGCACGTAAAAACAGAGAGAAGCTTAATTTGAATAAATGTTTGAAATAATTTTAAATCCCTTCACAGCTCTTCAGGTTGAATTTATATGCTGGTGTACTAATCCTGCCCGAAGGGTCAGCGGAAGATATTATAATCTGTATTGACAAAGCTGTAGGACAAACTCATTCTAGATTCAGCTTCACTGACTTTAGTGGATTTGCATTTGGAATTGGCTTTTCTAAAGAAAAACGGCTCTTTTTGTTATATAAAATGTTTCCTAATAGTTTCTTCCATTGGGCTTCAATTTTGTCTCTATGTCTGTTATCTATCCTAGTTCTCCCTGCCAGAATGGAGGAACATGCATTGATGACAATGGTTTTGCACCCCATGCTTCCTGTCTGTGCCCTTCTGGTTTTGCTGGCAACTTCTGTGAAATCGATAGAGACGACTGTGAATCCAACCCGTGTGAGAATGGAGGAACATGTACAGATGTTGGTGTGGGTTTCAGCTGTTCCTGTCCCCATGGCTATACAGGAGAGCTCTGCAGCAGCCGTGTCACATTTTGTGCAAGTGGCCCATGTGAGAATGGAGGGACTTGCAGTGAACATCCCCAGGGAGGGTTTGAGTGCATCTGTAAACCAGAATTTGTGGGCGTGACCTGCAAACATCCCAGCAAAAACACAAGTCTCTCTGGAATGAATATGGAGACAAAGCGTATGCAGAATTACAAGCCGCCTTCAAAAGCTCACCACAGATCAGTGCATCAACAACAAGAAATCCTGAAAATAACAGTGAAAGAAACAATCCAAAATGCAGATCCCTTACTGAGTAGAAGCCAGGTGATATGTTTTGTTGTGCTAGGCTTGCTTACATGTCTTGTTGTCTTGGGTACTACTGGGATTGTTTTCTTTTCAAAATGTGAAATGTGGCTTGCTAATGCCAAATATAGCCATCTCCTGCGCAAGAAAAAGAACTTTTTTCTGAAGTCTAACAATGGGGAAAACCTCTCAGTTAATATTATCTTCCCAGAGAAGATCAAATTGACTAATTACACTAAGAACTACACTGCCATCTAGGCCCTTGAAAGCCAAGCAGCATCTTGCAACTTTTCATAGCAATATGTAAAACTTGTCGCCTGTGGTTGGCCTCAGTATTTGTGGGTATATTTGCTGTAAATTGCGCTGAGTGATAATGAAGAAATGTAATGTATCTGTCTTGCTAAGGGTTTTTTCATTCCCCAAAATAAAAAGTAAAAAAAAAAAAAATTATTAAAGAGCAAGGAATGTTACTTTGATTCCTTTTCAAGGCAGCTATTTTTTGTAAAATAAAAAATAACTTATCACTGGAACTGTATTGCAGCTTTCTTGTCTTGTGCATAGTTTATCTGGCAAGTACGGTACTTGCAAATTACTCAGTAATGCTTTTTTTTTTTAATAAACAGCAGTTAAGGGCTATAATTGTTTATTTATTCATTTCTAAACCTTACTCTACAGCAAAGTCTGCAACAAGTGTCCATGCTGAATGCTTTTGTTATATCTGATAAAGGCTTTAGAGACTGCAACCAGCAGGAGCAAATTCACACTGATATCTCACCTATTCAGTCAGTGTTGCTATTTTTACATGCTTATAAGAGAGATTCTATAGAATCTTAGAGGTCTTTGGGATATTAATTTCAGGTTAAAGGTCTCCTGCTTGAAATGCTGCATCTATAAATTGTTCTATTTATCTATTTTAAAATGTTAAAAAGGTGTTCAATGTCTTTCTTTTTAGAGACCTAGTAGAGATTTAAACGATCAGATTCTGACTTTTCTATAAATATTCCTTAAAGAACTCTGCTGAGGGAAGTATCCTTCATGACTGTGTCATGTGGAGAAATGAAAAGATGTCACGTGTCACCTCAAATAGGACAGCTGCTTTTAACTCTTCACTTCTGCTTTTTCTGTCACATTTCAAGGAGAGGACAAGGTTTTCAAGACTCAAAAGCAGCAGTGGCAAACAGGCAAAGGGTCGTGAAAGCCATGAAAATGGCAGGGACCTGAGGGCATTAAGAAGTCTTCACCTCCCTGAGGAGACTCACCTGGAGCTCTCACCCACCTCCTGCCCACAGGTCCATTCTGGGTCAGCCCAGTGCTGTTGGTTCTGGTCTCAGCTGTGCTGTAGCCGTGCTGGGCTCCACCTCTGCCTGCAGTTGGTCCTTGGACTACCTAGGTAGCCCATCTGCTGAAAGGACCCTTTGGACCTGTGCTCTAACCCTGTCTCTGGCCTTGTCTGCTTTTGCTCCTGTCTGGAGCCCATGGATGCCCCTTGTACCTGGTTCTCCACTTGCTGTGTCTGGAGCTGCCAACAGGCCCCATTACCAGCACCAGCTCTGATGATGTGTTCAGCTTCTGTGAGCCTGTGCTGCTGGTGAGGCCGTGGGTTTGTCCCACCCTGGGGTATGACCCTCCTGGGTCTTCCAGCTTCCTTTCCTAAATGGCCAGCCTGACATGACTGCTCCTTGTAAGAAAAACAATCAAACAAACAAGGAAACCCCCCCAAAACAACAAAACCAATCACTTCCAACTGCAGTGCCTAAAGGTGTCTTTAACTGCAGTTATGTGGCAATTTATTTCCCCAGCCAGCCTAGATAGGAATGATTAGCAGCTTCTTCTCAGCTCTCTCATAACTATGCTATTCCCAAATCCATTAACAGCTGCTCAATTAAAAAAAAAAAAGCCTTAAAGCACAGACATGGCATTATAGTAGGATTTTTTTTGTTAAATCTCTGTTAATTGAGATTGAATATACAGCAGGTTTGCTGTATTGCTGGTAACATTTGCACATATCATAGCATTACAATGTAGTGCTAAGAGGAAAAATGGTGTTCAGATACTGCTGTGGAAAGTGTTGAGTTCTAGATAACAGGGTAAAAATTTTAAAGGAAGAAGATCCTCCTTCTCAAAGATCTTGTTGGCAAGACAAATATTCACCAAACCCAGCAACTTTTCAGCCAGTTGTAGTGAAGTTTGATGGAGACTTAGAAACCCAGATGAATGTAAAACCAGGTAAGCAGAGTTGAATTTCAAGCCATGAAACATGAGTCATAGGAGTTGACACACTTCTCTTAAACCAATGTGTTTTAAACATATAATTCATTATTGTGCATTTTAACATGATTAGAAATATGTTAGGGTCAATTTGGAGATAATTAGAAACATGCATAACTCTGCTGGGTGTCTTCCAGCTTTGATGCAAAACCAGTTAGAACTTTAGATGTCTGCTGGGAATCAGTGGTTAAATTCCTGAGTTGCCTGTACACCTTCGCCCCCACCTTTGAGCTGAGGCTCCCTTATCCCTTAGAGCTTGGTCTGCTCCAGGACAGAACAAGACTTTTAAGTAACAAAACTTTGTGTTTTAAACATACAAAACTTTGGAAATTATAATTCATATTTATAAATTGTTCCCCTTTTTTTGGCCATGGTGACCCAGTTGGCAGCTCTTCCATCACAGTGTATTTCTTCATATGCAGACAGAAGAGCATTTTTGAAGAAAAGTCGTTTGCACAGCATGGAAAAAGAACAGGGAGATTTCAACTCCCTGTATCCTTCCTATCATTGGTGGTGCCAGTGAACAGTACAGAAGACTACTACTGTCCTGCTACCTTCTCCAAAGGGAAAAAGTGTTACCTTAAACATGAAAGTCTGGAGAAAATAGTATTTGTCTTTAGCTTCTCTGTTCTAGAAAAGAATTAAACGTGTATGTTTGTTTTTGATATCTGTTCTGTTAGTGTAGTGAATAGCTCCAAACCCTTATCACCACGGAAGTGACAGACTGCTGGGATGATAAAGAAGATTATGGATCAATAGCCTGCAATAGGTTTAAAGTTAAAGTTTAAAAGCAAGAAGTTTAAAACAAGCATTGTGCATAAACACTGACATAAGAGCAAAGAGAAGACACAGCAGTGATACCAGTTTTATGTTATTTCTACATATTTTTTATCAATGGACAAAGCACAGCATATCTGTGATACCCATTGCCATTGGTACCAACCTGTGTTGCCATGTCTCACCCTTTGATTTCTGAATGTTCTCCTTTAGTCAAGCAATGATGCCTCTGAGACTCCCAACTCATCTCTGCTTAACTGCCTGTGTAAACAAAAAAAATAAATAAGGACAATTAGTTTGAGGTTTGGGTTGGGACAGTGGGACAGTTTGTTAAGGGCAGTAGCTCCTTCTTGTGCCCAAGGTATAGGGGAATATATTATTATATTATTTTTATTTTAACCACCTCCCTTT
Source organism: Oriolus oriolus (assembly GCA_013400235.1). Lineage (NCBI taxonomy): Eukaryota > Metazoa > Chordata > Aves > Passeriformes > Corvidae > Oriolus > Oriolus oriolus. Next base: position 1,184,645 of record VXBT01012885.1, read on the forward strand.
GAGCCATCTTAGCCTCTGTGCCTGTTAACAAAAAAAAAAAGACCCGTAGATGTTCCACAAATATCTGGGGTTTAGATACAGGCTGTGGATGGCTTTTTCTGGTTTGTTTTGTTTGTTTTGAGTTTGTTTGGGTGGGTTTTGGTTTTGGGTTTTTTTGAGGGGGGGATGTTGGTTTGTTTTTTTCCGGGGAGGGAGGATATTACATAACCGTCATGGGGGAGAGGTAATAATTCTGGAAATTCTGGACAAAAATACCTGATAAGTGAATACATACATGGTTTTTCTTTTTACTGCCATTCTTGATATCGATGCTTAAACCAAGAATGTATGCATTGCTTAGGATCAGTAAGAATTCTGTTTCGAAGTGCTGAACCATCTGCTGATAATATATCCACAACAGCCCAGCTAGTTTGCTCTTCTAGGTTGATAACATGAGGTTCTGTTTTCAAGGAAATATTTAGATCCAGGTGGACCACGGTATTTCTATTTAAAACAGACCTTCGGCTTTGGAGAGGGAAGCAGTGTTAAGGGCCTGGCTACAGGAATATGTACAAACCACCCCTGAAAACAACAGGGCAGTTTGCACTGGCCCAGTACAATACTTTTCTCAACTATGTCATTCCCTCTCCAAGTTCTCTAATTTGCCTTGGCAAATTTATTTACTACCACAGCCTTAAGGGCAGAACAATTTGCTACAGATATAGGACACTTTTTGTTTTTGTAAATACAAGACTTTTCTGGCAGAACTACATGCGTATGCATCCAGAGAACATGAAATCATTGCACATGTGCTATACATACATTGTGAATTTTCCAAAACACATCTCATTTACTATGCATTTCTTGTGAAGGAGCCATGGACAAATCCTGTGTTCCTGGAAGTCACACAGCCTAGGAAAATATCCAGTTATGCCTGGCTTAGGTGAAAGAAGTGTCTTGAGAGAAGACTTTTGTAGTTGCTCAACCCATATTGGAGTAGGCACAAAGGTCCACAAAGGCAGGGAAGCTTTGTTGCATCTCTGTGGCCATTAAATGAGAGCCACCCAGCAAATGCACTGGGATTTTGCCCCTTTTAACATCAAGTAATATTTTAAATTTCCTCTTAATTTTCTTGAAGGAGATGAAGATACGTTTTAAAATTCTGATGTGAAGGTTGTTTTAAAACTTTGCAAGAGGGGGAATAAGATTTCATGTAAAGAGGAATATTTCAGTTTCAGATATAAACTGAACTGTTGCTCTGGGATTTGAAGGAACCCTTGAGTTAAATAATTTTGGTTATTAGCTCTAAAATTCAAAGGGATTACAATTTTTCTTCCATTTCACTCCCCTGTAGGTCCTTGAGTTGGGGAACCTGTGCTGAAGCTCATATCTGAGGGTCTCAGAGAAGTCCATGGGTACACAATGAAGAATGGTCCTTGTCCATAGCAATTGAGAGAAATTCTACAGGCGCAGAGCAGCATTCTTATATTTTCATGGTCTCTTAAAGGCAAGTCTAAGCAACTTCAAAGATGCCAAAATACGAAAGTGATATAATATAAAGAAGAGGGAGTAATCCAGGCTTAGTGAGGAGGTTTTTTTAGACCAAAAATATTTTTATAACAGAAGCTTGGAGCAAAAATACTGCTTTGTTCTTCGTCTCTCGGTCCACCTTCCTCTTTCAAAACGACGCCCTTACTATTAGCTGCAGCCTTCAACTGCGTCTGTCCGCTTGATGGCAGTATTTGAACACAGAACCGCTTGAATCTCTTCAAACCATTCCCTGCGCATTTTGCATCGGAAAGTTTGTAACCCGTTCTCGGTGATTGGTTATGGGAAAATGGCAAAAAAGAGAGAACCAGAACATGCCAGCAGTCCTTCGCCTGTAGGTAACCACTGCCCTTGACATGGTGAGCTGCAGCAAAACCACGTCGGCATCAGCAGAGAAAGAGCAGTGTTTCCCCGAAGAGAATTACTGCTCTCCTTTGAAATTAAACTGAAGGTAGAATTCAGCCATTCTTCTAACTTGTACGTGGCTTTTGATAGACCAAACGCAGACACTGTGCACTTTTAAAGTGTTCAAGGGCAGTGCTGGATAGGGCTTTGAGCAACCTATTTGTATCCCTGACCACAGTAGGGGAGGTAGAACTAGACGATCTTTAAGGTCCTCTCCAACCCAAACCATTCTAGGATTCCATGATATATAAAGAAAACTACATGAATGAAAGTAGCTTAAATGAACAGTCACTGAGAGGAAATTAAGAATAATGAAAGGAAAACCAAGAAATTACTTTATATAAATACAGCTAAATGAAAAATTTTGGTACACTGCTATGCTCCTAGCCTCTCTCATTTTGCTTGACTAGTTTTTTTAACATGGAAGAGGGCATGCACAGCAACTTTGTTAATAATCTAATATCCATTCTTATGCTACTCACACCAAATGGCGAGATTTTTATTTGCCTGTCTCTGCCTTATTGACTTTCTAAGGTGTTCAAATTGGAAAAGGGGATGTGTTTTAATTTTGAAAAATATGTGTTTTAATTTTGAAAAATCTTTTTTGTACCAAATTCAAGGACAGAACTTCACTCAGATTTTCAGAACGGATGCAGGCACATCACAACTTGCTGGGAGCTGTGCATCTGTAACATTTCCAGCAAGAAATAGTTAATATTTCAAAAGGCTAAATAAACTTGGAGTTATTCCATTCTACTTCCCAGTGTTTAAATTGCTGGAAGTATTACAAGAGTCCTGCATTTTATTATGGGCAAATGTAAGCTTTGAAGGGATTCAAGCCTTTACTCTCACCTGTGCCTGTTTTTCTTCCTATCTAATGGGACTTGGAGGACTAAGGAGATCTGACTGATCTGGTGACTGGGAGCCTGGATTGCTGGGAGATATGAGAGGCAGCCTGTTTTCAGGGAGTGTTAGAGTAGTCCCTGTAGTTTTGAGCCCAAGAAAGAGTTAGTGATGCCTCCTTGCTGAGAGAGAACAAAGATTGCCTGGAAGCCAGAGATGAAAGCATAAGGATCACGTGTGGGCTTACTGTTGGGAAAGAGCCATAAAGGGACCAAATCTGATGTGGAGCCCTGTCTGAGGCAGTTTTTCTTTAGACAACTGCAGGGCTGTTATATTCTAAGAGATTAGCTCAGCAGGGGAGATCTTAGTTTGTGCTTTATAGGAGCACATGTGAAGTTGAGGGAGCTAAGAGGGAGAAGCTGCAGCTTTATCAGGTTTGCTCTGCACAGCTGCCTGCAGGCCCTGTCCTGTTCTCCCCTTCAGAAAGCTGGAATTGTCCAATAGTTTCAATGAAACTGCTGCTGTTACCTTGGGGTGTCGTCTTCCTTTTGAATATCAGTTCTTTTGATATTTTGCTCATTACTGCACAGATTCTGCATTGATCTTGGCTAGAGATTTTCATTTTTCTATCCTACGGTTATGATCTTCATATTAAAAAAAAAATAGTACCAATGAGTGAAAAAGGGTGCAAAAAATTCAGGCTGGCCCCCAGCCTCAAGACTTCCCTCTCCAGAGAAAAGCTTAGAGATTGGCTCTGTTGGCCAAGTTACAAAATTGTGACATGCAAATGGCTTTCCAGTAGCTCCCTCCAGTTCCTAAGTAGGTAGATCCAGGGTGATCATGCCCATTGATATCATTTCCAGAAGCATGAATTTGGGGAAAAGGGGCTTCTTTAACACTCTGCACGCTAGTGTCTTAAATCCATCTGTCTTTGAGAGCAACCACAATGGCATGGATAAAAGTAAACAAATAGAGTGGTGGTAGTGCATTTAGAATGGAAGATCATGCCCAGACCCATAATCCACGAACAGCTTTAGCAAAGGGCTTCATGTTCTACTTAGCCGGGGCACACAAAAAAGGAGAAGAAAATGGAGAAATAGCCTAGTTTAAAGAGACAATGGAATGGTGAGTCCAAGCATTTGCTTTGAGGATGTGAAGTAAAACAGTGGGATGGTCTCCACAGAATCCCAAGACAAAAGAGGAATGAAGGCCACCCAGTTAACCTGGAAACAATGAAAGTCCTCAAAGTCCTTGTCATTCTAGCAGGCGCGACTAGCTTCAGGCAGGGGAGGAAATCTAAGTAGGTGGCATAGCTAGAAGAAGCTGGGAATTTAGGCTTTGTTCTTTTCTTCTGCTCCCCCTGAGATGTGCTGTTTAGATTTGCCATACTCTACCCAATTGCTTACAGGCGGCAGGGCATGTGTGACCACTACACGATGATGAGGAATTCGACATCCTGGTATGGACGAGTGCCTACCATCCATTGCTCTGTTAAAAGAGAGGCAAGAAGTGAGGAGGTTGAAATGGGATTGATGATAATCAGCAAGCATGATATTCAGCCTGCCTTAGGTCCTTGCTCATGAAAAGGGCAAGTTAGAAGAAAATACATCTGCAGTTTAATTCAATGATATTCAGCAAAGACTATCCTAAATAGTTGAAGAGCTGCCTGTTTGTATCCTGATGATGCCTATAGCTAGGCAAAAACAGTGTTCCTTTGGGCAGGACCATGATGTAAGTCTTTCAAAAAAGCAGTTGTAGCTTAAAAGGATTCCTTGCTGTTCTTTCTTCTCTCCAGTCTTTGGAAGAACTTGATGTAGAGGAGACAAAATGTTATTCAAGCCTGTGCTACAAATGCTGGAGCATTAAACTATCAGCTTAAATAGGTCTTCAGATGTATTCACATAATAAACACTTACATATGTTCTGTCTCTTGTGGGCAGTGCTGAGTTTGCAAATGAGTGAGTTTCCACTGAAAAGTTCCAGCTAAGGCTGCCCACAAGCCTCTGCCCAATCAATATTCACATTTTTTCTACAGAAATACATTTGCCCTAAAGTGCCAGTGAACTGAACTGATTGTGTATTAAAAAAAGAAAAAAAAAAAAAAAGAAAAAAAAGGAACACTTTGAACATGGACAGCGTGTGCTTGAATATTTGCAAGGTGCCTTAGCAGGCCATGGCTGTGGCAGTGAGCGATGCTGTGACTAGATGGTGCACTTGCCATATCATACACAGAAACTACAAATGGAGCGGTGATAGCTGCTTCTTGCACAGGTATTTGTGAAAGCTCTGGTGGTGATTACTGTGTGCATATCTGTCTTTGTCTTATTCACTACTATTTATGTTGTCTTCTTGGCACTTATACTGTAAATCCTGCCTGCACTGAAACTTGTCTGACAATTCTTTCTGTGAGCCTGGGCTGGGGCTGAGATAGCAATGCCTGATGCAAATCACTGACATTCAGTTTTCCCATGCTTAGTCTCTGGCTCAGACTAGTGTTGTTTTAAGTCTAAGCAAAAAAACAGCTTGGTTTCCAAGGATGAGAAGAGATTGTCTCTTCTACTTGTTAATTAAAAATAATAATCTGACAGTCATGTTGAAGCATAACAGCACTATTCTGAGGGCTGCTCACACAGACTTGATGCCCTTTTGACATGAGTTTTATTGGGCTGTCATGAATTTCTAGTTATTAATGCAATAGTTAAAACAATAAGCATGAGGGGAGAAAACATCGCGTTTATTGGAAACAACTATTCCATGTAAATGTCAAGCTTTTTAAAAGTAGAAGTACACCTCCTGCAGGTCAGAGATCAACCCTCGCAACATCTTAGAGCTTCTGGCTGAAGTATACTCCCTCACAGATAACAAGTTGTTGTGCCTCAATTGCCCTAGTTACAGACTGCATGAAGCTGCCCAACCTGGAGCAAATAAAAAAGTAATTTGAGTTGTTTTGTCTTCCACTTTCAGTGAACTCAGAATGCCTTGTGCTTATTGTGAGCTGCCAGTTGCACATGATTACAGGATGCAGCTGGCTGTAGTGTCCTGTTCTCCTGCAGAAGCATGTGGCTCCCTGAGCCTGAGGTGTGATGGACCTCAGATCCTTACTCTGAATTAGTTCCAGTGGCAGAAAAGGGGATTTTAAGGGTGTTAGACTGAAAAACTTCGTAACGTTTATTCGAAGCCTGCCTGGAGATCCTTGTGCGTGAAAAGGGCAAGTGGGAAGAAAATACATTTGCAGTTTGATTCAATTTTTGCATGTGTGTGTGTGTGTCTGAATAAAGATTTCAAGATAAAGCTCCTATTCTGAAATTAGAACTGAAACTGGAGCCACAGAGGGCCCTGGGGTTGCATTCTCATTTGACTGGCTGCATTCTTCTCAAAGTTCAGTGAGGATAGCTTATGGCTGCTGGGATATGAAAGTTTAGTGCTTCAGCAAAGCGCCGTGCATCACCCATACGGCAAACTTGTTTCACCTTGGCACACCGCTGCTGGTGCAGATTAAAAGATTTGGCTGGAGCAGGGCTCCAGCAATTCTTTCATTCTACCTAAATGGTCACCGATTCTTCAACATGTCCACCCTGCAGAATCAATCTGCACTTGTGAGATAGCATTTTGACATGAGGGAACACAAAAGGACCTGTGAATTACTCTCTTTTGTACATGCTAAAAAGTGGAACAGCACTGATTATTTAAAAAAAAAGAAAGAAAATAAGTTAAGTACTAACTTTTCTTTGAAGTAGCATTACTGAAACATTACTCTTGCTGTGTTTGCCTTTTGGATCCTCTTTGGGCCCAGAAGAAGCCGAAGAGGGATCCTTCATCAGGAACTGTAGTGAAAGGACAAGGAGTAATGAGTTCAAACTGAAAGAGAGGTGTGGCAGGACATGTCTACCCCTCTCTCTCTGCCACCGATAGTTGACGCATATGCAAGAGATAACTTGGGTGGGTCACAAGCCCAGCATGGGGTATCCCTGGTGCCTAAAGGGTTCAAGGCCCCAGCTAAGAATCAACATCTTACTCTGGAAAGCAAACGTGGAAAGAGATGAAAGAGATAGTCTTGACCAAACGACACGGTTCTTATGTCTATAAAAGCCCACACAGTTATCACAGAGCAGAAGTCTCTTACACACCCCTTGGGAATGTGCGAGAAGATTTCTCCCTGGAGCTTGCGCAACTCCAGGTAACTTCCCCGGGGATTGAGAGAGAGGACTTTGATGTGTNGAGAGAGCGCTTTGATGTGTACCCCTTCAAGAATTGGTGGTAAGAAACATTGGATCCTAAGCTGTACTATTTCTTAGCTAGCTGTAATTTTAACGGTACCTTTAACTCCGCGTGCATGTACAAGTATTCCCTCTTTGTCTTATCCCTTTGTAGTAATAGTCTGGTTTAAGTTTTATATCTGTTAGTTTTGTGTCTATAAATAAATAATCCATTTTGTAATAGACCGAATCAGTCATCATTAAAGAACTTGTAAATCAGAGTGGATTCTGGGGTGCTAGCAACCTGAATAACGCACCTGTCTTTTCCCAAAGGCCTAGGCAAAAGACAGGAGCTGATTTAAACCTACGTCATCCATTCATAACAAGACGAAATTTAGTTTAGATAGAAGGAAGAAATTTTTCCCTGTGAGAGTAGTGAGACGCTGGAACAGGTTGCCCAGAGAAGTTGTTGATTCCCTACCCCTGGGAGTGCTCAAGGCCAGGCTGGACGGGACATTGAGCATCCTGGTGGTTGCTCCAGTGGGAGGTGTCCCTGCCCATGGCAAACCATTCTACGGTTTTTCCAGAACAACTAAGTTGCTTGACTGGACGGTGGTGGAAGAGGGCTGAAGGCTCCTCTCAGGCACAAGTATTTTAGAAAGGTTTGTCACCAAAGTCACAGCAAAGGCTGGATAGTAGCACAGGTTTAGGTTTTGATCTCCTTCTTCCTATGAAAAACACAGATATAATATTGTTTTAATTCATACCGATTAGAAACACATACAGTCTGGGCAAAGACTGACATATAAACCATATTTTAGTGTGCACTGGTTTTGAATCTCATTCTGGATTCTGGTCTGAGATCCTTCTTTGATTAATAACATGGAAATACTTTTAGAATAAAAGCTTCAGTTAACGAATTTCACCTCATTCGTTTGGAAGTTCTCTGAGAGGTAATTATTTTTATTTTCCTCAAAATCAAAGAAATGATGCCTTGGCAGGGCCCTGACTTTCTGCTCTAGTTTCTGCCATCAAGTCCCTAGACTTCTAGGTCCTCAGCCTTGGGACGCATCTTTTCCATGGGCTTGGTTAGCTCCACGAATGATACAGCACTCGTAAGGCAACTACTACCTGTCCTCTGCGGAAAAAAGTCAGTCTTGATTACTCTGTTGTTGGGGTTTTAGAAATTTTTTTTGTTGTTGTTTTGTTTTCTTTTTATTCTCTTTGGGAATTTTCCCCCATACATGTTTTGGGAGGGGCAAAATACTTGGAAGAAACAAAAGATCTGGCCACAGGGGGAGGGGGTCCGGCTGGCCTCTTTCGCCTGGGGGTGTCTCGTGTGTGGGGCAGAGATGCCGCGAGAATTGAACTGAAAAAAAGGGGGTTGGGTGCCACCCCTTGAGCTCTTGTTCTCTCTGCGCTCGGAGGGGAAGGAGGCTGTGGGGGAGAACTCGCCATAGCTGCAGGCTCCTGCCTTCTGCTGCTTTCCTTCCACCGGGACCCCCCGGAGATCCTACGCCCGCCTGTCCCTGCCCGCCGGTCCTGTGCTGCTGCTGCTGCTGCTGCTTTGAGCCTTCTTCGCTACACGGTAGCTCCGCTCGCCCTGCCTGCCGGGACCTCCCGGGGCCCCGAGTCTGATACATCTCGTCTACCACCCGGGATTTTGTGCTAACCCCTGCTGTTCCAGCCCGCTGTTCCCGAGGGTCCGGCTGGGGACCGGGACCGGCGGCCCAGAGGGTTTGTGAAGCTTTTCCTCCATCCCTTCCCGGGATCCCCGGGCCGCCATTGCCGCGTGAGCCCCGCGCTCACTCCGGAGTGCCCCCTGCAGCCGCGGGGGAACCATCGCACCCGCCCTGCGGAGGTGAAGGGTCACTGAGTTCTGTTCCTGTTTGTTGTTACTGCCATAGTTACTGCTGTTTGTTTGCTTTGTTTTATATATATATATTCATACATGTTAGTAAAGAACTGTTATTCCTATCCCTCATATCTTTGCCTGAAAGCCCCTTAATTTCAAAATAATAATAATTTGGAGGGGAAGGGGTTGCATCTTCCATTCCAAGGGAGGCTCCTGCCTTCCTTAGCAGACACCTGTCTTTCAAACCGAGACATCTGTCTACTGTCTTAAAACTGCTCTTCTCCTTAGTGGTTCTTAAACGATTGAAAGGCATTTGTTCCAGAGTGAAGATTTTAAATTTCATGCGTTTAATTCCTGTTTTTCTCTTTTGTGTACTAGTTTTGTGTCTGTGGTCAGATGGTAAAGCACACTGCACAACAGCCAGGGGTATTGCTTGCAGCTGAGTAAACCCTCTTTAAGCTGACTAAACCAAGTGAAATGGCGCTATGTTTTCCAGCAGAGACATAGACTCTGTTAGCATAAAATAATCAAAGGGTAGTTGATGATATGTATTTACCAGTGCAGGAGTGAGTTTGAGCTGGTAAAACATATGTGCTGAGGAGGCTGAAGAAACAGAAGGTTTCACAGGGGCAGGGAGGTGACTTTAACTGTCATGTTATGACAGCATGTGTTCATTGCTTTTCTGGGCATGGCCCTTTGTTCTAGTGCCTTGCTGGATGTGTTAAATCCTACGTAGCACTGAAGCTCTGGAGACTTGGAGTAAAGAAATTAAAATAAAATAAAATAAAATACACTGTGTAGTATGGGCTGAGTGTTAAGCTGCGTGCTCAGGAGAGCGTGAACAAGGAGAGCAGGGTAGCTGTGTCAGCTCAGCGCTGCCCCTGTGGCTGTGAACTCATTCTCTAGCTGGGTTTTTAGGTCAGGACAGCAGTGCTTTGATGGAGCTCTGCTATTTCTGCTGCCACAGCCTGTGCAGTCAGGACCAGCACTGCTCCACTCCTCCAGGTACCGCGCGTTACCCAGACTGGCTGACTGAGGGCTCCAGAGTCATTTGGCTTCCTTGAAAACCTCCTTCTTAAAACTGCCCTACTGAACCTAAGGGATAACCAGCAAAAGGCCAGTGAAAAAACTCAGTTCTTTCTCATGTTCACATTCAGTTATCCTTTTCTCTTTTCCCACAATTTATCATTTAAAGTAAACTAAGCCAGTAGTAGTTAAATCTGAAAATCTGTGAAGTTTCTGTTCACAGGTACTGGTATCATGAAAAATGCAAAGTAAGACATGTCTGTTTTGACTGCCAGTAGACTGCCTTTACCTACGTGATGAGACTTAAATTGTGCAAGCTGGGAGTAAAGTGTATTTCTCACTGTATTGAAGCAGCAAATGCTGATGGAACAGAACACTCCTGAAGAAAAAGCACTCTCCATTGCTTAACAACCCTCTAGAAGGTCTTTGAGAGAACAAAAGAGGAGGTGATCTCAGGTACAGCATCTGTATGCAAACATGTCATGGTACTGAACAGTAAATGGATGAAAATACAGTAAAATATTTCTGCATGTCTGGATACGCACATGAATATTGCACAGTCAGAACTCAGTTCTGCCCCCATCTTTTGTCCACTCATTCATTTCAGTTCCTTATATAGGATCAAGCCCAGAGAGTGTTTTTTTGTTCTAGAATAAGTCTATAAATTTACACAAAAAAATAAATTTCCTTTTCTAATAGGTAAAGTTTTTACCAATGCTAACAAGAAAGAAAGGTCAGTAATGATACTGCATTCATCCAGATGAGAGTAGAATATCAACCACTCTCATTCTCTTTAGACCCTGTCTTGCAAACCTTGGTGCTGGTGTTATTTATAGAAAAAATAATGAGAGACATCAGTTGCATTTACCACCTGTAGGGACAGGATGCCAGTTTGGACATCCACAAACTGAACTGAAACTTTCCTTTGATCTCAGAGAGATTTTGGTTCTCTTGAATTATTATGTTTTCTTTTGGTGCCAAGTGCAAGAGATATTGCAGGAGAAAATTAAACACACAACCTATTTTTTTTAGATCTCCATTCTGTTCTTGTGGACCAGAGATTTGGCTGACTATCCAAGCATCTGGAAGCTCCCTAAAAGCATGTTCAGAGGTTTTAAAGTCGGCTTTTTTTTTACAAGATGGTTCCTAACAGGCTGTGAACCCTTCTATAAATAATAGCATCATCTGAGTGTACATCTGCACACTTAACAGTTGCAGTGAATCTACCTACAAACAGGTGTCATTGATCCAAATAAAGTGAGAGTTGTGTAATTTTTTTCATTTGCAGTAAGTCTCAGGTTGGCTGTGTTCCCACAGAAAGATTTATTTTGCCTTCTAAAGAGATAAAAATTTTCTTTTGGTATAACTTTGGGGTTCAGTGCCTGATGGTTTTTTGAGAAAGGGGCAATAGTACTGGGAATTTTGTTTAGCAAATGTACATATGCAATGAACAAAAATATTCTGTGCTAATGACAACCACTCTTATAAGAAGAATTTGAAGTACATGTGGCTGTTTCAGCACATCCCCATCTTTCATTCTATTTAAAAGTCCCTGGCAATATGTTCGTCCCCTGGACAGAGGGAGAGGACAGACATTATTTAGCGAAGGGGCGGTTATCTGATTTCACTGACATTTAGAGAACATCAGAATCACAACAAAGCTGGGGTGAGAATTCTTTTGGCAATTACTGCAGACATACAAATTCAGTGCCTAATACTGATGACACAGAACAGATTTCCCTGCTTGTGTTGTGGAAACTTCAAAACCAACTCAGAACTGAGCCTCTTCTCATATTTGTGCATACCTGGAAAACAAGCAGGACAAACTTAACCAGAGCAAAAAGGAGGTCTTGCGCAAACATCCAGACTCTACGGACTTTATCTAAAGAGTGCAGATATTGATTTTATATATGAAGGAAAGTTTTCTGCTTCCATCTTATTCCATCTTGCAACTAACAGCATGCATAGTCTTTTACTTCTGTCCCATTCTACAGGAAAAGAAATATGACTTACAGCAATAAAATTTTGTCCTCTAGCTCATCAGGTGAGCTGAATTACATGCAGAAACTCCCAGGAAGGAGGATGCATGCAGATAAGCTACATTCCCCTGATACGTTTGTGGATCTTCACTCATAGCTGGTCACAGAAGTCTTCAGCCTTGACTTTCTCATCCTTTACTTGAGAATAGCTCAGGGTAACTTGCAAAGGTCCCAGTTTAAATATTCCTATTTGCCTCTGGAGTCTGTATGAAGTTACAAATCCCATGAACTGATAGCAAGATTAAAAAACAGCATCCTATGTCTTTTCCTGTGACCCTATCCATTTTACAGGATCTGCAGTTCAACATTTTTCTTTCCAGGTCTACCTAGGTGATTTCAGGAATTCACGCACATCAGTAAAGGATAGGTGGAGAAACAGCCACGAAGGAAAACCCTAAGTAGCACCACACCTTCTGAAGTGATGCTGTGAGGACTGCAGGAGCTGTGAGAGGGGACTGAAGGGTAGTAATGTGGCATTCAGAATTCACTGAAGCAAGGGACTGAAGCTGATGGCCAGAAATTCCAGAGATAAAGAGTATTCCAGAGGAAGCTGAAAATCTTGTTCAGTCACCCTGATTCATACAATAAGAAATTTTAGGTGTACTTTCTGAAGGCTGAGCTCTTGCAAAACTGCAAGTCTTCTGTCATAAACTTAGACAAGAAATGTACTTGGTAATGTGGAGCTATTTGTGCCATCTGGCAGCTGTCAGCTTTCTCTATTCACTTCCCCCCTACTAATGCAAAACACAGAAACTGGACCTTTTACATCTTGCTATGTGAAAAAGTTTGGAGTCTAGAGGCTTTTTAAGGCCAAACCATTGCACTGTTCTGGTGCCTGCTATTTGGGCATCCATTGCAAACATTAATAAGAATTTATCCTGGTTGGCAACAACCATATATTCCTTCTTCCTCTAATATTCCTTTATGGCAGTGTGTTTTCCAAGAACATTGCACATGTCCTCTTAAACACCTGAAATTCACCTCGTACACTGCTTCAGAAGGATTTAAAAAACAGCTGGTGTTTATCTCATTGCTATCTCCATTTTTAGCTGCAGTTTGCTGACCTCCATAATTTTATCAAAGATTACATTCTTTTTTCTTTCCTTTTTGCCAGAAAACTTAAAGCTATTCTCAAATCTTTTTTAGTCAGCACTGACACTTTGCTATAAGCCACCTGTGAAATGATTAATTTTCTTGTTTTCCATTTGTGTTGTGTCCTGTGAGGAGAGGCACTGGGTCAGGAAGGACCTTCAGGTGAAAGTGGAGAGGTTGTGCCCAGAGGGGACAAGAGGGCAAGGCAAGGCAGCAGACAGAAATAGCTGCAGCAAGTAGCCAGGAACTTGCCCTGCAAGAAGAAGGCAATGAGAGACAGCAGCCAGACCTTTATGGGGAGGGAAAGACACAATCACTGGAGTGGGTGCTTTAGATTTGGAGTGGATGGAAACAGCCTGGAAAAAGGGTTGCTCCCCAAAGGAGATGGTGAGCAAAGGTAGTTTGGTTTATAAATGCATTTAGTCTGTTCTGCAACTAGATTTCTGTATGCCAGAATAATGGGACATTATAAATCTAGGTTTTGCAGATTAAAGGTTATGTTTTTCTCTTTTATTTGTTTGTTTTGTCATTCCATGGGTGCAGACTATAGGGAAAGAAAGTCTAGACACCCTTGTCATAAAACTGTGGTTGTTGTGGGCATAGTTCTGTTCTGTAACGATTTCTCTGGTGACACTGACTACTGCAGGCTGGATGTCAGTTCCAGCACTTTCTTGAGGGTGGTGGGGCACTGGAACAGGTTGCCCAGAGGAGTTCTGGGTGCTCCATCTCTGGAAGTGTTTGTGGCCAGGTTGAATGGGACTTTGAGCACCCTGTTCTAGTGGAAGTGCCCCTGTCAGAGGGGTTGGAACATAATGATCTTTAAGGGCCGTTCCAACCCCACCTATTCTATGATTCTATTTTTTCACTATCAATAAAAAATAAAGCAGTATGAGGAGTTGTGCAGAACAACATGCAGTGAATTGACATTTCATTACTTGGATCATCCCTGCCTAGAAAAGATGCTCTGGCTTTGCTCTCTAGAGGCTGCTGTAAAGTCAAAGTCTTATGATGTTCATAATGTAAATTAAAATATCATGTATTTCACAGACTGGCCTTACAGCACCTCTCTTTGCCCTGAGGTGCTCAGCTACCTGGAGAGCCCAGCTCAATGCACAACTGAGCTCACTCTAATACCTGGAAGAAAAAAGAAATCTCAATGTAATTCTTCTCTGAAGCTACACATTTCAGATGAGAATAGCGTAGGGAAAACAGTAGCAAACAAATCCCTGCTGCTTTTCGGCAGAAAGGTAAGATGGTGCATGAACCTTACTTTTGGGGAGTTTTGTGCCTTTAGATTGGAAGTAGTATTCGTGGAGCACTCCAGAGTGGTGAGATTTTCTGCATCAGGATGTCACAGTGCTGTGAGCATGCATCGTAGGCAATTGGTTGCCAATCCCCAGAACAGTGCCAACTTCAGAAATGAAAGATGTTGGTGGGGGTGCTGCTAACCACACATCTTAGGTTCCAAAAAAATAACATATTACCTGGGCGAAGTCCATCTGCTGAAGCTGTAAAAATTCTGAGCTCTCAAAGGCCATAACAAACCTCACAGTGGAAACTTGATTCTCCGCTATTCAAAGAAATTTTCCCTGTTCAGCACCTTGCCAAATGTCTACAAGGTTCTGGCTTTACAAATTTCTCTTTAGTTCTTTCTTGGTTCCATTTCACTTTTATGCAACTCCTCCAAGATACCAGGTCACCTCTGCTTGTAGTATATCCCGTTTTTCCATTTTTGACTGGTTTTTGAATAGCTGTTCCATGACTGTTGCTGTTTAGTTGTAACATAGTATCATCTGTATTTCTGGACCAAGATCGGGGTCCCATTGTGACACAATGTAAGCAAACAGGGCGGGAGACAAATCACTGTCCCAAAATCATATCAACAAACCATAGCAGAGTGAAGGATAAGAAAGTGGGAAGATGAACCATAATGTGGATGAGATTTAGTTAACAGTTGTTGTGACTCAGGAAACAAGTCTGAGCTGGATAATTGGAGCTGCTGTCTTGCACCCGGAGCCTGGTGGCATAACCCAGCCCTGCCTGCTAACGTGGTGTGGCAGGTTTGTAAGCATCCCCGGGGTTGGCTGCATGCAGCATTATTTGAACCAAGACTGCAAATATGTCAGCTCTGATTCCAGGGCTCTTCTACAACACTCCTCTGTGATTGTTTCCTCAAAAGCAGAACTAAAAGGATTGAGCTCGATAGAAACTATTTTATTCCGTTTCATATGTTTGCAGTTCCTACCTCCCAAGAATCTGTTCAGCTTGCTAAAAAATGAAATTGCTACAGATGGATATTTCTTTCAATTACTGTAGAAACATGTAACAAAGCCTCTGGCATGCCAAGAACCAAGCATCAAAGCTCAAGAGCTTACATATTCTATTAAGTGGTTTAATATTGTAGAGAAGAAGAGAAAAAATACAGTGTTTTGTCCCTCATGTCCTTCTTTAGGAGACCTCAGGGAACCAAAAGGTTGCAGTTTTTCTGGTCTCCGTGCTCTAATATTAAAACACTTAATAAAATATGTAAGCACTGGAGCTTTGATGCCTGGTTCTTGGTATGGCAAGTGCAGCTCATATTGGTTTGATGATTTGGGGTGGTCTGTGGGAGATTATTACCCCCTCCTGTTGAGATACCACAGGAAATACAGGACTGGTGCACAGACTTCCTTGTTGTCCTGGGTGTAGCTGCTACTTGCACGACTCGTCCTAACCTCAAAAAACTTTTCATTCAAAGGGGATAGCTGTAGCAAAGGTGAGTGGACAAGCTCACAGCTCCTACACTACAACAGAGACTTTCTATCACATAGACCCATTTGGGGCTGCAGACTGAGACACACGCAGCAGCAGGAATACAAAAAAAGCTGAGCATTGCCATAGACCCGTGTTGTCCTGCAGCTCAGTAAACACAGACCGGCTCATTTGTCAGCATGGGCTGACCAAGAGGCTGTTTCATCACGGTCCCATCTACCAGCACTACACTCCTGTGCTACCTGTGTGTGCACTGGAAGTGAAACAGAAAAAAGTCACTCCAAAACCTATCTTGTTTTCATTTATTTTTCCAGGCACACATGATCCAAATTAGAACTGAGTAAGAGTAGGAAGTCCTGCTCCGTGGGAAGTTGTTTCAGACTTTGCTGGAAAAGATAAGATGAAAAAAATTTAGATTCATTTAAACAGTAAACTGTGTCTTGAAAATGACTTTGTTGGCTTGAAGGTCTGGTACACAGTTTTCAGATTGCCCAGGACCGGTCTCCAGCCCTGCACCAACCATGTGACTCCCACGTTGTGCCACAAGGTTCAGAAGTAACCTGGATATTTCCAGCAGAAAAAAAAACTCTAACCTGAAACAAAGAATGAGGAGAAGCCTGGAAAGTAGGGCCAAACTGTGCTTCAGCAGAGATAATGATGTTGTAGCAAAGCACATTTGATTAATACAGCAAAAAAGGTAAACAGGGCTGCAGCTCTTACAGGGGAACTGGCCAAGAGGAAAATGAAATATAGCACTTTATTGTAATTAAATATTATGGAGCTGATCGAAGGGACCCAGGATAGGAGTGAAAAATAGATTAATTTAGGTAAAAGAAATATTTAATTATCAGTATTTTGAAACAGCTTCAAAAATTCCTCTACAGGCAACTTCACCTACTCTCACAGAATTATCTGTCTTACTGAAATTTCAGATCACTCTGAATGAAAACTGCTTTACCTGTCTCTTTTTTTTCAACTTGCTCTAAGAAGTTTTTATAATTATTTCAATAGTGTATCTTTGATCCATCTCCCCTTTTAAGGCTGGATCCTTCTCTCACTCTTACTGCTTTTATATCAGTACAACTTCATGCATTTGGACACCTAACAAAGACACAAATTGGTCTATGGCCTGAAAATATGCCAAGATTTTCTAATTTTAGCATCAGGAAAAAGGAATAAGTATTCCCTAAATTCTGCACACCTCCTTCATCAGCTTAACACTGGCCTAAATCAGTCTCTCTTCAAATGTTTTGTGATTGCTATAATGAAATACTCTGGCTGTGTATTAGATGTGGAAACATGTTCTTAAGCCTTGTTTCTAATTTTAGAATGAGTATTATGAGGGATTTCTATTCCTTGCTCATTTAAAATTTGGTTTAATAGCTGTAGAGGAGGCTATTGAAGGAGATCACCAAAATACTCAACTGAGCTTTGATAAACCTGTGTTTCTCTCATTAACATGAGGGGAATTAATTGTTTGCAAAGTTTCTTTCCTTCCTTCTCCCATCTTCAGTTTAGGCAAGTTCTTAGCTTGAGGTTTTACTGGTTTGAAGGAGTTTTTAGCTACACTATTGAGTATATCCAACAAAAACAAACATTAAAACTTCACACACCATCTCTAGAGCTCTTCAAAAACTTGTTGACAAATTCTTGTCTGTGCCAGAAAATCTGTGTTAAAATCACAGATCAGAGATCACAGAATGGATGAGGTTGGAAGGACCCTCTGGAATTCATCTGGTCCAAACCCACTGCTCAAGCAGGACCCCTCTTAAACCATGTCCAGACAGATTTTTAATACCTCTAAGATGAGAGAATCTATAACTTCTGTGAACAGCCTGTACCAGTGCTCAGCCATCCTCACAGTAAAAACGTGGGCACTTGTCACTGGGCACCACTGAAAAGAGCCTGGCAGTGTCTCCTTTGTACCTTATATAGATTGGTAAGATCCCCCTCAAACCTCCTCTTCAGGCTGAACAGTCCCTCCCATCTCTGTCAGCCTTTCCTCATAACAGAGATGCTGTAAATTTTTAATCATCTTTGTGGGCCTTTCCTGAACTCTTTCCAGTATGTCCATGTCTCTCTTGTACTGAGGAGCACAGAACTCCAGGTGTGGCCACACCAGTGCTGAGGGGAAGGGTCGCCTCCCTCAATCTGGCAATGTAATGTGTCTGTGGTAGAAGAATAATGGAAACAAGACATTAAACAGAAAAGATACTCAGTGTACACTGAAGAGTGCATTGTATTTTAATAAAATTTCTAATTAAATATTAAATTTCTATGTACATATTTTAAAAAAAGTAGAAAGTCCAGTGTGGTAAAGTGCTAGGGCTGGTTATGACTTCATGAAGTCTTACAGACATCTGTGTACACTACTACATTGTAACTACTCCTTCAGTATACTAATGAGTCTACATAAACATTTTAAATCATAACTTTTCAAGTTTTATGTTTGCTTTACCTGCTTCTTAGACACACTAAAACATTTTAATAAAGCTTTGCAATTCCAGATTATAGGACTTTCATGGCGAATCCCTCAAAGCACTTCACAAATTCCATTCACAAAACCCAGTGGATAAAGATTATCCTCATTGTACAAGATCAGTAAATTAAGAAACAGGGTTTCAGTAATCTGCTTAAAGTGACTGTGGAGTACAACTCTCAGTTCTTAATTTTATCCCATGTTCTAATAATTTCCTTTTGTATCCTTATGTATTATTCCTAAAATTATATTTCAAATGTCAAGTGACATTAATTCATAAAATCTATAGAAGCAGGTTTGAAAGAAGAACCCTGTGTTCTCTGTGTTCAGACCTGGCTCCCTACAACTGCAGTTTAGGCTAAGAACTCCAGAACCTTCACCAATGCATCTCCCTGGGGTACCTGCTCTCCCTGTCTGGGAGGAGAGTCTACATTAGTCAGGCTGTGCTGAGGGACTCCCACGAGGGAAAAAGATTTTTATTCCAGTCTAAACCTATTTTTTGGTCATATATAAGTCCCCGTCCCTCTTTGTTCTTCACTTGCTCTTCAGGTACAGATCTAAAACTTTTTACCTGCCAGCAACTGCCAATTTTTTCTGCCTCTCCTCTCAGACTGTCCTTAGTATGATTTTATCCCATTCACTAGCATGTCTCCCATTCTTTTCCATATCTGAGGGGAGAGACTCAATAAGATTAAAACCCAGCAAAATTTTACTGTCATTAGAAGGGGATTGGAGGATGGAATATTACCGTTTCTTCCCACAGTGGATCTCAGCCCATCATGTCTTTAAACTGACCAGAGGACAATCATCATTCAGTAATATTGCCAGATTAAAACTTTATGCATGTGGTTGAATGACACATAACATGCTGATCATAACATATTCAAAAGAGTTGCAATAGCCATGTATTTTATTTGCTATTATTACACAGATCCCCAGCATAACAGTGGAGCTGTGGCCACAGTATCAATCTCCTAGAGCGCTGTAACTTTAAGGTGTCCTTAAGTAACTTGAAAAATCAGCCTAGAAAGAATAAAGATAGATAGAGAAAAAAAATCTATTATGTAAGACATCAGTATCCTTTTAGTCTAGCCTTTTTTGTGGTTGAGCTGAAACAAAAGAATACATATTTCCAGAGAAAGGAATTAGAAGAGCAGATTTTAATGTAGAAATCCAGCAAGACCAAATGGTACTTTTTTTTTTTAATTGCTGAAGAGTTGTACATTAGTTTTTGTAGCTAATAGCCCACATCCAGGAGCTATCATGGGCTAAAAGTCTTCAAGACTATATATTTAAATATTGATGGATTGTTAAACATAAGATGTTATTGAGTAGTCTAAATCTTTATGAAAACCCTTAACAGCCTGATCCTACTTCTGTTGCTGTTATTAGACAAAATGCTGGTATTAGAGTCTAACACATATCCTCTAAGGAATGGATTCTGTTACCCATGCCCCTGTGTAGTACTTTGGTCTTCAAGTATTCCTTCTAAATCAGTATGAGAGTCATATGACCCTGACTTGACAAAACATAAAAGCATTTTAAGATACCTATTTTGGTTTGCCCTCTTCCAGGAAGGAATTTTGGTCACATGATCAGAAGAACAATCCTGTTTGATCTTAAAATATTCATTCATGCCAATTACCTCTGTGCCTGACTTCTCATACCATAACCCCCACCTCTGATAACTCTGGGATCCTCATAATCTGCATCAGTCTCATAACTCTTTGGATTTTTTCTAGTTTTTTTGGACGGAAGCATGTTGAGGGTTGAGATTTGGAAAAAATGTCTTGCTGATGATTAAAAGAACAATGCTTGGTTCTCTACATACTGTGATTCATAAACTTGCTAATCTGATCTCCTTGACCTTGTACAAACATGTGCAAGGCTGTCCAAGTAAAGACTCTAACATGCTGAACTGTACAGCATACCAGGCATTTAAATGGCATAGACAAAATTCAGATTTTTGGTGGTGGTACCACACATGGCAGAAAGATGACATTAGTATTTAAAAGATCTGAGGGAGACTGCTTCTCTAGCAGGTGATGAAACTGTTTGGTAGAAAGCAAATATCTTTGCTTTCTACCAAAGAAAGAAAGGAAATATCTTCTTACATTAAAGAAAAACTTGGGAGTTGGCAAGGAGCTGAATAAAGAGACTCCCTAAGCTACACCAAACTTTTCTATTGTAATTCTTCCATCTTCTAAGATTAGCTGTTTGAAAATCCAATTAGTCCCTCAATAATCATGACTGTTATCTAATGATGAATAAACCATCTGCAGAAAATATTGCAATCACAGGCACAGCTGTTACCATATGCTGAAATTTTCTTACATGACCTTGGTTGCTACAGTACCTACCAGCTGAAATAAGACGTGGAAATATTGCCAGCTTCAATTAGACAAGCAAGCTGTTCCTTTCCCAAGGCTGTTGAGGCACTTCAGCCATTAACATAAAACACAAACCAAGGCGTTATTACAAATTTTGATTACTCGTTCCTAAGCTGAAGAGGTGAAATTCTGGAAAGAATTTCAGTTCATCCTTATTAGCATGGCTAAAAATAGGAAACTCAATACTTGATTTCAAAAGATCCCCAATTATCTGTTGCTTCTAGAAATGGAATCTTAAGCCTGGAGTGGGAGGGGGTGCAGGAAGCAGAGAGGCTCTGGCAGTGAGCTGCCTCGGGTTTATTTAGAACAAAGGCACAAAAAGGGATTTTTTGGCAAAGAAATCTGGCACACTTTACCCTATTCAACAGGTAGGAAGTATGTGACCTTGTTTACTGTTTGTCTACCATGAGGTCTATTTCTAGCAACCTGAGACATTTTAATAAAAGTAATCCTTTAAAACCTTTCCAAACCTAAACTTTCAAACATGCATTTGTAGTAAGGAGGTGCCAGGTTGATTATGTATGCCTTTGTCAAGTAGTAAATATTTTAATCTTTGGAGATTTTATGTTAGACCTTCTAATCCATGTAACCCTTCCTATATTACACTAATATTAAAAAACTGAATTTTGACATAAAACTTAACAAGCCTAATGAAACCAGTGTAATTTCTTAGGCCAGGAAAATTATTTTGCCTTTTAATTCCTAAATTATCCATTCAGTTTAGTATAATGCAATAAAAGAATAAAAGAAATGGAGAGAATAAAAAGTGTGGGTTGAATTACAGTGCCTGCAAGCATTCCCAGACCTATTTTGTTTTATAGATTGCTCACTAATGGTTCAGTGTGTGATATCAGTATTTAAAATCTAGTTTCTCCAGTATTTTTTGCAGGATGACTAAGTCACATGGCCTTTTTTTGCTCTCGGAAAGCTGAAACTAATTCTGTAAGGGGGGGTCTGTGGTGAAGATAATGACTCTTCTGACTCATTTTCCATGGACATTTTCTAATATCCACTTAAAAAAATAATGCTTCTGCAAACAGACCAATTGCTCAAATTATTCATTGCAATAGGGATACTAGAATTGCTCATGGGATGCTTGCTCACCATTTGTAACTATAAATTCTTCTATCTGCAAATAGTATCACCTGAAGTTAAAAGTACATAAAATATACAGCTACAATAATTTCTATGACATAAAAACTTTTACATAGGAGAGAAAAGATGGTCTATACTGAGATATGGCCCAGCTTCTCAGTAGGTAGGGAAGAAACGGAAAAACAGAAGTAGCCAGTCACATACATTGCCTGGCTTCTACCTACACCACAATCTCCTTTATCATTCACATTTTTGTAACTCTCTGCTTTTTCTCACCTACACAATGAACTCCCATTTTCTATTTCAGTATCCCTTTAAAGTATGTTCCAAGTGTCACATTAAAGGAGCAGAAAACGTCTGTCCTGTTCCCAGACTAAGAGCTCATTCACACAATGTGGTATCTGACCTACACTTCCCAGGTCTGTGCTCCAGGAATACACCAAAAGCACTGAAAGAGCTTTTGCTAACCACCTTATTGTGTGTCCTGTTAAACTAAACAGTCCCACTTAATAGATAGAAAACAATTACTAGCTTGTTGCTAATAATTTTTTATAGTAAGGCAAACTCCAACTTAGGGTAGGCATTGAGAATTTTGCTACTCCCTTTGCAAAAGAGAAGATTTTCCTCTCTAAGATTGCAATGGAACTATGCTGGCATATACTTTAGAATGCTTGCAATTATCACTAGTTCCTATGATTAAAAAGCTCAATGCATGAATCAATTATTTATAGTGCAGTTAGAAGAGTGTGTGCGTTTGCACATAAATCCATGTGTAACAAAGTGTACTGACACTGGAATATTAAATAAACCATATATTAAACTTAAAGTTTTAAGAACTGATTGCAATCTCCTATTGATGCAACAAACTCAAACTGCAGCTACTTTGTGACTGCAGTTTAAGGATTCTGTGTCATTTTTGCAAAGTCCTCTTATCCTGCTTATAAGGCCACTGCAGAAGTCAGTCCACACTTTCCTCAATAGAGACAAAAAACTTCCGAATCAATAACCACCTGAGGCAATCTTAAGTGATTTTTAATTAGAAGGGAATATTATTTTGTATAATTCATAAATGTGTTCTAATGCTATCAGGGAGGCACAAAGCGGAAAAAAAGGCCCCAACTATTTTCTAGATGTGGATAGACCAGCTTTTGGCACGACTTAAGACATGGCCACTTGGGTTAGCACAGGGACAGTATCTGAGACTAGGAAGACTTTCTCAGTCTTACATTTCTAATTGACAAAAAATTGTTTTTGCAGTAGTTTTACAGATGTGTACCTTATCATATTCCTTTCACCAGTCTTATGATAGAGAAAGAAAACAAGATTGATCTATTTATGATATAATTTAAGGAGTTAGGAGCCTTCCCATGTCTGGATATCACTTATTTCAATAGGCATAATTGTAACCCTTCAAACAGTCTTTCAGGGACCATACATATTTTAGGGTGATAAGTGATCTATGTTCTCTCTGATCTGTTTATGAGAGCATGGTATGCTCACCACTAGCATCTTTTTGAAACATAGTGCCTTAGAAACTCAACCCAAGATTATGCTGAGTGAAGAAGGTAGAAATACGAGTTATAAAACTGATTTTTGTGTTTGCTTCTTTAAATCTCTTTCATTATCTTTCTTAATAGTGTGTTGCCATCACAATGGCACCCAGTTGTTTACTGCCTGAACCTGGCCTCTGTGCTGCTGCCTCAGCAAGCTTTTGTATTTGGCTGCTTCACAAAGTTATTTCTATTTGGGTGAAAAATTGGTTTCAAAGTATGTTCAGGATCTATCTTTTCTTTCTGCATATTCCCTCCAATTCAACCATCTGTGCAAATTAGCAATGCTGAAATGCTTATTAGAGCTTTTTCCCCCTCCTTGATTAACACTTCTTGCATTTAATGAAGTCTCTTATAAATTGTGGATCAAATGTTCAGACCACTTATGACACCTGAAACAAGTCTAAGAAGAAACACAATGGTGCATCTCTTCAAATCTGGGGCTCTGAAGCACCCAAAACAGTGAGCAAATGGCAGAGGTGCAGTGCCAGTTTGTGACCTGGCAGACAGGATAAACCTGTCTAGAAAAGGTGAAACGTCTGCAGCTGTCTCAAATCCTGTCTGTCTCATGGGCTTAGGCCTTTAATTGTAAGCATAGGTTGGATGACACCATGAAACCTGGATTCATAAATCTGAGGGATTTAGGAATGTAAGCAGGCATGCAGAGATTTAGCCTGAGGAGAGCTGTGAACATACAGAAGGACCTTTATGTGGTTTCATCTTCATCAGAAGCTCCAGTCATCAAGGCTGAGTGTGGAGGGGGACCAGCACTCATAGCACCTGAAAGGGAAATGCAACACAAACGTGTCCATCAGGAATGGGCTCTGGAGAAGTAGGATTGAGGGCTCAGAATTGTAGATGGGGGAGCAAGGGCCAGAGTCCAGTGGTGTCTGATAGAACAGCCCCCAGTGTTGTTTTTCCAATCAAGACTGGGATATCTGTTCAGATATGAAACACTGTGAGAAGAAGATTCATTTACCTCCTAAAATTATCTAGTGAAATCAAACTTTTATCAGTTCAAATTGTGAAAAGTAAAGTTCAAGGAAAATGTGATCAAATCTCAAGTTGTTTAGTGATGCCAGATGCTTGAAATAGCCCTGAATTTTTCTTCCCTTCCTCTCCCTTTGCCAATATTGTGAAGACAGAAGGAAGGAATGGATTCAGAACTGGGTTTACCTATGAGCTTGGAACATAACCCCAGCAAACATTTTGGGGGGAGCCACTGTCAGAAGACAGGAAAGATATGTTTCATTCTTTATACAAAATCTCTTTACACTCATTTTTCATTTGTGAATCCAACACCGCAGACAGTCTGACCTAGAAACATACATCTTTTATTTCCAGTTGCTGTAATTCCTGCTGACAGGTTGATTCTAAAGATCCACTCTGTAGGCCAGTGTTTCTTAACTTCATTTAATTGAATAACTGTAAGGATGTTTTCAGGAAAAGAAAAACACAGACCATCTCTACAGTGTTCCCACAATTGTCTTCATTTACAAGCAATTTAAAATTAGGTTAAAGTTTGAATTTTCATTTATTATGAAATGAAAGTCTGTTTTCTTGGAAGTACAGGGAATATGTGTGGTTTCTTTCAAATTTCACAGACCAATGTATTAAACTCTACCAGTGATGTATAAAGTACAGTTTGAGAAGCACAGCCCCAAGAACTATTTAAGGTACTGTGTTGGATGCATATTGAACAATATCTTGGTTCCTAGGATGGTTGTCTAATCTATTAATGTGTTGATGACCACATTTAATGCTTTGATTACTCTTCCTGATGCATCTGCTAAAAAGTAAGCCAAGTGAATTGTATCAGGTAAGCAGCTTGCTGCTGTTGCATACATGAAATTTGGCTATTAACTGTCTTACATCAACAAGCAACTGCAACCAACACTGGGTAAACTGAAGTTTGGCAAGGCTGCCATTGTCATCTTAGCAGACAGAGGGAGAGAGTTTTGCAGCAACCATGTGAGGAAGTGCATAGATTAATTTCTCTTTTGCCACCCTGCCCAATGCTTTGAGGAAAAAAAGGGTCTTTACTGAAAAATGAAATTTAAAAATGGTGAACCAGTACCAGCATAATACCAAAAACCCAGCACAAGTTCTATTGCTTTCTGAATCCACAGATCTTTCAAATTTAGTCAGATACACCAAGAAAACCATTTGATAGATGAAGAAACTCCCATGTTCAGCCTGGCAAAGGTACTGCATTGATATAATTCCTCCTTAAGATTCGAAGGTTCAAATGCTTCCCTCTTGGAAGAAAATACCAACCCAGTTATCTTCCTTTGCTCCCCTGTATTACTGGTTTTCTTTTGCACTGTTCATTCAGAAACTGATTAGCTTTGCACTTTTCCGTCCTTTGCTTAGGAAATAGATAGCCAGAATTGTAACCCTCAGCTTTCTGTTTCAGTCTTGTTAATGAATCTCAATCAATTTTATTTTTTAGAAATACTGGTAAGGCACTAAATGTGCATATCATTGGAACCTATTAAAATCATTGGGACAGCTGTTTTAGAACATATTTCCTTGAAAATAATTTTCAGCCTGAAAAGCAGGATTAATTAGCTTTGCAATGACCTACATAGATTGTTCAAAGTGCCTGATTGCTATCAGCCATCCAAGGAAAAAGTTAAGCAAATTGCACTATGAGTTGATCTCATACAGGGGGCATGGAAGAAGAGAGTACATTATTTACAAGGTAAAAAAATAACTTACTAACGACATCAAACAATCTACTAACATCATCTGGCAAGTCATTTGAATTTATATGCAAAGAAGATCTATTAGAACCTGAAGGACAAGGCAATAGAATGAAATAAGATCACTGTCGTTATTATGAACAGGAACTGTCGACAGACTCTGATGATTTTGCTGTTGTCTGTCTGTCTGTCAAAAGAGGGAAATGTGTGTTTAGTACGTCTCTCTTGTCATACAGCATCTCTTCTTTTTTGTCTGACATTTTGTAACTCTGTAAGTAGTCTAAAATTCAGGCTTTTTTGGTGTGCTTTTATGCTACGTTGTACACTGCATAGACACTTGACTGGGTTTAGGGCTCTACAATAACATTTGTAAGGGAAGATGAATAAACCCAGCATGTGCAACACCTGTCCATTCTCCCACGGCAATAAAGGATAATGGTAAAACTGCACAGTGTGGATGCGGCAGGATATATGAGGAGAAGATACATCGTCTCTGTGTGGGCTGGACTTCAACCTCTTGTGCCACAGCATCCCAGGAAGAAAGCATAGATGGGGTTTCACTAGAAGACTGACTGTGAGGGTAGCCCTGAGAGCTGCTCAGTAAGTGATATAGGGCCAGGAGAATCTGTCCTTCCACCCCTGCGATCAGCAAGGCTGATAGAGCAGCAGGAGGGGGCAAGGGTTGCACGTGCCTGTTCAAAGCTCAGCATAATGTGAATGTGGGCTAGACTGCTGTTCCTTTGATGCCTAACCCAATGTTTTCAACACTGTTGAGTTAGAAAACCACCTCCTCCTACCTGCCTACTCTCTCAGTTTGGTAAGGTCTTTCTGGTTTTCTTCACTA
Organism: Oriolus oriolus; assembly: GCA_013400235.1. Lineage (NCBI taxonomy): Eukaryota > Metazoa > Chordata > Aves > Passeriformes > Corvidae > Oriolus > Oriolus oriolus. Next base: position 1,211,442 of record VXBT01012885.1, read on the forward strand.
CCAGGGGGGTAGAACCTATCCTATTTTTTCAGATCTGATGATCTGAAGAAAAAGTTTAATATCAGGTGCAAACATGCAAATTTCCCAGGGCATGTCCTTCCTCAGATCGTTGATGAAGATGCTGTACAAAACTAACACCGCTCTTTTGTAGACTCTGCTTTTTCAACAATAACATACATTAAAAATGAGACCTGCAAGTGTCACATAAGGTGGGCAACTCTAATGTAGCTAGGTCATAAGCTGGACATTTTATTTAATTCTTATTGAACCTACCACGTACACTCCATGTGCAGCAGTGAAAAGTGGTACAGTACAGAATAGAAGATCTTTGTGAGCATTGTTAAGAAGGCAAAGGCTCATCTATCCACACCACAGAGATTTTGCAGTACATCTGCCCTCCTCCCTCCTGCAGTCTGCATAACATGCTAGAAATTTTTTTCAGATGGCTGGAAGGTACTTACAGAGTGAAACGATGGGCTCTGTCTAGTGATTAAATCATAGAGAGAGTCCAGATTAGGATGGACTTTGTCACTTAATTATTTTCACTACTTTACTCTTTACCTTCAATATTCATAAAATTATGCTGCACCTCTTGGGTAAGGTAGAAAACTTTGCTCCTTAACATTTGCAGAGTTCAGAGCTGAATATAAAAATAGTATTGAGTTACAAAGTAAAATCATAACAGTAAACGTTTCCCTGAGAAGCCAAATCTAAACCAGATCCAAAATATGTCATCTCCCTTGAGCTCTGTGTTACATCTGTAAGACCAGATACAGAAACCTCGGTAAAGCCTCTCTGAGTAACTAAGAGGCTGAGAAAGACAAGGCCAAAGGAGATACAAAAATTATCCAGCCAAGCACACAGTCTGCTTGCAATAGCACAGAGACTAGAAGTACTGAGAACCTTAAGGCTATTTTTTGAAATGGTTATAGGCACCCAGCTTCGGCAAAATAGTTAGGTGTTTGACCCACTGGGGCTCCAGAGCTTCTTTCCCAGCTGAATCTGTCCCCTCTATGACTAAAGAGAACTTTACCTTCCTGAAACAAGAGAGGAGAGTTGCCAAGAGAAAGACATTCTGAAGCACCAGGCTCAGAGCCGTCTGAAAGGCACCAGAATTGGGATTCTGCAGTAAACACCAAGAATCAGTCGGGATTCAGAGCAACAAACTTGTTTCTACAGGTAAGCAAAAGGAGCACCCAGCCATTGCCCACCAGCTCAGCTGTAGGAGGAAATAGGTTCTGGACCGCAGCCACTTGATCCCATTTCAAAATTGGTGTGGGTGGGGGAAGTAATAATCATAACAGCAACTTTTTTCAGGAAGATTGAACACAGGCAATGAATCAAATAAGGGCTGGCAGCAATTTATGCAAGCTGGGATCTCCCTATTCTTGTAGACAAGATCTTCAGTTAAAGAAAATCTTTTAATCAATGGCAGTATAAAACTTCCTCCTACTCGGTTTGTTACAGTCTCAGAAAAACAACAGCTCAGTCAGGTAGAACTCCTCTTGTCTTGGGGCAGAAGGATGCTCCAGGACAAGATTTATTCCAGTCCCATTTTCTGTGGTAATAATTTAGAAGAGTTACGAAAGATCTTAAAAGCTCACTCACGAAAACTAAGTGTTTCTGTACAGTGTGATAAATTTCATAATAATTTGAGACACAAGAAGAAACTGCAGCTCTGTGTGGTAGAAAGAAGGCAAATTGAATGTTGTTCATTTGGAAATGTCCTAGAGGGAATGCTACAGTATAAATTGGTTTATGATGTTAATAAGGAGAGAATTCAAAGGATGGTTGTTGGCAGAGGAGAATTTAACCTGGCCCAAAACTTTGAAATTACCAAAAGTAATAGAAGCAGTACTGAAAAATTACAAGATACGTGAGTATAACTAGGAGACAATCAAACTGCTTCAGTAAACAAAATATGAAGCCAGTTGGAAGGAACTTGCTCTCCTGAGGCTTGTTTCCATGTGGAGGAGCTCATTTTACATCAGGTTGTCAGCATAAAATAGCCCAATGTCATAAGTGCCTGAATTTACAAGGCTGGGCCAGAAAATGCGATGGTGACTGTCAAGCAGCATTTCAAACTCAGGGTACAAACCCAGCCAAAGCAAAGGATAAGGAGGCAAGAGGAGGAAGGGGAAAAGGTTTAGTGCTGATGGGAAGGTACACACTCCACCTCCTAGGTGGAGGGCTCTCTGCTTCCCCTGTGGTTACATAAGATTTGATAGTCTGGGTCCAAGGCAAAGTCTGTCAGGCAGTGAGCACTCCAAAGAGCTGAAAGATAATCTCTTATATTTTATGAGCACAAGACCATGTTTCTTCAGATGCAGAACTGGTCCAGCTACATGTAGGTTAACAGTGGAAAACAGGTCACTGTGCAAGGTCTACACTGAGGCAGCAATAGATCTATCAGTATTGACCATAATATATTGGAGATGGCTCCATGTGCCTGCTGGAAGGGGCTGTAGTAGGCTACCTCAGCTAGATTCCAGAGCAAGCCTTCTATGCAGGGAAAGAAACTGAATGAGTTGGGAAACAAACTGAATGATGTAGGAAACAGAAATTTAAGAGAAAACACACATTTAAATAAAAAACTACAGAGGAAAGCAAAGAACAAGTCAAAATCTGGGCTTAAATGAAGTATCATTTTTCATTTTCAAGAAATAAAATCTCTCTTTTTGGCAAAACATAGTGGAAGACAAGGAGAAAGGAAGGGGTGAAGGACAGGAAAGTCATCAGTGTCTAATTCACTATCAAACATTCCAAGCTTGTTGACATCCACAAAAATACTGCATAGCCACCAAAATTTTTACTGTACTGAATTTTGCTGTACTGAACAGCAAATAGACAGGAGAACAGCAGTGTTGCTCACTAAGAGTTCTGCTGATGTTAACGGTAAGGAAATGGACAATTTGATAAAGGAACTTAAAAAGTGGTTTTATAGACTGTCTCAGTTATTAATATACTCTAGTTTTTGTATTTCCCCTGCTATACTTTCCCCATTTCTTTAAGTTCCTGGACTTCCTGAACTGATGTTTTGATCCAGACTGACACGTTTAATTAGTGTATGCCCTGTGAATCTGTTTATGTCTTTGCTAACTTTGTTTGCTTGTTTTTGAACCTACACAGAATTGTTGTCTCCTCAACATAATGTGCCAAAGAGTTGTGTAATGTAAATATTTAAGTTTGTGAAAGGTACTTTTATTGCTTTGAAACTTCCATGTCTCCACACTTGTATATAGAGGGAACACCTCAACAGTTTTCCTATTTATTATTTCACTCTTCATATTTTTATAGATCTTTCCAAGCTGAAAAGTCCTTTCTTCGTCGTTGCTTTACGTGGAAGTTGTTTCAAATTTCTTGTTATCCTTGTTCCTCCCAATACCTCTCCTACAGCTACTTTACCTACTTTAGTTCCAGTTCTACTGTATGGAATGACCTACACAGTCTATTCAAAATCTGCAGCATTCAAAGCAGCATATTGATATCTTCTCTGCTCTCAGCAATTCCCCAAAACAGTTCCTCTATCATGAAAGATAATGCCAAGATTTCAGATTACTTTCCTACTATGCTTACATCCTGCTTAATTGTTCCTGTTGCATCTTGATCATTTATGAACAAAATAAATTCTCTGGTAGATTGTCTCTTCACAACTTCCCAAAATTCTACTTTTTTTTTTTCATCTTTAGTATTCTTTGCTCTTCCTTTGGTAGCATTTATGCCCTTTTCTATTTTCCCCAACTATATATGACTTCCACCTATTTGGGAGGATGTATTTTTAAGAGCTACTTTCTTCTTTAATTTGACTGTTTCATGAAACTGAATTCTTTTTATTTTGTGGTTGGGTTTTCATTGAATGGTTCTGTTTTCATTGAATGGTTCTGTTTAATTAGCACTGTTCATTAGCTGCAATCCTCTGATGTGGTGGTTTTAAACTTTCTCCATGTGAGCTATAAAAAATTGTCCTTCTAGCTGCTCCTTTTTAGCTTCCTGTTAACTAGTTTTCTCATGGTAATATGTAGTTCTATTTAAGAAAGAAATGTTATTGTTCATTTCCCTTTCCATCAATTCAGTTCAACATACTTATATGAAATGATATCACTGTCAAATTGCAGTGTTCCTTACATAAAATGTGTTTGGTGGGGGATTATGTTTGTTTGTTTGTTTGTGGTTTTTGTTAGGTTTGGTTTGGTTTTTTTTTAATGGAGATAAAAATTAGTTAGTTATAAAAAGAAGGATTTGAAGACCTCTTCAGGAGCAAAATCTTTTCTGGGTAAACACAAAGCCTGCCTTTTTATAGTGAAGATGTAGATTTTTCTGTGTGGTAAAGATGCAGTTGCTCTTCTGTTCTCTCATTGTTTACGTTGGGTTGACCTTAAAGAACAAAAAAGTCTCCAGCTGCCTTAAAAAAGTATAAAGATGTATAAAAGGTTGAAAGGCAGATGATGACTGCAGAGAACCACTGCTGCCCCTAGGCAGTAGCCAGTGAGCAGAAAAGCCATGGTACACCAGAGGCTCTCACGTGTTAGTCAAGAACCCTGGTGAAATGGCCAACATAAGCTATCTTAAATGTAACACTTTTAAACTGGAATGGCGGAGTTAGCTATGTTTACCAAAAAAATCACAATTATTTACCATCTGATTGCTGTAAAAGAGAAAAAACTGGATATCTCACACCCTTACAATATTTTCTGGACAACTTTAGTCTTCCAGCATTCCCTTTAAATTATATTTCATTGGTACTAAAGTCAAATTTTTATCTGTCCTGGTTTGAGATTTGTCACATAATATTATGTACTGAAGTTTTTCTAAAGTGTTGCTATTTTTTCAGCCCAGAATAAACCCTCAGGCTGCTATGAGTACGTGTTGTCCCTCAGTCATATTTTCTTCTTGAGTTCTGATTTTGCCATTTTGGAAAACACTGGCAGCAAAGACCATAATAAGTGGAAATAATGTCTGAGTGAAAACTGCAGGAGCGCAGCTTTTCCATAAGTTATATCATATACTCATTGTTCATTGTTTCTCCATATAAAATGTTTCCTGACAACCTATAACATCAGGGCCAAGACTAACTTGTTTTATGGCAGCAACTGATGTGTATCATTAAAATTAAAATCAGAAGACTTGCAGGGATTGTCTGTTTGGAAGGAGAAATAGACAAAGAGGTATTTGAAGATCTCTTCAAATTCCTACAATGCACATCTGTGATGAAGTAAACACAGCAAGGAGCTTTTGCTAGTGTCATAAATAGGATCAGATATGAAAGATCTGGATTTTAATGTTCTTGGTACTTGAAAACATAAACCAGGGAAAGACTTATGCCAAAGATCATAAAAGTTGAATTTAAAATATAGAATTGAAGTAAATTATAGAATTCACAATTTTAAAAAATCCCACATAAATATTATTCAATAATTATGCTGAAAATTTTGCTTTACCGATAATCATCTAACAACTTTCTTGGGTAACAGTCAGGTATTCATTTTATGCAGTCAAAAAAAGATACATACAGTAAAGTGAGTAATGATACATATCCTAGCTAAGTGGGATGAAAATAACTTAAAGGTGATATCTCTCAGAGCTTGTACTTCTAAGAGCAGAATCAGCAAAACTTGCAAGATTACCAGATTAAACACTATGATCCGTGTGAATAACATGCACGCTTCTTGATGACTTTCAGTTTTTTCCACTTGTTCTGTTGTGCACTGGTTATGATACAGGGTCAGAGAAAAAGATAATCACAGTTTGGTCTGTGCTACAGAATGGTTTTCATGGTCTCATCACCTTGTCTTCTCTCCAGGCTCCTCACCTGTGTATAAGAAAAATAAGATGTCACTGACTTGGTCAGCGGTGATTAAAGTTAACTTAGATGCCCAAGGGCAAACCATGTTCCTTCCTTGCTACTAAAAGGCCTGATATTTGCCTAAGCTTTGCAGTTCAGCCAGCATATAGGATTGTACCTGCAAACATGATGAATACCTAGGCACTGCACATGAGTGTTCTAGATCTCAGTCAGATTTTGGTAGAGATACCAGAGGAAAAAATCCTCCTAAAATTTCAGTCCAAGTGGTAAAATCAGAGCATGCTTAATGTGCTGACTAGTTCCTTTCCTTCAGAAAATGCAGTTTGGGCTGCTACTTTTTTGTAAGAGTAAGAGAAGCATCCCTTAATATTGCTCTTCACAATATTTATTCAGGAGATGGGAAACCTAGGAGGAAGAGGGAATAGAAAAGAATATGAAGAATGATCAAATATGAAAATACAAGATGGGTTAATAAGAGCCCACACAGAAATTCTGTAGAATAAGAGCTAAGTCTTTAAGGCTGTTTTTAATAACATCTGCCAGAGAAGAGAGTGAATGTGATCAAAGTGATTTGTTGTTGCATGTACTTCCTTGATTCTCACAAAATCACTCTGCTTGGATAGCAGCCGGTGGAATGGCACCTGAAATTCTGCCTCTGAGAACAATTGAATGGGCAGTTTTCACATTAACAAATATGTAGTTCACAAGACTAGCCAGCAGAGAGCAACACTATTTAAAGTTGAACTGAGCGTGATATCTTGACAAACTAATTATTACATTACTGTGCATAAAACTGCATAATGCAGCACGTTAAATGTAATTCTCTGTTACATCAGTCACAGCCACTCACTGCCAATGCATTCCGATGTAATGTCTAACCCAGAAAAACATGTATGCAAATCATCTGCATATTTGCTTTTAATTTGCATGATCTTGAGGGGTTCTTCTGAGGTTATGATGTATGGCAAACTTGCAAAATTAAACACAGATGTACTTTTATTTCACACACAAAATTTAACTGCAAAGCTTTAACAAGGAATTTGCACAATGAAATTGTTCCCTCTAGCCACCTTAAGGGGTCAGATGGTTCAGAATGAACTCAGTTTGTGCAGGGTATATTGGGAAAATAAAAACCATCTGTTCTATCTGCAAGTTTTGCTGTATCTGTTGGTGGGAAAGGCTTACCATCTCCTTTACATGGCAGTCCTTGAAAATTCCTAGTCTGGAATTACTCCAGTCCCTCTCTTGGTGCAGCCATTGGACAACAGCTATAAAAACCATCTGCATGTTTCAGGCTGGGGCGTTGGTGAGGTGATCTGCTGAGCCCAGTCACCTTGAGAAATGCCCTTCAGTCTAGGTAATGTTTTCTTTGCCCTTGTCTCTGTTTCTTTCAGCTTCCTAAAGATGTAGAGACGAACTTAAAATCCAGCCGTACTAAGAACGGCAGAGTAACAGGTTTTCCCAGATGGTGGGAAAGCCTCTTTACTCTGGCATCGTGTCTATCCTGGTCCACAGATTTATACTGGAAGATGATGTGTCTGCCAAAGAACATAGTTTCTTAATGCTGCCAGTGAGAAGAGCATCTCTATCATTCTCAGCCTGGGAGATGTCTTGGGGGAGATGTCTTGGAACAGTTCTCAAATTGATAGTAAGAGATACTGTAAGGTGGCAGTGAATTCCTTGGCAAATATGAAATAGATTCTGGAGGGAGAAATCCTGAACTATCTCAGATATACAGTATCTCTAATGTTCCTTTCCCATCTGCATTATTTTTCCACTGAGGCTGAACCAGAAGGTTACCAAAAGACACAGACTATCCCTTTCAATTACTTTAAGATGAAATTAATTCTTTTTTCCTTAAACAGACTCCAAAAAAAGAACGAAAACCAAGAAAAAAAAAAAAGAGGGGGTTTAACTGGCAGTGTAGCATTAAACTTGTACAGTGGCTTACTGAGCATCTTACAGCAACACAGTACATACAGTATATCGAAGCAGAGGCAGGCAACCAAATTTCTGTGAAAATCTTTCTGTTTAGCCAAATCAAATGATTCAGTCTGTTTTCATGCAGGTTCACCCACAAAGCATTCTTGTAGCCTGTCTTGCAAAACGGGATATTCAGAGTAAATTTTATTTAAATATTGCTGAATATTTCCCGGAGGTGAGTGTGAAATTAACATAGAGACTTCAGAGCAGCAGTCTGATCCAAGAAATTGTACTCAGCTTAGGAAAAAGGAACAGTACCACACATCTAGGCAAAATACTGGACATGTTACAAATTATGAGAGTTCAAAACAAACAGTGGACAGAAGATGTAGAGGTCAATCAGAAGTCATTTTGGTTTTTTAGTCAGTTTAACTTCCCAAAGTTTCAGACAGAGTGTGGAGATCTCTGCAACACAAAACCATGGAAATATCACTATGTAAATAACCTGCTTCAAAAGATCCTCCAAACTTGCCTGTACTCCTGAAATCACAGTCATACATTATAGTGGAGATGATGTAATATACAGAATTAAAACAAGAATATGGGACTTTCCATATCGAGAAGTGTAACAGCACTGAGAGGAGGTAAAGAGGTACTGATTCCTCTCTTCCTTTTTGGTTGTTTCCTAGACTGCTTGTCCTGGCATGTTTGAACAGTGAAAGCCAACTGAATTCAGTTGGTTTCCACTCTGATCTAAAGTGTAGCAGATGATGCTTGCAGTACAAAGGGTGAGTGATAATGCCTTGCATGTTTGCATTTATCAAATTGTTTCAAATGCAGCAATTAATTCAAGCCTCATATAATGCAAGGAGCCATCCTACCTTGTGTAAGCATGGTATAGAAGATTATAAAACCAGCTTTCTCTTAGAGCATTTTATGTGATATATCTTAAGTCATTCTCTTCACTTGGACTATATAGTCAGTACACTTCCCCCATTACTAAATGCCACAGGAATTTATGTCACTGATATCTATGGGGCTCAATACTTACAGGGAAGATGACAAAGTTCCAGCTGGAAACTCAAGCCAAAAGGAATATTCCTCAAGGAGAACAGAAGCAAGGGAACCCTCAGAAAGGAAGATCCTCTTGCAAGACAAGTTATGAATACCATCTGAATTGGAAGGATTAGGGCAAAGAGCTAAAAGAATATCAGTTCATTAATAGAGGGACTGCAAAAGACCCCTTTGTCTTCTGGAAAGGTTGCTGAACTCCATCATAAGCTTTTTGACACTATGGCCAGCCGGAGGAAAATGAAAAGTTAAGAGCATCTTTTCCATCTCTTGTGATATCTCCTCTTATGCTTTATCTTCTAATTTTTCACAAGAGCATTATTTAAAGTAAAGAAGCAGAGACAAGGCAGGCCAGAAATTCATTTTGTGCCACATGGTGTGGTGTGCTTAGCACTCCCTCCTACTTGTGCCTGAGCACAGCCCGGCCCGGCTTGATAGCTGTGATATATCTGCTTAGAAGGTACAAATTGCTACAAGATCCAGTACATTCACTCTAGAGTGTATTTATTCCAGCCCCTTTGGGGCTAAGAAAACATTAGGCTTGCATGACCACAAACAGGACAAAGGCATAGCCTCTCCAGCAGTCTTCCTGCTGTGAGGAAATGGCCAGCAAGCTGCAGGAATTGTGAGCTCTGTTTCTCACACATTAACCTGTTACTGACTGGTCCTTTTCATGGTTGTTAACACCATCAGGATCTCCAGAACCATACTGGATGAAGATATTCTGGTCCCAACATACATATATAAGGAAATCATAGATCATTTCTCCCAAGACAATCTGGAAAAACCTCCACTGCAACAGACATTGTCTTCTTGCAGCCAAGATCAGCTGTGTCTGGAGTGCTGGCCTGGTGGCTGAGGGTGGTAGCATCTCATGGTGTCCTTTTTGCATGCTTTACAATCCAGCCTGCTCTATTTTCTATGTAATTATGTTTTTTGCCACTGATGCCTCTCCCAGCTGGGATGAACTGGAGGTCAGCTGGGATGAGCAGGGATATCCAGATGCAGAGGGAAGGACTGCTGTAGTATTTTTCTGTCCAGGGCAAGGCATGGACATATCTTCAGTGAACACCTTGAACATCACTGCTCATTACCTCTCAATCCTGACAGGTCTGCAGGAGTTCTGGACTTTTTCTTTCACCAGCTGTTTCTAGGGTCTTTATACTCCCTTTCAAAGCCACCCACACTTTAAACTCAATGCCCATGACATGAAAATTAGACATGTAATGAAGTCTATAATAGTAAGACAAGTGTCCAGACACACTTGCCAGTCTCCCCCAAGCTGGAACCCAAAGGTTTCCTGATCCTGATGTAGTATTTTTATATAGCAACAATTGGATTATTCTTCCATGAACTTGTCTGGAAAGATTGCAAACGGATTTTCATGACTTGGAGGAGGCTCAACTGTGTTTCGTCTTAGCACCACTGCTGAGCATAAGGAGACATACTTTAGTCTAATCATATCTTCCTTACCAGCACGTTTCAAAGTTCTAACAAATTTCTAAGCTCTAGGTAAGTGAATTCTTTGGGAAAATTTTCCCAGCTACATGTTAAAGATTATTCTTTAGCTGTGAGCTTTGGTTTGGGAAAATCAATATCTAAGTATACATCATGTGAACACATATCTAGCAAGTTGCATGCAGAAGAGATACTAGGCACCACATAAATCCGTGGAAGGGTTAGAGGGCTAGTCTTCTGGAATTATGACTGTTTCAAGTTAAAAAACAAAAGCATCAATTTAAAAAGTCTACTTTTAACTAACTCTTTCGGAGATTGGCTTTAGAAAATATGAGAGTTCTGAAAGATTTCCTTGGAAGATGGCATAATCTTCAAAATCATCCCAGTGAGTACATTGCCAACAAGTTATTTCAACACAGCTGCTAATCCATCATGTGCATTTTATGGAAAGAATTTCCTCGTATATCAGATCTGTTGGGCAGCAAGCTAGTTATAGTATGTTGTGTCTTCACCTGAATTTTTTGACTGGAATAAAGGATAAAATATATTAACCCTCTCATGTGCCAGGTTCTTGAATGACAGAGATAAAAATACAGTTTGGAAGCTGCTTATTGCTACATTATGCAGTCACTTTTGAAATAGTTAAAACTCCAAAACACCAAATAAATAAGTTGGAATACCATTTGCTGAACACAAATTTCTAGATGTCTGCCCACAAGGGAAAGAGAAGCCACTTTTTGTATTTGTTGAACAGAAAATGTGGCATTGCAAAGACTATGAATTACATAGTGTTCTCCCTGAAAAATAGAATTGCATAATATGTTGTTTTACTACTGCACGTAGTAAAAAATCATTCTTAGGTCCCAAAGCCAGAGAAAACAACACATGAAAGGACAAACTGACTACAAGTTCACTGCTTTGGATATAAAAAGGTATCTGGCATGATGAAGTCTTTTTTAGTCCATGTGGTTTTCATTTGAATTGGTTCATGTAAGGTTCTTTCAAGAGGAGGAAAAAAATGCGATAAATCTCCTTAGGAATAGAGCCGTGCAAGCTTGGGAAACTCGCTGGGCAAGCCAGCTTCTTTTGTTCACCAAATTCTAGGGGCACAAGAGCCTAATGAGAGCTTAATTAAAATTGATGTGAAAAAATTAAACACTTTAAAGTATTGTTTGGGGGCTTGCAGAGCTCATGCCAGTGAAAGTTGATAATTTTGTGGGTTTGGAATTTAAATAAATTATTTTTTTTTCATCTACAGAACTCTCTTTCTATCTCTTTTCTTTCCATCTAAGAAACGAACTAGAAAAATATTGGTGGGAAAGAGCCCATCTGTCTGTTTTCCTCAGTTTCCCTGGGTCCAGGAGAGTGAGTATTTTAGCATTCACATCAGAGTTGAGATTCTCTTCCCCTTTCAGGACATTTTTCTACGTGGTCTTTTGCAGGCAAGCATGAAATCATTCTGTTTGAGCTCTGAGCATATGTGCATTCATGCTACGCATGCTTGGACAGAGCATTCTGCTGAGCACAAATTGATATTTTCTGTCTTTCAGCAGGGGCTTTAACTTGGGCTCAGCACTGTAAATGCAGTAACATGGCTTCCAGTTCAAGGCTGTCGTACATCCAACTGGCTCAAGTCTTGGGCAGAAAAGCTTGTATTCTGCCTGCAAAAGGCTATGTAGACATTCTCTGATACTCATTCACACTGAGCTTGATCTCATGCCTGCTGGAATCAGTGACAGTCTTTACACTTCAATAAGTTTTGCAATAATCTTCCTTCAATGCCTTGCAAGAAGTATTTATCACTCAGAACTTCTAGGGACTTCAGTGGGCCTCAGGATGCTCAATACCTAGAAGTGTTAGATTTTGCCATTTCAGTTCAGACATCCCTTTCACACCAAAATTAACACTCTTGTTCCAAGCAAGTTTCCAGTTTGGTGACAGATTTAGTGAGCATGAGCACCATTCACCATTCATCTCCAACCTCTGCTGGGAGAACTTTGAACTCTGGCAAGTTCATGGACAAGACTGGAGCTCATTTTGCTAGTAGCATTACCTGATTAGAGCCTATTGTGCACCAGGGCAAAAAAGGACTGGAAATCAGTGGTGTTACATCAACACCATGAACTTGAATAGTCAAATTTTATATGGTTTTAAAGGCAGTATGTAAGTATATAACACTATATAAGGTGGCTTGAAGAAGAAATTGCATTAGAAATGAATGTATTTTTTAATGGAATACTTTTCTCTAGGCTCTTAGAAGTGACACTCTCCATAAGTATTCTAAAAAAGTTTCAATGTCAGGTAATTAATTCTCTGCTTATTTTTACATCAAAAATATTTACTCAAGCCAGAACAGAAAAGTTTAGTCTATTGGCAATGATTTTTTGGGGTTGTTGGGTTTTTTTTTTCATTTGGCAAAAGAAGCTAAAATAAACAGGTTCTTTTGGTTGTTTTTTTTTTTTTTAAGCCATCTGGTTTTGGGAGGAAAACACCCACTTCCTGAAGTGGTTAATCTTGACAACAGAATTTTGGGACCCCTCTGTTGTAACTTTGTATTACAAACCAAGTAGAAAAACAACTATCTGAGTGGTGGAGCAACATGATCAGCTGGTTTTTTGCTAAAATTAAGCCTTTCTATGAGCTAGGCCAGGGGATATCAGCTATCTCTGGATATGAATATATTTGTGTCTCAAGGGAATATAATGGGTATTTTGATGAATAAGTCAAGCCTCTAGACAGCACAACAGAGACTATTTCTTACGTATCGTTCCCAGGGAAACCAAACTGAAAGCAGAACTTTCCAAAGAGGAAGCAGCCATCGCAAAACATTGACCAGCTGTAGGTGGATGAGCTTCACAGAAATACTACCAGATTTTTATCTCCTTTTATCTATTTCTTAACAGTAAATAGATCCTTTAATCCCGTGGCTCCTGCAGGTGAATTCAGTTCACTAATAAAGAACATGCTTTTCCAGCCACATCAATTTTACATTTGTATAAAGTCCAACGCAGTCTGTTCAGTAAACACAAGATTCTTTCCCTGGGCCTGAGAGGTGTGATGACAATGAACAAAAAACACAGTCAGAAGCATTTGTCCAACTTAACTTTTGCAATGAAAAAAATTTCTTCAAATCACGTGCAGCTAAGCAATAAAGCTCAAGCACTGTAAATTAATGTATAAATTTGTTCTGTTGTAATCATCCCTACCTCTGTACCAAAGCTAGCTTCTTATATTCTATGCACTCTTATCTATGATATTTTCTTTTAGCAGTCTCATCAATACAAAGAACTTTTAAAGCCAAGTTATGGCACTATCAGAGTCAACTCAGAATCTTTTGATCAAGCAATGAAATTAAATATCAAAAGGCAATTAAAAATAAAAAGATTTCAGTCTACCTCCAGTTTTCAGTCAAGCATGATGAAAGCATTATTATTATTTTATTACCTTCCAATTTCTTGAGTCCTGCCATATGGCTCGGGTGATGTGGATCCACAATTATTGAAGAAGGTTTAACTTAGATCAAAGCATCATGGAATTCAAAATTTTACTACTTTCTCTGAATTTCAGCAATACTGTTCCATGGGTTTCTTTCTGACCCATTGCCTTATAGTACAGCAAATTCTTAGTTTACACAACACTTTTTACATCCACAAAGACATCGAATACATCACAAAGGATTGTTATTGCCCTTAGATTTTTCATACCTTGTCAATTCTTTTCTTCATCTTCAATTAAATGTTCTTATCAGGAAGAAAACAGATCTTCCTTTCTTTGTAACCACAGTATGTAGTATCCTGGGATATCATGTGAACAGTATGCTGCTCTAGCTATTATTATTAGTGGTAGTTTTGTATTATGTAATTTGTACCTCATACAACATTCAAAATCAGCATATTCCTGTGCCCGGAGTATTTCTGATTTAGGGGAACATGTGGCACCAGTTGCACCTGGATGTACTGTAATACAGAATAACAGAAGAGTGTACTTGGGAGCTCAGTGACTGGTGGGATGAATATGCCTTCCTCTTTTGACCAGCCAGTTCTGCTGGCTGCAAAGCAAACTGGCTCCATGAGCTCCCAGAATTGTTAGGATGACAAGAAGATTGCCATCTACTGACCTGAACCTCATACTCATATACCTGTACATGTAGATCAGTGTTAGGAGGCTGAACTCCCCACCCTATCCCCCACATATAGAGCAGATGGAAAGAAATGAATTCCTTAAGAGGAATTCAAAGCAGGATGTGTCCTGAAACAGTGCTTGCAAGGGTATTTTTGTGTCTCCAGTGATTTTAGGAGTGAAGGAAGTCTCCTAACTGGGGCACTTAGTAGTTAGATATTCGATGATGTGAGTGCTGTAGTGGTACAGGGACAGGGTAGCTCCATTGTTCCTTTGAGGGCTCAGCCCATTTTTTTTCCATTAAATTTCCAAAATTTTTACAGCAAGAGCTGTGGTCTTTCTGCCCCCTTAATATTTCCCAAAGCCCAGACATCCATCTGCAGAGCAGTAGAGAGATCAGACACCAAGAAAATACAGAAAAAACCCTAAAAAGCATGGAGAGACAAGTTGTGATGCTAGTGTGTGTGTGTGCATCTGCCATGATGGTTTAAGTATGTTGTGGTGTTGATATGTCTGTAGGAAAGAAAGGACAAAATAATTTCAAAAAAGTATAACACCAATAAGGTGATCATGAGGGAATGTAATTAAAGGGATGTGAGGCTGTGAGTGCTGATACAACACAGTGGAAAGGGGAAGGAAATCAGAGGCATGAGAACATAATGGCTAATGAAGTATCTTAGAAGCTGAAGCCAAGGATTTAACTTCATAAAAAGTACATCAGGAGTCCAAGGATGTGCTCTCTTCAAGCAGACAAAAGCCAGACACAGTGGGGCTTGCTACGCAGCTTTGGGTCATTATTACATGTTGGTTCCATTACTTCTGTCCTCATCCAGTGTAATTAACTCATCATCACCACAGGCTGCCTTTTTGTCATGTAAAGCTTTGTACTCTGAGCAAAATGTCATTCACTGCTTATAGTTTCCTCCAAGCAGAGTAGCAACACCTCTGTTGCTGGAAGGATAGTCATGATACCTGAACTGATGGAGCATACTACAGAAGGGTGGCAGATCCTGCCAGGGAGCTGGTGCCTTTGTGGAAGAAAATAGAGCAACAACTCCATATGTTAAACCTCTAAGATGCATAATTATGTATTGCCTAAAATTTCTTCATTGCCAAAAATTGCTAGGGTTTGGACCCAAATAAAAAGACAGCTCATGTGAACCTTAGTTTGGCTTAAAGTAAAAAGTCTATTTCACTCTTTATTTGTGAACAAAGTTATTACCAGGATTTTTTCAACACTGAAAGGAGGTTTCAGTGTCAGCTACATAGCTATCTAAGTATTTGAAAAGTGTCACTAAATTCCAAGGGTTGTTCCTCACAGCAGATTCTTCAACTTTTACAAGAGCTGTAACTGTAATTTTGACTGAGTTTCCAGTCAGATGCACATTAGGAATGGTTTTAATCAAATTAACTAGGTGCCACTCATCAAATAAATATTTACAAATAAGTATTTTTTACCTGTGATGGGGGAGAAAAATAGCAGACAGTCCTAGAAGAATTTCCTGGCTAACTCTTTTTGGTGCTTTTGTTTCTTGCCTCCATTATTAAGAAACTATTTGTTGCTCGATAAGCCCCTAATGCCAATTCAAACCTTTCATGCTTCAAACAGCTCTGGGCTTTGTTTTAACTTGCAGCAGATTAATTCTGTCTCTTCCACTGAGTTTAGTCATCTGTGACTTCCCTGCAAAAGCAGGTATTTTCTTTGTGGATAAATTTTTCTTCTGTGAGATATTATTCAGCTTTGTGCAAACTGCCATCACTCAGAGGGGATGTTCTCTGGGTTTCTTTTGTAACCTGCTCTGTAACAAAAACAGGCACCTTCTAGGAAGTTCATCTGTACCCTGGGAAAGATGTGCAGTTCCTCCTTGCTCAGTTTCTTCTCACTTTCAAAGAAAGGCAAGGCAAGTCTACTGCTAGTTGTAGTTCCTCTCTTCTTGACTTGCTGCCACACAAGGTTATCAGTAGACTGAGCAGAGGAGTGATGGTGGTTTGTTTCCCCTGTCACAGAGGCATAGCACCAGTTCACCCTCAGAAGATGTATGGCAGGAATGTGATGTCCCTATTCCAGTGAGCCAGAGACAAAAATCTCTACAGCACTTGACCAGAATCAGCCATTCTGCTCTGTCGTGCACTGCAAGATCTCTCACAGCAGCTGGATGGGTGTCACAGCTCAAACTGAGTGAGAAGTACCTGGGTTTGCCTCCGGCATGGAGCCAGACACAGAATCTGACACAGTCCCACAGTTATGCCTAGTTCCCCAATGCATTGCTCCTATTAAATATCTCCATCCCTTTCCTGAAACCCATTTATTTTAGGGAACATCTGTTATTCTGGTGTAACTGGAGGGCATGTTGTGCTGGTGTAAACAAGCCCAGGGGAAGTTTCATGCTGTCTTCCCACCATGTCCTCTTTGTTCTTCTCCCTTCTCATCCCAGTGACAGCTGTGTCCTGGGCAAAGCTTACCATTTCTGTGGAAAAGTGTGGTATTTTTAGCCTGATTTCCTAATAGTGTGAGAATTGTGAGATCATGTCCTTAATGTGTTTGTGGAAAGGGCCACTGTAGAAGTACCCTATACCCTATAGCCCTTACCCTTCCTGGTACCTTTTTACCCTGTTTGTCAGAATATATATATATGCCAGAAGGCTTAAGAGGTCTGAAATACCAAATGACTGGTATACCTCCTGAGAAAAAGCTGCCATGAAAAGGAAAGCATGGTAATAGCAGCACACCAAATATTAGACCTCAGAAAATCTGCAGGGTTTCTTTTCTCTCTCCCTTGTATGCATTAGAGACAAATGTATGAGAAACCTAACTCCTTCAGTCCTGCTGCGAGTTGAGTTACTTTTTTTCTTTGTGTAAACAAAGGTTATCTCACTGAACACTCCCTCCAGTTTCACTTTGGTATGTAGACAAGACTGACAGTGAAGAACTGTCTTCTGCAAGCTGTATAATGACCAAAACATGGGGAATAGGGTGTCAGAAGACACTTTTATGTCTTCTGCTCTCAGTTTCCCAAAGCTTCAATACTGAGAAGGGCCAAGGCTTACACCCTTGCTTATATTTGGGTTTTGCTTTTTATTGTGTTTATCTTGCTGTTTCCACATCCACTGATGTACATGGTAGCAAGAGGCATGAACTGAGAGCAGTTTCAGCTGTAGGTCTCCATACACAGCCCACCACTTGGCTATGCACTGGGAACTTGGCTTCCACGGACAGGTTTTGCATTTTCTATTTAGAAAATATTAATAAGAAAGAGCATCTATCGAACCAGACATTCTTCACTGACACATACTAAATAGATGAAGCACCAAAGAGCCAATAATGTCAATAACGAGTAACGGGCGATTCAGATATAATTAGGACCCAGAAATCACTGAGTCTGAAGCCTTAATCTGACTCTACTTCTCCAGTCGGTGAAGTTTTACCATACTAAGTGCCTGAATTTCACTAAACTAAGAGTGACCTGGAAGTTAAATTAAATATTCCATTGTCATGAAAGAAATGTCCTTGCTGCACACTGTAAATTCTGAAAAATTCCATTAATGTGTGTAGACAAAATGCTTAGGCTTCACACTACGAAAAACCCCCAAACCAGACAAGGGCAATGGGCAATTTGATCCCTTTGTAAAACTTTGTAATTTTCTAACCCATGCTTTTGCTACTTGCGAAACTAAATTGACACTGAATTTAAATTTTAAAAGCATTGTAAAGACAATTTTATTTTTTTCTCTTTGTCCTTAATCTGAAGTTAAATTTAGGGCTGATCAACTCAGAGACTTATTTGCTAATAGCTACCAGCAATAGTGATGCAACACTGTCACAAATTTTCATCTTGTTCCACTGCATTCCATCAAAAATATTGTAAAGGTTATCCCTTTGTATTATGTTAGGATTCCTCAGACAGGCTATGGTGTCTGTGAAAGGGTCTCAGTAAATATTGCTTTTATTTCCAGGTACAATTTTGGAAGATAACAGTTACACAACTTTCCAAAGAGCAACAGCATCCCTGCAGCACAGATTTACAGCTTTTGGACCAGAGCTTTGGCACAGGGGTCAGAACTGTTTGTGACTCAAACCACAGAGTAAGCTGATGCTTTCCTGCAAAAAAGATGGAGCTTTTTGCTCAGCACTGCTGGTAGAAAGGGGAAAAGCCAGCTATCAAAATGATATTTCCTTACTGCCTGACAGTAATGTAGACTCTGGGAATTCAGGTAAGTAGGGTAAAACGCATTTACTAGAACATGAGTAGGTCTGTTTTTGAAGCATCAGCTTCAGCTGGGGAGATAATGGGCTATTGAAAAGCCTCCTTGTGCTGGACTGGATTAGACCTGCTAGGGAAGACATGATTATACAGTATCTCTCTCAGACATCTGAATGTTCTTCCTGAAGCCTTTTCTGTTTGTTTCTGACGTGAAATTTTACTTTATTTTCCACAACAGGGTAGTGTATAGTCCACCTCCCATTAAGGTCCATGGGGACACTTAACAGAAGTGGGGTTGGCAAACAGCCTTTGTCCATACTGCATTGCTTGAAATGGTTACTCAACTCCCCATCTTTGACATTGTTTCCAACATGCATGCTTTTTTTAATGAACAGAGTAAACTCAAATGTCAGATCAATTTGATTTTCTTTTATCCTTGCTAAGCACAACTGAAACAGGATATAGCTCTAAAAAGTTGCATAGACCTGTTAAATAGGAAGACCTTTTTATAAGGAAAGTTACAGAAAGCAGAGAATTGTGAAAAACTGAAGAGTGACAACACCATATTTGTAGATAAGATGAGTACATGAAAGAAGGAATGCTAAGGAGAAAAGACCAAAAATGTGTGGAGGCTTTATTAGTGAACAAACTCATTAGAATGATTCATAGTTGAGCAATTTTGCCTTAGAGAAGTTCCTTTGATTCATGGCAAGAAATTGGGAGGCCCTGGAACCAAAGAAAACTAAGAATTAGTGATGGAAAACACCAAAAATTTAGAATTTCAAACGTAGGTGATTATTCCAAATATTTTGAATCTTGTAACATTGTAGTGCTAGATGTTAGATTTCATACTAATATTAAATGTGGACACTCTGTCCCAAGACAATTGAGATAATTTCTGCAGTACTAGGGCAGGATGAGTTATACCTGATTGGTTTCTCAGAGATATTTGCCTAACTTGTTCTTAAAAATTTGCAAGGAAGGAAATAAAATGCTATTCCTAATCTGCTCTTGTATTTTATTATGTGTTCTGATCACTGATAAACTGGAGGGATTCTGTTAACCAGCTGTACATCCACCTTAGATGAAAAGATGCTGGACTAGATTTTCATAACTTCCTTATGTCACATTTTCCAACTTTGAAGATATTTACAATCACTTTTTCTGTCCAAAGATGGTCTTCCCGTTGTCTTTGGGGTAAGGTAAGGCTAAAAATTTACCAGTGATAATTATTATTGCTACTTTAATGGCGTTGGCATTACCATTACTATAATTAATGGCATTACTATTTTACTTTGTTTATATGACAGATTGCTGACAGAAGGAAACCAAAAATGAAACAAAATTTTGATAGACTAGTATGTAAACCTTAAGGAAGTGGAATTCCATCTGAAATGCAGGCAAACATGAAGAAGTGGAATGGGAAGTGTAGCCAAAGACACTTTTCAGTTCCTGAGGGAAGTCAGACATCAAGGTACAGCAGGACTGGGCCGTGTATCAAGGGCATGTTGTGGGACAAAATGAGCATCTACCAGTCCAAAACATCTGCCTCCTCCCCATACACTTCTCATCAATATTCCAGATTCTTCAAAGACCTGCTTCCAAGATGCCCTGACAGGTGTAGTTAGTGACAAAGTGGAGAGTTAGCACTGTGCTGCCAAGTAGGACAAACGTAGGGCCATGAGAAAATCCTCGCTGAATCGCATGATCTACGCAAGTGTGGCATGCACACCAACACCCAGGCCTGAAACATCCTTTTGTCATCTTTCCAGGAAAATGTTTCCAACACTTTAAAGTTTCCTGCGCTTATTGGAGATTTTGTTTCTTGTGGCATTTATGTCCATTTACATAACTTCTGTAAATCTGTTGCTAATTGTTGTATTTGCTTCTTTATTTCATTTGCCTGATGCCCTTTGAGTGGTTTTAATAAAATCACATATTATGACTAATGGTCTCTGTCCCCCATCAGAGAGTACTTTTATGTCTCAAATAAAGAAGGTCTGACAACTAGACCCCACGCCTTTATTCTTTACAGATCCAAGTCTCCCATCCCACTCTTTGACATAATGGGATTCCTTCAGGATCGGACAAGGTGACACTCACACTGTGCAGGCTGGGAAGGCATTGAATCCACATGGTAGTCAAGTTTCTCACTCAGCTCAGACAATAACAAAGCACTGAGACGTGGCTTTCAAGATCTGCAAAGGAAATTGTAATGGTGTGCTTCTCCTTCCCATTCCCAAATATATCTGTGTATATCCTATATTATATCCCATAAGCTGCTCAGGTGGTAACCACCAGTGCTGGTTGTAATGGTGTGTCTGGTCATGAAGGCTCTATCCAACTCAAGCTGGTTTTGGGGGAGACAGATAAGAACACAATAGCCAAAGGCTAATTTGAGCAACACGTCCACCTAACCACAGTGCTGGTCAAGGTCAGAGTCAAGCCAGCTTTGGAAGAAACATTTGCAGTTGATAGGCAGATGCAACTATGAGTCAATTATCTCACTCCTTAAATTGCGGGACCCATTGAGGTCTACTGCACAGCAGTGGGCTGCATGCCAGGATCTCACCTGGAGTAGACACAAGGTTACTTCTCAAGTGATAGAAAATCCTTATTGTATCTGATACACTCAGTAAGTGACTTGGGAAGAAGCATGTTGGAACTTTGAAATCTCACCTACGTGATATAAAGGGTTGAACGTGCACATACGATCCTTTAGAAATTGTTGACTGAGTCTGGGAGTAAATTGGATACAGCTGCACATAAACTCCATTCTGAGAAGGGGTTTAGAAAGCAAGGGGATCCTTTCTGAACTTCAAAACTCAGACCTGAGGGTCTCCCTGATAGTTTTGTCTGACCTTGTCAACTGTACCTTACCATCAAATCTTGTTAAACTGCTGTCATATTTACAAGCAAACTTTGTTAAATCACACTGGTTTATATCAGTTAACAACTTCTCTCTTATGAAGTGCAACCCTCCTTCTGTGACAGAAATGCAGTTAGAGCACACTCAGCAGTTACAGTGTATTTGGTACATGCTAAATAAATATCCCTCTGGATAGATTACTGCATAACTCATCTATGTCCAGAGATCTAATTCACAAAAAAAATTGTATATAAACATCTATAGTGCTAATTTTTACAAAAGCAATTCTGCTGAACTGTGCTGGTTAGCTGGGACCAGAAATGGCTCTGTTCTTAATAAGGTTGTTCCAGAAAAAGTGAATCCACCAGCAGCTACTCTTTTTCATTTCCTCCATTCTCCTCTGTCTGAAGCCAAATCTGCTTGGCACTGCAGCAGCTGGCTTTCAAGATAAGGCTGTGAGATCTTGCAGAAGCATGCTATGGTCTCTGTGTATGCACAGATGCCAGCAGCTTTTCTGCAGTGCAGGGATCCCTCTGTAGTGGCTGATAGTGACTTGACAGTGCTGCGCATTCCTAGACCCTCCTCTTATGCAAACCCAGATTAATCACAGAAACATCACAAAGAGAAATGTGGAAATTTGAAAGGCCAATGCCATCACATTCCACAATTTCAATAGCTCCTAGCATAACCCTGAGCAGTGAGAATACACTGGCCCCAGCAACAGGTTTGGTATGCTGGTCCAGAAGACAGTATTAGTATTCCAAAGAGTTTCAGTGCAATGTTTATATACTGACTAAAAAGCAAATCAGTAGCTTTAGTCAACAAATTAGCCTAAAGTGTGTATTGCCAAAGTTTATGTGCAGCATAATTCTACAGATTCATCTTCAGTGGCCAGTATCCATCTCACTTACTAACATTTTTTAAATATCTCCATTCACATAAGGCATTTTTATATAGATATGAAACAATAAAATGTTGAACAAACTCTTACAGTTCATAATATATTGGTGGTTTCTTCCCAAAGCAACACAAATTATAATGTCAAAACATGCATTTTGATAATGTAGAAAAAGCAGGGGTTTTCATTTTAGTCCCTCAATAATTATACCTGCTTATTCTGGAATTCATTTGAAAGTTGATGGTCTGAAACCCTAATCTTGACATTTTTTAAAAAGCAATTTAAAAATAAATCTCTATGCTTCACTTTCACAGAGATGCAAGTTACAAAACATGAATAAAATGGGGTCAAAAATCAAATAGGAACCTTTTTTTCTTTTTTAAAAAAAGGAAAAATATCGATTATATTATTTTGGGGTCTGGATCTTTATCTGAGTACCTGACAACCTGGAGGAAGGAGATTTCTTTCAGAAGTAAGTTTGCATGCAGGCGTGTGTCTTTCTTTGACTTCCCTAGGCCCAGTTTCATTACATGCTACAGTATGTTTCACTTTAGAACACTTGGAGGCAATAAGTAGTTTGAAGTTGATCAAAGGTCTATGCTCAAGATGTTTCCATTTCAGTATTTACTATTGTATATTCAGAAAAACATAACAGTAAAAACCAGTCTAACGTCAGAAAGCGATAAGTAGGTTATAAGAAGAAATATTAGCAAAAGAACATAATGAGAAAGGACAAAAGAAATAGTTTCATCCACAGAAAAAAAACCCACTGTTATTTCCCAACACTCTGATAAATGAAATTTTCTTTGGGTAAATAAGAAAGAGGAAAAAAGCCAGCTTCTGTTTCTGGGGTGGAAAAGAACAGGTCACCCAGCACATGCATTCTGTGTGGCTCTGTCAGCCACCAGCATCAGAAAGAAGATGTTCTCTTGGTCTTGGCCTCGGGTAAGCTGCAGAGGCTATTCAGGTAGCCTCACAGGCTAGCTTAGAAACTAGAACAGCTATAGAGCATCTGGAGTACCATCTTACTGCTCTGTTTTTTTCATAACTTTGTTGCAAATTCCACATTTTCATTTTTCAAGGAAACATTTAAATTCTGTCTCGTATGAAACCAACTTTGCGTCATATGACGCACATGGGCGAAGCAGTCTTTAACATCAAATTGTGCCACTTTCACTCTTGCAATGTCCTGAAAGAGGACAATCAGCATGTTAAGAGAACAAGAGTGTGCCTCTGGCTGTGCTGTGAAGGACAGCAGAGACATTAGCAATGTGGGTGTCTTGTGCAGAGGACGTCAGGGCCACCAGTGAGTTTGTGGCACCCGTGAGTGCTCTTCACATCTGTTACCCACTGGCTGCTCAAGTGCCCTTCGTGAAATAGGAGAAAATAGAAAGAATAGAGCAGTCGCCCCACAAGAAGAAATGGTGAAGAGATAGGGCCTGGAGTTAACAAACAATTTACAAGAGATCTAGAGATGGCAGAGACAAAGATGAGGAGGGGCAGAAGAGAAGGACCAGCCTGAACCCAGGCGGGCTTGCATGATAAACTGGAGGAAATTTCAGAGGGCATGGGGAGGGGTCTTGAAGGACCAAGGTATGACAAGGGAATACGAGGCTCATTGTCACAAGGGACAACCCCATTAAACCAAGCAAAGTACGGAAAGAAATGAAGATCAGTTTTTCTGCAGTGGAATTTTATTTCTTTGCAGAGCAAGATGGCAGATAGCAACCTCAGGCAGTTTGAGAAGTGGCCAAAAAATAAGGTGTCAGTGATGAACTGTGGAATACCTTCTTAGAGAGTAACCTTATCTTACAGGGTAACACCTGTGCAATAAGGCACACAGTTTTCTGAGGTCCAGCATAGTTTCTTAGAGGAACTTGTAACAAAAATGTAAAAGGAGATAAATAGGACAAGCTCATGTAATTTCTTCACTTGATTTTTGGGAAATTACACAGAGAAGACAATGGCAATTGATAAGAAACTATGAGGCAACAGAAGATTTCCAGCAGAAAGAAATCATTGATGAGGATTACTATGCAAGTATGTAGCCTGCAACAGGAACTATATATAAGAATTAATTTTAAAAAGCCCAACTGAAACATTCACATAGTAAGTGCAACCAGCTTGAAAAACAAAATAGAAGACCTTTGGTAGTAGCACGAGTTGAAAAACTGGATAGTATAACAAAAACCAGTGGGCCTACACTCATGACTAGAATGCAGGTGCTGGAGAATATGCACTGTTCAGTCATCATATGATCAAATTGGTAAAAACAGTTGTGAGCGTCTTAAGATAATTATGTGGTATTCTGCAGAATGAATGGTGAAACAGAATCCTTTTGGGTCTAAATCATCCAAGGGAAGAAGAATGAACAAAATTATATTGTTGCAGTCCTGGGAATCAGCCATGGGCCAGTACAGTGAGAGTGGGGAACAGAGCTCTTGTTAACGTTATTAAAGGCAGAAATCTGACAGAGAACAGTCTCATTTGGGAAGACCTTAATATCCAGATAGAGGTTGGAAAGCAACTGCAACTTTGTGCCAGGTGCAGTAAAAAGGACTGGAGTCAATTTCATGAGGCTCTAAAGAAATATAACAAAAGCAAACACAAACCAAGCTTTAAATGACCCCCAACTGAGCTCCCTCTCTGAAAATTGTTAAGCTAAATTAGCCACTTGGGCACTTAAGAATGAGCAAGACTTCTTCACTCACATGCCTTGACCTATGGAAAAAAAACATTTAAAGAAACAGATACATGAAGGGAATAATTTGCTACAGGCTTCAGTAAGAGCAGTAATGTTGACCACCACGGTGAAACTTGGATGTGTGGGAATGGAAGAGGAAGCAAAATTCAGAGTTTAAAATAGTCTACTTCAATATCACATGTTCTGCACTTCAAAATTTCTCAGAAACAGATACATTAAATTCTAGTGTAATAAATTATTTTATAGGAGTTTTATTTTGTGAGCAGAACATCTCTCTTTAAAAGGAAGATAAAAAAATACATAGATTTTCTAAATATGAATCATGGCAACATATCCCAGTCCTTTGTTTGATATTTAAAGACACCAGTGATGTTCCAGGAAATACAAACCTACCTCTGATATTTCTACTACTCTGTACAAGAACCATTACATGTGAATTTTCTAAAGGGTGCTGAGCATCCCTTGCAAAAGAAGAATCCACAATTCCAAATCAGTCAAGGGTGTAAGTACCCACCACGTAATATGCTGGATCTATTTGGCAACTGCTAAAGCATTTGGACAGAGCAATTAAGCATTTTTAGGAATGGAATGACTTCTAGTAAGAGAAAACACAAGGCTATGTGTGTAGAGGTTATGGCAGTTCTGTCTCTGAAAGGGAGACACGTATTCTTGGAGATTTTCAAGACTGGATAAAGCTCTGAGCAACCTGGTTTGAAATCAGTGTGAAATCTGCTTCTTTAAGCAGAAGCTGGACCTGATCCTGAGCCTTCTTTCAACCTAAATTATCCTAATTATCCTACTATACACTAAGAAGCCAATTCAGCCATCGGTAGCAGATACACATTGTTTTTTGAAAATTGTTAGTTTTATATTAAATGGCAAGACTGACAGCAATGCTATATGTGCTACAGTGATGGGTTTTGTATAGCATGCATCATTCATGAAAAGCAATATAAAGCCTAAAACACTGGAAAGGTGGGTAACATCACAGAGACAAGAATTCAGCAAACATTCCAGTTAAAGAGATTCAAGCCCTTAAACAAGAAGGGCAGTTCCTATCAGCCTGAAATATTTCAAGGCTTTTTTTAAGGTTTACAGCAAAGGAAAACATCAGACACTAGGGAATTTCAACAATTTCTAAAATCACAGTGCAAATCAATCAGAAGTGAATTCAGCTCTTTTCTCTTTGCTTGTTACTCCAAATTGTATCCATACATATTTACCTAGTAGACCCTCGCATACTATTTGTTGACGTGTTACTTGAGCTTCATCACATTGCAAATAAGCCTCCAAGGAAAATACCTTATGATGTCTTTTGCCCACCACATTCTACAAGTTCTTACTAAGCTGAAAAACAAGTGTGTATAAGCCCAGATTATTATCAATCGTTGCAGAGCCTCAAAGTAACTATGTAACTATTTGTCTCAGATTGGGCATTGTTTTCATTATTCTGAGTCTGTTCTTACCAGAAATTAATTTATTTCTAAAGAGTCTCAGGGACTCACAGACTTCTGAGACTGATGTTATTTGATGTGCAATAAAGTTCAAAAGTAATATTGATATAGACACTAAAAAAAAGCTCTTAAAAAATTTCAGTTTAACTGGATATTTTGATATATATATCTAGTATATAAATATATATATTTATATGTTATATAATATATAGATTATATATAATATACTATATATATATTTTATATATATATTTATATACTGCTTGTCATGCAAAATCAGGACCTATTTTCTTACATGTTTACTGAGATTTTCTGAAGAATTTGGATTTTTCTTACTCACTCTTTCTGAGTGTTTGAAGCAGTAAGAGAAGGAAGAAATAGCAGGTTAAATGCTTGATATATACCAAAAACATTACAAAAGTACAGAACTAAATGAGACTCAGGTGGGACAATGTGAATATCCAATGGAATTCAAAGGTCAAGGACATTTACTGTACCTGAGCAAATATTGTGAGTAATCCTGTTTTCAGTCCCTGGAAAAATTAAGAGAGACTGGAATTTGTTCTTTTATTTGAGGAAATTACATGAAAGTTTCCTACATAGATGTTTCCTTCGGGGTTTAAAATAGGCCTAAAAACTATCTACCTTGAACACAGTTTGTATGGAATCAGATCCCCTCTTCACACAAGCCGAGACATTTCTTAGGGCCAGGGTCTTCATGTCATGCTCTTCCTTTAAATAAGGTCTTGATTTATTGAAGTGTTGCTTTCAATAAATTCCACTTGATATATGTGTTTGATCAGGACAAGAACTGATGGAGGCTTCTGCTGAAATGCAGCTTGTCAGGAAATGTAGAATTAATACAAAGTCCTTCAGAAGGAGTGACTTTTTCCAGTAAATAAAATTTTAAGGTCACTATAGTATCCTGCTTTTCTTTCTACTTTTTGACCTGGTTTCTGTTGACAACAATAAAAAAAAAATTGAAAATTGTCATAAAATTAGGAAATGTGGATTCTTGCCAAACTGTAATGAACAAATTTCTATGTTTTCATTGCCAAAATTAACAACTTTCTTAATTATGAAAGCTATGTTGTTATTTGCTGTTGGGAGTAGTATCTGGCATCCTATCTTTACCAAAACAGAGAGGAAACAGATTTCCCTCTCTGGCAGGGTTAATGGTGTAAGTGAGGTGACTGTGAGAGGTTCAGGCATGACTGCTACAACCAAAAGGAAAGTTTTGTGCTCTTATCAAAGTTCACATTTCACAAAGAGATCATCCTCCACCTTACCACTAATTAAGCTTTTTGCCACAATTATACTGTTGCACAACTTTATTCCTTTGGGGTTAAGATGCTTCTCTTGTAACTTCAAATCAATATTTAAAATGCAAAATTCGTTCGCTACTTTTTTTGGCGCTCCAAAATAGCTTTTTAATATTTTTTTTTCCCCAACCTTGTGTTTGCCCACTCTACTCTGCCCAAAAGAAAGCAATCTCTCACATAACATTAGGTTTCAGTTCTTTCAGTTCCTTCACTAATAATTCTTTCCTTCATTGCTCCTCTTCATCACTCTTGAACAAAGTTCTCCAGATTTGAATACAGCACTCAAACTAAGATTTCCACAGATGTTCTGTCAATGACTTTGATACTTGCCTAACTTTTTGCAAATTCCCAATGCACCACTGTACATTTGTATTTTAGTAACTGTTTTGCATTGACAGCACGTAGTCCTCTTGCACTGGGCAAGTATTTCTAGCTCTTTCTCAAAAACATTTAACTGCTAAGCTCCTAGTTGCTACCAGATGTTGTTATTACTGTTTCTTTAGGTTACCTAGTTGCATCCAATCTCTGCAGGAACTCAGGGTTCTCTTATGTTTTAACTTGATATCGTGTTATTTTAGCGATGACTCCACCTTGGATAATTGGGATTTCTATTTTAGCATAAACCTAATATTCTTCCAAACAGGAAGATCAAACTGATATCTTTAAACAAGATAAATCCTTAAACAAACAAAATAAAACCACAGACTTCTGTCAGTAGTAACTCTTTGTATCTCTTGCCACATTTAATGGTTAACCTTTCACATGTATTTGTTGTTGACCCTCTGCAAACCAGCTTCTCATCTTCTTTACAGTTCTTGTGAAGATGTTTAACCCCAAGGCAAGATAGAAGAGATACAGTTTAGAAAAATATCTGGTAGAAAATGCATGAAAGTATTTGGTTGGTTTCGCATATCTTCCTTGGGTAAACTTTTGCTATGTTTTATACCTTTTTGTCTTTGTTTCTGTCTCTTTCAGGTAAAAATCCAAATCAAAATAGTGAATCTACCTAGGCTGAAAAACACATTGATGCAACTATTTTACTTTTAAAAACTAAAGAAATTCCTCCAAACTGTGCCATACTGTGCTTTGGCACATGGATGCAGTGGTCCATTCAGAACTTTAGGCTCTTTACACATTCAGAGACTACATAAACATTTAGGCACTCACAGGAGAAAAGGGTGGCAACTGGGCACTTAAGAAAAAAAAATGGAGATCCGAAAAGCTTTACTTGGCTGATATATAACCCTGGAATTACATAAGTAACTTAAGTTAAACAACAGCTCAATAACATGCCAGAGAGTTTTTGTAGCTGCACCTCTAACTCAGAACACCCTTCTTCCAAGGGGATGGGGGGCTGGCATTGCAATGCAAAGGCTAAATGTATCTTGTATCCACTCTCTGATGGAATGAACTAGAACTTGTATTCTGATCCCTTTCTCTTTCGTGTATTTTCAACAGAAAATTTTCCTAGGTAGCATAATTACATCATTTGCCTTTTCAAAATATGTCTTACAAGGAGCTTTTGTTTGTTTGGAGAGGTAGGGTATGGCTGATGTGAGTTTTCCTCCACTGTACACGTTATGTTGCTAAGTGACATTTGGCAATGAATATTGCATGTTGCTCCTGTTTCTCTGAGCCAGCAGCATTTTGTTGCAATGTTCCAGATGTCAGTGTAGTGAGATGTCATCCTTATAAAGATCTACATTTGAACTGGAGGAGAATGAATGATTGGCAGTGTCTTCAACAGCTTTACTGGTATCAAAACTGGTATTAGTTATGAAACTCATTTTACTGGCAACTTCTAAACAGAATTTCTCAAAGCTATTGAGGTCTTTTATGTTTTGAATAATGGGACCAATATAAATGTACTTTTAAAGACATTTTTCCCTGAAATAAAAAAAAGGGAAACTTCTCTGTTGTATTTACAATTCCTGTTTTCAGTATGATAAAAATAGGTTAGAAATTCATGAAAGACATGCACACACTGCAACACAAAAAAGGTATTGAAGACAGCTTATATTTCATAACCATGCTCTGAAAATAAGCACGTGGGTAGATATTTTGATCTCTCTGAAATTTTATATATGATAACTATCTCATACTGTGAATTTGGCTCCCTATCCAGATGCAAAATATTCTACTTTTCCAACTCTTAAGCAGCTTGGGGCATGTGTGATATCTTATGCAATGAATATCCCTTTATTTAAAGACATACGCATAAACATGCTCAGAGTCCTGTGACCCAAAGTGTATGCTGTGATTTTTAAAATGCTCCCATGCCATCATCATGATATAAACAATTACTCAAATAGGTGTACTTTTCCAACATCAATCTTTGCATTACAGCCATGGGGCTATAAGAAAAAAGACAAGCAAGTAAAAGGGTTACCCAAAAGCAGAAGAGCACTTATTTCAAGTCTTGACTGAATCCTTAGTTCTTATCCTTACACAAAAAGCAAAAAGAATGTTAAATAGTGTCATTTTTCTTCATCTTCCTGGCTACACACTGGCAATCCAGTCTCCTTGCTCTTTGAGTCTGCCCTTCCACCATCTCAGGAGGTGGTACAACTTCCCTCCAATTAGAGATTCACACCATACTCCAGCATTTGACCTGTCATTCACAGGTCTGTCACAGGTGACAAAAACTGCTGCTGAACTTTATATTCGATGCAAGAGTCAGGACACTCAGACAAGTCTCAGGGAAGTTCTCAGCACTTTAAAGTATAAAATTTATGCTTAGCTTGGCACCTGGAGAGCAGACCTTTTAATTTCATCTTATTGTTTGTGGTCATGAAGTTGAGTATATGAGAATGTCACTTCTGCCAGACCAGGGCCCCTTAGCTGTAACCTAGCCAAGAATACATAACTGGGCAGAAATGTCTTCATGTGAAATGCTTTGGGGAGTCTTCTTTTCCTTCTATTGCCTCTAGATCTGTAACAGATGACAAATGTATCCATATCTCTTTGATCACCACAAAAATAAATGTGTTTGTCTAAAATCTATCATAGAGCAATAAAAGAGTATTTTAAATGTGCTCAATGCAAAATCTTATCAGGCAAGAAAGTGGAATGAACTATTTGCTTCATGCTCTTTTTCTATAAAAAGTCTTGTTTCTGGGAAGAAACTGTGTTTAAGAGAGCAAAAAGGTACATAAATTGACCAATCTAGCAGCACTGGTCAGATTAGGGATACAGGAACAAATTAACAAATTCTTATTCTCAAAACATAGAAAGAGATAAAATGTTCTGTTTTCCTGGAAAACAACATAATTTAAGTGAAGATAATACAAATTAATGGTTTAATAAGAGAAAGGGTAAAAAAAGGGATTGCTGAAATTGTGACTGTGCTTGCAGACCAAAATACCTTTCTTTAAATAAATGTGGATGAGGGATTGACATTGTGTGGCTCATGTAGGGAGCTCATCATAATTTGTGCAGATGTTGCAATGCAAAGGGCCAGCTTGTGTGAAGTGAGTTGTTGCTTGACCTACTATTAGGTGATTGCCCAAACCTTTGTCTTTAAACGCATCAGTGAAATTCACTCGCCAGTGCTTGCTTGTTCTTACATACAGATATGTAGAGTCTCTCATGAAAAGCCTTATTTCTTCTGTCCTATTAGAGATCCACACCTTCTGCTAAGGGCTTTGTCTGTTACTGGTATCAACCAAAAGATGATTTAATTCTGAAAGCTGACCTTTCCAAAGGAAATCTGAAATAACTTCTATATCCATTACAAACAAGAGTGGTCGATAATTCATCCTGTCAGAAAATGAGCTTGGTTTCCTTTGATTTTTCTGGTTTAGGGTCTACTTTATTTTTGCTATTTTATCAAAATTTCTTCTTTCTAACTCCATAATTGCAAGCCACAGTGCAACTAAAGAACAGTTCTTGGCCAATCTCTTTGGAAGATTTTGTTCTGCTGTATGGATTACCTTTACCCAGCAGCGAAGCATACCATTAAATATATGTAAATGCCTGCAGGCAATGAACAGTGTGGTAACTTTAACCTATAATTGTGTTGTACTGCTGTTTTCTCTCCACATTGCTATTTTACAAAAGAAATGTTTAGATCCAAAACCTGACTCTGCTGTAGAGTGACCCCTGGGACCATCGAGCTAATACAGTTCTAAGTATAGTGCAGGGATTGGGTAGGATAAGCCACCTATGGATGTCCTATGGAGAAACATCAAATCTTGTATATCTTGAGGCTTAACTTTGTTAAGGCCTCAAAGAGGAAATGGCAGTCAAGAACTGTCTTTTTAAAATAGTTGACAGGTAGATTACAGTGACCTACATATTCAGAAAACTTAAGTTCATTCAAGCTTTGCACCCAGCTAAAAATCACACAAGTGAAAAAGTGATTTTGCATCAGTGTTTAACAACTGCAGTAAACTAAACTCTGGCTAATGCATTTTCAAGATATGACAGCCAACATATCATATCATATTACATTTGAATTTTATTAATCATATTTAAATAACTACTGGAATAAAGAACTTATAAATTTTAACTGCTATAAATATTTTTGCATTGTAAATAAGTTCCCTGCTCCTAAACAGACAAGTAAATCAAGTGAGGCCCACATGAGTCAATGCAATAATAATACCTCCACTAAGCTTTAGATGCTCATTATTTTTAGAATTCAAGTTTTCCATCCCTTGAGAACCTTATTCCT
The DNA here is from genome assembly GCA_013400235.1 of Oriolus oriolus. Lineage (NCBI taxonomy): Eukaryota > Metazoa > Chordata > Aves > Passeriformes > Corvidae > Oriolus > Oriolus oriolus. The sequence goes on from VXBT01012885.1 coordinate 1,243,940, forward strand.
ACATCCTAAATCAAAATCACCAAACACATCCCAAGTTTATTCTTTAAATATATCCTTCATTCCTTCAATACTGACAAAAAGAACATTGCTTCAAAGCCGAGCCAAAAACCAAAACAGTACTTATTCCAAAAGTGAAGTGAGGGAAATAGATTCTTGTTCAGGAATTTGTCCAAGTAGAATTGAGTGCAGTACAGCTGCAACATAATAAAAAGCAATGCTGGAATCCATGGCTAGCCTTTCCTCTGTGATACAAACACCAGAGATCTTAACTCTTCAGAGACTCCTTGGGAAATGTAACACAGTGGTCAACTGGCCACTAAATCCTAGAATATTATGTATGTGGCTATGTAAATTCTATGTAAAGCAGCTCTACAATCTACAAGTAATCTATGAGATACATAGACTGAAAAATCTGAAATAACTGGAAGAAATTCAAAGATAAGGGAGAGAGTCAAAGGGACGGGAGATGGTCAAAGAGAGATATAGACATCAATTTTATTTGAGTTTAAAATTCTGAGAGGTAACTGTTTTACATGTTTGGCCATAGTGCATGTCACCACACAGGATGAAAGAACATAGGCACTCTCACTGTGGGTCTTCATAATTTATTCCTTGTTTGGTGAAAATTTCCCCGAATCATTTTAGTATGTAATGGTGGTTGTGTTCCAAGGCATTTTGGAGGAGCAAAAGAGCAAAGGAGGGAAGCAAGAGCATTTGAGGTGGAACGGCATGTTACGTTGTTTGTTCTGTCCTTTGATTGTGCCTATTTACTTAGGGCATCAGATGCTTTGGTTTGCTTTTCTCTAACATGCAATTATTGTGGGAAAGCTACGTCAAGTAAGTGAGTGTTTTCCTTTGATCAAAAAGGCGACGAAATATGTGGTCATTCTGATGTGTTCTGGGGCTAAGCTCCCCAGCACAGCTGCTGATCAAACTCTCATGAGTCCCACAGATAATTGAGATCCCTGGTACAAGGTTGTTTTAAGGAAAATTGATTGATTCAATTGATTGAATTGGTCTTAGAATTCATTTCTTCTGAGGGCATGCCATATCCTTAATTTCATTTAGAAGATATTAGTTGGCACCTGTAACGAACTTTAACTGCAATTTCAAGGTCCTGTTTTTGACAGGCTTTGTGAGGTTTTGTAAATATTTACCACAAAGGGACTTGAATGAAAGAACATCATCAGGACTAAACTACAGAAAGTGCATATTTCAGCAATATGCACCAAATAAAGGGAAGTGAGAGATGTTTTTACTACAGGTATTTACTACTTAGGTATTCAACACAGATCTGATATAGGAAAGATGGTGTCAAAACACACAGAAGTCTTTCAAGTTTAGTATATACATAGTCTTTACATTTCAGTGGCTGGCATCTGGTAGTCTTTAACTGGGAAGCAGCACAAATTTTTCAGAATAGCTTTCAGAAATGAAATGGAAATGAAGGAACATGGGAAAAAATCTTGACTGGAGTTTATATTGATCTGTTCATGATAAAGACATGAAAAAACTTTTGTCATCTGCTGTAGAATAGAAGTGTTGATGGTAGGCCAAAGGGATTCCAGGCCTCCTGAGAATATGAACAGATTTCTTTTGGAATCATTATTTGTTTCTTAGTCTTGAAGTGGGTTTTGGCACAGAACTCAGACCATCAGGGATGCAACTCTGACGTGCAGTGATCTTATAGCTTTGTGCTTCAGAACTGGCCTTGAGTGTTGTGCATCCTACTGCTTATACTGTAGATTGTCTGCTGCACAGCAGCAGCCTGGAACCATTGCTACTTGACTGGAGATAAAGCACATAGCTCTTGAGGATGAAAAATATTAAAATACATGATGCTTAACTTCAACAGAAAATGAAGGAAGGTGCCATGTCTGCCCACAGTAATTACCTATCAGATGTATCTCTATTCGTGTTGCTCCTGTTATTACTATTATTAACTTTGTAACTAGGGTTCAGAGGGATCAAAATCACATTATGTTTGAAACAGTACCAAAGAGAAACAAAGGCCATCTTTGGCCAAGAGAATCTCTGACTGGGATACAGAACTCAGTAACCCATGAACAAATGGATACGGCGCTTATCAGGTGCAATGGAGTCACCAGTCTAGCTGAGGGCAAGGCTATGCCTGAGTGCGTTGTAACTGAACAGTCAAGAGTCCAGATGATCTCAAGATGCCGACTTACAGAACTCTGGTTCACAAATGTCATTCCAACATGTCACGACTTCTGTTACAGATGATTTGATGATAAACCAAGAGTTAGATACAAGCTATAGGTATGGCAGGCCTTTAAAGAAGGAAAGAAAGGAAGAAAGAATAGAACCTTCTTTCTATTCAACCATTTTATGCCAAACCCTATCTTGCTGTAGTACTTTGAAAACTGTTTTAAATTAACTGTAACTAGTTATGCATCTACAGTCTACAATGTTTTTAACATATTTAACACTTTCTGTAAAAGGTGCTATATCATTTATCATTTCTCTTCAGAACACTTGAAACTGATTAAACATTTCACTTGAGAAGCTACTTCATTTTATTTTGTATTTTAATTTATTTCACTGCATAATTAATTTGTAATCAAGACTTGTTTTGATTTTCGTAACTGTATTTTAAAACCAACCGTGAAGCAATAATTTGTGGATGGCTTGCAAAATAGTAAAAATATGTTTCATTAAGAAAAAAAATGAAGTTAGTATTGTGCAAATTTCATGCACCACAGAATTAACCATTCTTTAGTAAGACTTCTGAAAGTATGATCAAAGCATCCCAAAGGTCAAGTGCTGTGGGATGGTGGTAAAGTATTAAGGTCTACAAAGTCAAGAGAACATGAATGACTGCATAGGCACAAATGACCATCTTATCTTACATAATTGCCTCTTAAAAAATTTGACTGGACATTTAATGTAGTTGTGCTCGCCAAGTTTTTGAACTTTGACAAATGAATCTCCTCCAAGAATGCATGCTCCTTGCATTGTTTTTAATAAAAATATATGTAAATCTCATTCAATTTAGAATTATGCAACAAAATGTCATCACATTTCTCACAGCCCTTGTCCTTACTGGGAGTGTACACAGGCAGTGTCTAAAGTTAAAATCCCTTTTGAATTAAAAATAATGTTTCATTTCTTCTCCTGTTAAAAAAGAAAAAAAAACCAACACAAAACAAAAACAAAAACAAAACACAGACCAACCTTTGCCTCTAAGTTTTATACAGAGCTGATTCTCACCAGAGATCTTGGCAAGTGCATCTCTTTCAAGAATATGTGCTCGGTGCCATTTGTCCATTAGGCTTGCTAGGAGAGAGCAAATATTGTACCACTGAGTCAATAGGCCAATAGAATATTTCTAACTGCTCCAAAGATATAATTGACCAGCTGAAAGTGTAAGGTAACACCAGAACTGAGATCACCAAGTAATGTGATCTCATACTGAATGTAGGTGTTTTATTTGTTTGATTTTGGGGGGTGAGTTGGAATGAGTATAAGCCAAGTTTTGATTACCAAGGGCTAAGAGTGGGGAAAGGGAGTAGGGAGAGAGGCCCAAAGGAGCAAGTTTAAATAGACATTAACCGAGATCAGCCATTTATATGACTTTTCCTGTAGAGAAATCAGGAGGCTGGAAGTAGAAGAGGGAGGATAGAAAAAGGTCAAGTCCCCCAGTGGATTAAAACTTGTTCATTTTCTTCCATAGTGCTTGGGAAGCAGAGTGAGTGCAAAGTCTTCACTGCCTTTATTTAGGTTCTCTCTGGCTTCAAAGATTGGCAAGTTCTTACTATATTTCTACAAAGCAGACTGCTTTTCAGGCAGGTTTTCTCAAGTTCTTGCTTTATGAGTTTTGGAGAAAGATTCTGGCCAGGGATGTTCAGAAGAAAAAGTGTTTTCAGTCTTTGGAGGTTGTTAATTCCTGGAAAAACTTCTGGCAAACTCCACCTTACCAAAATTTCACAGAAAATGTTTGTTAGAACTTGACCAGTTTAAATGAGTTTCTTGTGTTGGTGTCTTTACCTAGTGGAAGTTCGAATCGTGCTCGGTTTTACACACAAAGTCAGGAAATACTGCCAATATATACAGCCCTCTTCTCGCCGAAATATTTTATTTATTTACTCTGGAGTCTGAAGACAGCTTAGAGACATGTCTCTTGCCAGTGGTATTTGCAGTGGTATTCAGAGAGTTGTCTTCTAATTTTTAGAGTCAGTTTGCACTTATTTCTTAGACTCATGTCAAGATTCAATTTTTAGTAATAACACTCCTAACCTTGTCTGAGGTTTCCACCATTGTTCTGCAGGGCCATTGAGCTGGCCATCAGCCTCTAACATTAGAAGGTTTACTAAACTCCCATGTAAAACTGCCTCATACTTAGAAAGTAAAGAGGACATGAACACTGTGAAATCTTTATTTAAAAATATAGATCAATAAAGTACACCTTCATATGTCATAAGCTATTATAAGGATGGAGGATGGGAAGAGGCACGTGGAACAGCAAATCAGCATGACTGTTACAGAAGTAAGTTGAACATAACTTTTCCAGGACTGTAATAGGCTCCATAATGAAACTAAAAAGGGCTTGGATATGGGTTGTGATCTTTGGGTTGCTAAGACTGACACCTGAAAACTCTGACCTGTAGCACTTTCTTGCAGATCGCAGCAGAAATATTGTCACCACTGGTGTGTACTCATGTCCCGTTCTGTTGAAACAGCCTGAAATGCCCTCTTCCCACGAGCACTGAGGGAGAGGTTTTAAATCTCTCAGCCTCTGTATCACTAAGATAAACATACCAATCTCATTCTTCCGTAGAAGAGGCTACCCAGTGCTCCTAACAACCTTATAGCCATTTGCTCTGTTTCTTTCCATTTGGATGGGACTTTCAGAACTGCGGCATTTGCCAGCAGTGACAGATTTAATTTGTCCTCTTGAAAAGGAAACCATTGGTGAATTATATCTTGCAACAACGAACCCCATAGATATTCATTTAGGATGTGAGGAAAGAGCCTTCCGATTTGTCCATCTGTGTGCAACTCATAACACAGTGCTCTTGGAGGTAACAGGGCAAACAAGAATTGTCATTCAAATTTGGCAATCTGGAATGACCCTCTGTAGCTAAGGTCCCACCTTTGAGTTCAGACCAGACCTTTATACTTTAAAATAGGATTTTCATCTGCAAAAAGATAATACAGATGCATTTGTGTGTAGTTTTTTGTGGTCAGACTAATATATGTCACATTCTAAAAAGCTTCTTTTAAGGTGTAGTTTGATCATAAATGAAATGAGAACTACGTTAAATTCTGGTGGGCATTTCTGAAAATTATTGGACAAAAATCCAATTTTTGAAAAAAATTATTTTTCTCCAAATATTATTTAATAATTTAAATAATAAATTATTCTTGGCTTTTAATTTACATGAAATACTTAAATATGGCAAACATCTTTTAATAAGCCTCATATTCAAAATAGCCTTGCCAGTTGCTAACATCTGAGGATCTGTCTTTCCTGCTCAAACAGATATTACTTCTAAAAACTTAAAATCCACAAGACAACAGCTCCCTACCAGGAAAATGAACTATCCACCAAAACGGAAAATAAGAAAGAAAGAAGGAAAGAAAAACAAATCTGCTTCACAAGAAGAAAACGAGACATTTCTAAAGCATTTCAGGATGACCACACACCAAGTGAAAAAAAAAAAAGGTTCAAAATGCCTGCCCCACACAAAGGATAACTTCGCTTGGCAGAACAAAACACTATCTCCTTTTACTAAGAACTACTCACTCATCAGTCAACACCACTTTAACTACTTTACATACTTTTTCCACCTTTCATAGAGTACATCAAAAGTTCAACACATACTACCAGCCAAGTAGAAAATCCAGTAGGCTATATATAAATCCACATATATATATATATATATTAAAAAATATATATATATACACACTTACAAACACAAATGCATATAGCATCAAGTATTCCATTTTAAGATAAAAATAAAATCTAGACACTGACAGCAAGTATATGACAATGTCCATTCTATCATTCATTTAAATTTCCCACTTTTTATAAGTTTTACATAGACAGATGTGGAATATTTGCCTTTCCCATCTCATGTTGCCAGTCACACACATATACATACACGTGCACATATGCAAAAAGCTTCATGCTGTCATAGAATCTTAAAAAGTAACTACTTTACAATTGTGAGCGTTATTTTTTCTGCTTCTAATAGATGTTACGGATATAATTAGAGTGTAGTGAATATAGATGGAATAAAAAAGATGAAAGCATCTGAAAAAATTTACACTGGTTGTCTAGGGTAAGCAGTGGAATAAAAAAAAAGGAAAAGGAAGAAAACCTGAGACTTTAGTAACATCACATTAAGCTCCCTAACTGTGCTTCCCTAAGGAAAAGGATTTAGAGAGGGATTTGAGGCAAAACAATGAGACAGATTTACAGATATTTAACAGGAAATTTGGCCATCAAAACCACAAGGATCTTTGTCTGGGAAGTTAATGGGGGGAGCAGGAGTTTATAATACATTGCAAATGGAAGTAGGCATAAAGAGCTTTGACTCTGAAGGTAAGCAGTGCTCTTATTGATGGAATAAAGACTATAACTGAGGGCTACAAAGCCAGAAATACATGAGAGATACATGAAACTCCCTAAACTTTGAAGTAGGGATATTGTTTTTTCTCCCGCTTCCTGAATGAACATTAGGGGACCAGTAGGGGCTGAGAAAAATATACTGTATAATTTGTAAGGAAAAAAGGATGATAGAAGGAAAAGGTCATAGTGATAGGACAAAGGGTAATGTCTTCAAACTGAAAGAGAGTAGATTAAATATTAGAAAGAAATTATTAACTGTGAGGGTAGTGAGGCACTGGAACAGAGTTCCCAGAGAGGTGGTGGGTGCCCCATCCCTGGGAATATTCAAAGCCAGGTTGGATGGGGGTCTGAGAAACCTGATCTAGTTGAAGGTGTCCCTGGTCACAGCAGGGGGGTTGGAACTAAATGACCATTAAAGGTGCCTTCCAACACAAACTATTCTGTGATTCTCGGATTCTGTGATAAGAGTTTCAGCAACCTGCATGGCTAGGAAGCATTATGTCCTGGAAATTATATTTGTGTTAAATTTATATATCACTTGGCTGTGAGGATCTAGATGAGGGACATCAACCACACTAAAGTCCACAGTTAGTGAGAACATAGGGAAAAGGTCAGTGGTAGAAAAATCTGTCATTCAGCCAAATTGTTTAAATAGTAAATAATTCACAAAGGTGTCAGTTTAAAAGTTTATTTAGGACAAAATGAGGCAGGGGAGAAATATATTGGTAGATCTGTGAATCTTCAACAAAGAGATGACAAGGGAGTTTTTGGTTGTGGGTAAAATTACACAAGGCTAAAACCCCTCAATTTCTTTACCAAGAACTGGAGGATTCTCCAGAGAATGTATTAAAGAAATGATTAGAGAAACAGCCAAGGAAAGCCAGACCTGATGAATCCCAGAGAGATTTCAAGGACAGCAGAAGCAGAGAGGCCAAGAGAAGTTACGGTTATAGCAGTGAGTCTGAGATCTGGCAAAGTAGATGCCATTAGATGTTGTGGAAAGAATGGTTTCATTTAAGGGCAGAGGAGGGAAGCCAGATTGGAAAAGCTCTAGGAAGAAAAAGTGTAAACAGCATATTCAGAAAGCTTAGAGATGAAAGAACAACTGCAGATGGGCCAGTAGCTAGAGATGGAAGGAGTCAAAAGTGTTTTATTTATGATGTGAGATATTTAACATATGGTATAGCAAGTAGAACAGACTAGAAACAGTGAAAACAACAAATGAGACCAAGAGGTCAAGGAAGGAACAATATACGGGAAAAGAATGGGCATATGGGAGATGAAGAACTAGGAAGGAAGAGGGTAAGAGGATGCAAACAGAAAAGAACACATGAAGCATGTCTGTGTCCATGACCATGGAGGATAAATCTCCAAAACAGGGGAAAGATCCCAAGCTAATAGGAAAAGGAAATATCACATCACATGTTTAAAAAAAAAAACAAAACAGAAAGAGAGTGAAAGAGGGAAAGAAAGAGAGAGAGAGAAAGAAAGAAGGCGACAAAGAGAGAGAAAGATAAAGAGAGGAAGAGAGAAAGAGAGAAAAAAATCAAAGGAAGAACTTGCTAAGACCTTCTGTTAAGAGTAAAGGAGGGTTTAAGCAGAGAATTAAAGATGGTGAGGAGATGGGCAGAACTTCAGGATTAGAGTACAATTAAATTTGCGACAGCACAGCTCTGCAGCTAGACTGATAGAAGAAGTGAAAAAGTTAAGTTGAGTGGTGATGAGATGAGTATAAAATGCTTTTTTAAATTCAGTAAAAACTATGGTCTTCATATTCACTATTTTCAAACCTCTTCTGAGAATTAGAAAGGTCCATTAGAAAGGGCCATTCTTCAGGACAGGTTGACTGCTTCACAATAGTTTCTCAAAACAATTACAAAACTCATTAATTGGCAATGCTATGTGAAAATAAGAACATTTATAATAGGAAATCACAGAAAAGTCTGAAATTAGCACAGGTAGTTTTACGACATGCATATTTCAGTCACTGAGTTATTTTGTGTAAGCTTAGCCTGAATGATGGCAATAGACACATTTCCAGTAAAATATTTCCAGTTGAATACAGTGTTATTTCCCCACATGGAAGACCCAGCCCTGTCTTTCCATAGCACAGTGTTCCTTAGTGCGGTCTGAGAGTCCTTCAGAGCACACGTGCAGCAGCTGCAAGGCTAATGCAAATCACAGAAGGCAGAGACTGCAACTGTAAAGCGAGATACAGACACCATTAGCCATGTTGGCTGCATTATGAACCAGATCAGGAAACCAATCCAGGTTAAAACTAACTCAGCAGAAGGTTTATTTTTAAACTGATTCATTTCCCAATCACTTTCACTGACCAGCTGCACAAAGATTTGCAATTGTAGAGGAAAGGAGATGGATGGGATAGTGGCAGAAGGGTAGGGAAAGAAGGATGGAGTCTTCTTTCAGGGTAGCCTGGGCAATTTTTGTCTCTCCTCAAGGACTAAACTACCTTGCAGACAGGGGCTGAATAACTACCTGATTTTAGACTCTCCTAAATGAATAAAATTATGTCTGACATAAGTTTTCCAACTTCTCCAAACTACACTAGGTTCTCATCTTGTGACATCTTACACTTATTCCCTGAAGCAGATGAGACAGTTTGTACCTGGCATAAGTGAAAGTGAACCCAAGTTTCTTAAATAGCCAGCTCATGCTCATAGTCAGCCAATTATTTTTTTTAAATTGCCCTTCATTTCCTTAGCTTGCTTACAGTGCTCTTTCTCATAAGTCCCTAATTCCTCTCCTTCCTCAAAGTACTGTCCACCCCTCCCAAACTTAGATTGCAGCCATGCCCTCTTGCTCTTAATCTTGTCTAAGTGCCAATATTGTTTCTCTCTACCAAAGAGGTGACCTTACAACACAAAGGCACTCAGGAGCAAACACAATTTTATCTGGTTTTCTGTGCAAAAGATCTTCTATATCCCATTTCATCTATCATTTATTCTTTCCAAGTATCTGCTCCCTGGTGGATTATCTGAATTTGTAAGCTAGAGGTTAGCCCTTGTTTGTAGGAAAAGTAGGAATCAAAAATGATCGTTTAACTCATGCCTTCTGCATGTTTGGGGTCAAAAGTTGTTCTAACTCCTTGACAGTGAGAAAAGGCAGTGGGGACTGTTAGCACGCACACACTCAGCACCACTGGAGAACATCATCTGATAAAGACTCCTTTGGAGGGGCACTGAATCTGCTAAGGCAGCAAATTCTGCATGGCCCACAGAAATACACTGCTTTGAATTTGAAATCATCTCAGAGCCAGGGTGCAACTGAAGAGGCAGAATAAAAATCTGCCCTTTAGAATGCAGGACCTCGTGATCTGAACAGTTTGAACAACAGCTCAAATCAGTTCTCACACTTCCCAGATGTACCTAGATTAAATGTCTCTCCTTTTTTATCTTCTTCAATCAACACTGGATTGTTTACATGAACACTAGTGGCTGCAGACAAGAGACTGCAGAAAGGTTTTTTTGGTAATTCAGTGGGCAGAGAAGGTGTTTACCAAGAGCTTCTACATCCAAAATCCAACCATTTGTCTGGTGCACCTTCTTGGATAGCAACTTTTCTCTAAATCATTTCCTCAGAAAACAAAAATGGGATGATGTCTTTTTTTGCTCTGATTTCAGACAGCATAAATGTTGGAACCCATAAATCTTTCACAAAAAAACCCAAAACAGAACACTAATTGTGTTTTAGCAAGTCCTGCATGGAGCCTTCATTTTGGAATCTCGTTTGAAAATGCTGACCTGTGCAACTGTGTCTGTTTCATGAACAGGACAAAGTCTGCCCAACACATGAACTCTGTAGATGTCAATTATTGCTGTTCTATAAAGCTTTAAAAATGAGATAATTCTGCACTTTCAGAAATTTGAAGTGAAATATCTTAACTTTCACAAGAGAAATGGCTTTGACTCTTTATGCTTCTTACAGATCTGGTCTCCCCTCTCAGCTGGCTGCTCCGTAATGCCCAATTAATGCTCTGTCTTTGCATATAAATTGACAAGTGAGGTGTAACTCTTTGCAGACTGTGGAGAGCAGACATGTTGGTCTGGATGGACCTTTTCTTTTAAAAGACTGCAGGGAAATGGCCTTCTGGTTCATTAAATTAATGAGCAGGCAGAATGATTTGTGAAAAACAACTGTTTTATAGGACCACCACCTGCAGTATGGGCTGGATCCCGCAATGTGGAAGAAATCCAGAACATTTCAGATTAATTTCTTGACATTTTAACCTTGTCCTGCACCCCATCCAACAACACAGAACATATTCAAAATTAACAAAGATACTTCTAGAGACACACTGCAGCCATGGGAAATTGGAACACAAGTCATGCCATATCTACTGACAGCTAATAAAGTACTCCACAGCACTGCAAAAGATGTATTTTCTGTGTCTGAAGATCAAGTAGCTTGGTCTGGGTTTTACTAAATAGTGCTGAACTTTTGGCTGTTTATTCCCAACTCTGTGATGTAAGCTGGCCTCCCTGGGAGCCAGACTCCAAGTGCGGCAACCATTCTGTACACATACACTGCATGGAAAGAGTTACCTAGTAATAAAAAACATATGAAGCTCTGAGATCAGTTCCTCTTTCTCCCTCCCCAGGTGTTCCTTCGTGGTTGTGATTTGTGCACAAGTCTATAGAAAATGTTGCATATACAAGCCAAGATATACAAAGATTTCAGGCTCCCAACCCCTACTTAAGCATCTTACTTTGGGATTCTATAAAAGAATGGGGAACCTAAATACTTTTGTAGGTCTGGCCTGCAGGATCCAGTTTGAATGTCAGGAGAGTGAGGTTTCATATGGCTGCTCACTGGCCAACAAGCACCCTGAACGTTCCACCCACTGGATTCCATTCTAGAATCACTTGGCATTCAACTAGCTCTGGTTTTATTACACGAATGCATGAATGTGTTTCATATATAATTAAAATGTTAATATTTAACATATGTTATTAACATTTTAACACTCACAAACTGACCACTGCTTTGGATCCACTGCGTTTCAGAACTGCTCTATGCCAAGACACTCTTTCAAATCTTTTACCCAGCAACCTTATCAGAGGGTGTCTTTTATTAAACTTTCCCTTATGATCTACTTTTCCTTTGTAAAACAAAGCAAACACGAGCACTAGATCTTTAACTGGTGGTGGAGTTTGGCCTTATTCCACTGACAACAGTGTAGTTACACTGTTATGCACCAGTTCAGAATTAAAACCACTCAACCTGCAGTTACACGTACTTTTCTGAGGTGAGCAGGTTGCTGCATAAGAAACAGATCTGAGAATTAAGACTGTTTGCAATACCTTGGAAATTCTCTCCTGAAGTCCTTAACAGAACTTGATTTCCACGGGAGCTTTCTGGAAAGATTTTTCTTTTTTTTTTTCTTCTGATACCAGTACACCCACTGACACTTGCCATTCCTTCTCCCTTCATGTTGCAAGCAGCTTTTGCAAGAGTATTATTCAACTCTTCAAAATGTGTAGCATCATTCATCTTAATAAAAATGTCATCAAGACCTTTCAGGCTTCTATCAGAACCACCTCCCTATTTTGTTAGCAAGCAACATATAGTTCATTTTTTCAGCTGCGTGTATGTATAGCTTATTTTCTTACTTTGCTTATGGAAAAGTCACTGGGCAAAATCCATCACTTCCTAAAATCACAGTGTATCATCTCACTCACTTTTCTTTAATCACTGGAAGAGTTCTGTCATGCAAATAGAACTGACTTTTTGACATTCTCTTCCTATCAGTCCTGCAAGGCATTTTGGTTTGGCTTTTTCTCCTTATACGGTTCCTTACAGAACCTGTGCATCAGAAGCAGAACTCCTTGTTGCATGATTGTGTTCATGATAAAAGGTTACAGATGTCCAAGAGGAAACCAGACACAATAAGGAGTTATAAATCCCCTGCAGGCTGCAAAACACAAAGAAATACTTGAGCCACTGGTCACTGAAGATTGGAAGAGTATTCTGGAAAAATGTTATTTTAAATATTCTCCATTTCTTTTCTCTTACTGAGTATCCATTATTTGCCACTGCACGGGAAAAGATAGAGAACTCAATGGAACTTTGGACTAACTCTAAAAAGATCAGTCCCATCATATGCATTGATTCTTTAACAATGTGTACCGATAATTTCTAGGAGGCAAATTTAAGCTACACTGCCAGTAAGATGGACAATGTCTTTTCCATTTTCTATGCTCCATAAATTCTCAGAACAATACCTGATCTTTTGAGGATTGCTTTAGCTAGAGCTTCGAATAATTTGAGGTGAAATTTACAGGTCTCTGCCGATTTGAACACACATATCACGTATATCGTCCTTAGCCGACCTTTATTTTGGTCTATTCTTTTATGCTTTAATCAAAATGTTCTTAATCATCTTCTTTTCATTTTCTTATTTAGGTTTTCTTGATACAATCCAAGTTCTCCTTTTTAAAATTATTTTTTTACCTCCATTATTGTTCCCTTTATTCCTACAGATTCATAGCATTTTTTACATTCATCCTATCTTGTATTCCTTTCTGAATTTCTGGTCCTCAAAGCCCTCTTAATTAATTCAGTTTTGTATCCTCATGTATTTCTTATCTCAGTTTTGGAAATAATTTCCTATTTTATTTTTCTTTGAAACCACAGAACAATCTTTACTGCCTTTTAGATTAATTAGAATTTTTCTCATTGTTTTCAGGGAGAAGGAACAGGGATTTTTCCTTTGTACTTACACATGTACTAAGTGCTCCTGCCTACAAGGCCAGAGCTCACTTTAGGGGAAGTAACCAAACCTTTTTGTTTAGGCATCATGGCTGACACACAGCCTTGGCTAACCCAGGCTAGCACAGTCACTGTCAGAACTATCTATCTGCCAATATCTCAAAAGATTTTTATTCACAAGCTGCCTCACACCAGCCTTATGCTTCAGGAATGCTGCACTAGGTGACCAGCAAATAATCGGGTTCTACGTATATTTGAAAATCTTTCTCCTCTAGACCTCTGTGTTTTAGTACAAATTGTACCTGACAGACACAAGGGTTAATCAGAAAGGACAAAAGAATTCACAAATTAATTTAAATTCATAACGTAGTAGTTTGAGTGTCAGCAGATGTCAGCCATTATGTGGCTGCATAAAAATTTATAAGACAATTGTTCATAAGTACTTTAAAAGATGAGTTCCTCTTTACCAGTTCAATGGCATGCTATGAAAAGATTAGTGTTTGAAAAAGTTGGATAAAAGGTGCACTCTTATCAGTTCTGTGTACTGTGCTTGTATGGATGTGTAAGGGAAGTAAGACACCTGAAAGAAGTTGTTTAGATTTCAGCCCTAACAACAGTTAATCATGAAAGAACTGCCTCTAACATGCTTGGCAGATCAAGGCCATCATGAAAAAAAATATCTAATCTATTCTTGAGACATCTAAAGAACCTAGGGAAAAAAATGTAATGCAGAATTCTATAATTTTAAATTGCCAGATATTACGTCCTATATTTCTTTCTATTGCAATGTAAATAGATGCCCATCCTAAAGGAAAAAATTGCTAAGGATAGTTATCCAATTGTTGTTTATTTGTATCACGGTAAGCAGCCCCACTGTTCAGTGATCAGCACCTCATTGTGTTTGGCACTACACAGAGCAGCAGCCCCAGCCTCAGAAAAATTCCCATATTTGAAACAGGGTTTCTTTATTATTTCATATACGAAAGTGCAATGAAATGCATAGAAATATCAGGTATCTTAGAAAGATATATCATCTGGTCTGATGAGTCAAGGTCAGAGGAAAAGATATGTCTCCTAGAATAGGTGGTTCTGAACTCAGTCACAGCAGGAATATTTTAGCAAGTGCCCTGCAACAGCTACCAAGGGAGTCAAAATTCCTGCAATTCTGATTAAAAGGACAATAGCTTCCTGTCCTATTGCCCTTCCTAACTACAGCCACTTTCTGCCTCACTTTCTCTCACTGACCACATGAAAAACTAGCTGAAGAAAGGATGAGAGACACTCTACTCCCTTCAAAAGCATCTAAAAGAGCCAACTCATGACTAGGAAAATCTTCTAGGCTGCTCTTTCAGCTGATGGAGGAGACAGGAAGCTTGGTGTGGTGTCTGGGGTGGATCAACCAAAGCAAGCATCTTTTCCCTCCTGTGCATGGGTGAGGGGAACCTGGGAAAAAGGCTCTCCCAGGCTGCCCTGGGCTGGGGGCTGAGCAGTGTTGAGAAGCCTGGGTGCTCCTGATGCCTGTCCAGGACAAATTCAGCATTTAGCCAAGATTTGCTATGCTATTTTCAAGGCAGAAACCCAAGCCAAGGGTTTGAATCAGACATGTTCAGTTTTCTGTGTTTCTAATTAAAGTCTGCAGTTTTAATGTTTTGTTTCTAGGGGTTATTTTTAGCCAGATGATGGGTCCTTTTATTATTAGAGGAGATAATTTTGATTAATGTTTTTTTAATTCTGAGAACAAACACAAAAGGAGGTTTCTGTAGAGCTTTGTGTTCTTGGTGAGTGTGGGAGGCGGTCGGGGTGTGCTTCTCTTCTCCACAAATAATATTCAGTGTCACCAAATGTTGGCCAACATGCAGTGGAGGGAAGAGGGACATTTACAGCAACAACTGAGAGTTTTTCAAGGTTAAATATAAGGGTCTATCCCTGGTATTTTAAAGTCAAAAAATCTCACATACAGAGAAGTTCAAAGCCCCAATCTTGGGATGTTTTTACTTCATGATCCCTGAACACCTGTTAAAGATTTTGTTCGTTTCAGACATGAAGATGGTCAAACCTGTTGAAGTAAGTCAGTTTTTCCATTGACTTCAGTGAGAGATGAGTCAGTGTACTATTCCCCAGAACTAGTTATTGTATCCTTGTGGTTTTCCAAAGCATATTTTCAAATATTTTAGTTAATGAAAAGAAATTAACAGAACCAAAAATTCATTGCTAGAGGCAATGGTGTCAATCAAAGGTGATTCATAGCTACTACTACTTTGGAGCTACCTCTGTTGCCTTTTCATTCTGCAAATCCCTTTGGCCCATTTTCACGTTGCTTGACAGTTCAGAAGTTGTTTCTGAATTAACTTACTGGAAGACATATTGGTGATATTTTTACAAGCTCATGGTGCTCTGTGAGCTGATCTGATATTTCTAATGCTCATAGTGTTCTGTTGTCCATTGTTCTGCATTAAATATCTTTGCTTTCTGAACTATTTATCAATCTCTAAATGCATCTGCGGACGCTTAATCACTTCTGCGTATTCTCAATGCTGTTGATTCACTAGCAATGCCTGTTTCAAGTCTTTACTCTTTTGTTAAAAATCTGAAATAAAGACCCAGTCTTGGAAAGGATCTGTATGTGTACAAATCCCTTCTGACTATGGAGTGTCACTGAAACAGCATGGCAATCTTCCTATAATGGGAGTATGGAACAATGTGAAAAATGAAAGACAGTGCTTTAGATGATGCACCACTTTTGTTAGCACATAACATTTTTTATATCATTTGTTTAAAACACCCTGAAGCATGCAATTAAACCCTCAAGCATGCAATTAAATTATTTGACACTTGAATTTACTTTTGAAATTATGCTTATTTGTCTGTGTAATTTCCATACATAATTGTTTTAAATTAATTCATTAAACTCTTTGTTGCACATGGCTTAAATTAATTCTAATCTGTAGCTCAGGCACATCAGAATCAATATCAAACAGCTTCTGCTTGCATGTCTATCCACAGAAGGAGAATATTCTCTTGATTACAGCATTGAGGTAAGAAGAGAGGTGAAGAACTCCAGAAGGTTTTAATAATTGGAAGCACTACAACTGTAGGGTAGAGTGTTTAAAAAATTCTGGTATATTCTAGAAGCATCCATATGTACTATGTAATCTTTCTATGAATAGTCCTTCATACAAAGAAATGCTATTCAACCTTTTCTGAGGTTTCAGTGTCTCAGTGGTGCTTATGATTTCCAGAACAGATTTTTTTTTCTTCACTGACAGTGGTGAGAATCAAAACTGCCATAATACATTTTTCTGTAATTTTATATTTGTTTAATAAAAATTTCTATCTGTTTATTTCTTAGCAACTATGCTGGAACTACTATTATAATTTCATCAAGAGTGATTAAAATACTTTTTTGCTTTATCTACAACAAATCTTGGGACAGTTATTGTGCTCTTTCCTGGTACTTAAGAAATAATTTCTTGAGCAAATAATATGCAGAAAGTCATATTCAACTGAATTAGTCAGTTTTGACTTACTTTAAATAATTTTTCTACTCTATATTACATATGTTCTGGGCTTATACTCCTAGATAGTTGCCTATAAACACAGGTTGTTTATTCTGCTAAAAAAATAAATAAAAATGACTAAAACTATCACAATCTTTGAACAATTGAAGCCTGGGCATATCCTAGCTGCAGATCCTTTATAATGACTGCAGCTATTTTGCAAATGCATTTAATACCTTTTGCATTTTAAAAGTCTTTGAAATTTTTGCCATGCAAATTATTAAGAAGCATTGGGAGCTTTTGATATTGAACATGCTGCATAAATGCAAAGTGGTATTGCTTGAGCTCAGTTACATATCCCCTTCTTTTCAGACAGGACTTGGGGAAATGAAGATACATTTGGCAAAGAGGCCTTAGATTCCGTCACTCACCAAATCTCCCCTTGAGAAGCAAATCCTGTGTATTTGCATTAATCACTATCAGTCCTTGGTTCTTTTCCTCTGTTTTACCAAATACAAAAGAAAAAGTCTTCCAGCAGTGTTGGAGCTCATTGGTGTCCATTTCAATTTTTTGAAGCAGAACTTTCATTTCCTTCAAAAAACTTCAAAGCTTCAACCTGTCCTGCCTAAAGCCCAGAGAAAACCTCTTTGCTGTACCTCCCCCTTAGCTGGGAAGCTTTGTCTTCTGCAGCCCCACGAGCAGCTCAGAAAATGTGGCCATGTTGTACATTCCAAACCTGCATGCTGGCCATCAAAACTGCAATACACTTAGCAGTATTCATAGGTACCAAGCGTTAGCTGGATACAGAGCAGTTAATTAACTTTGTCCAGAAAGTTTCCTGGGTCACACATGTAAAACTGAAGATCTGTGTTAATAAAATTCTGGGTCACACATGTAAAACTAAAGATCTGTGTTAATAAAATTCTGTCTTTATTTTTTTTTCTTTAACAAAAAAATTAAAAATTAACGTAAATGGATTTTTTCCTATTTCAGGTTTGCAAGACAGTGAGATCTTCAGAAAATCCAAAAGACACTATTTTTGAAGGAAGATTTGTGGATAGGTTTTACTTAAAGATTGGGCTTGTTTTGATTGAATTCTACAGTGAAAACAAAGATCAATTAAAAGTTTCATTATTTAATGTCTTTGTAAAGCTCTGGTTTGTTGACTGAGCCTTTCTTTCATTCTGGAAATGAAAGAATGAATTTTGTAATATTACTTTGAAATAAGGAATGGATGGTCTCCCTGTCTGGATGTACCAATATTTTGGCCTTGACACCACCAACAGTAGCCATAACAAAGGAAAAGGTCAAGCAAGATATTGCCTTCAACCTATCCAGCTCATTTCAAACACACATCTAAACCCACTTAACATCCCTGCAGCACAATTTTCTGGGCTAAAAGGCAGCTACAAATGATCTACAGACCCAGACTCACTCAGATTTCTACAACAGAAGCTTTGTACCTTCAGCTGTAGCTCTTTAATCATGTCCTTTTTTGCAAGCTAAATTTAAAAGCAATAAAACACAAATTAAATAAAACTAAATTTTATGCTATGCTGTTTGCCTGGCAAATCTTCTGAAAGAAATATTTGAAAGTTTACCAAATAGATCAAGTAATGATATTTTCCAGACTCTGGTTTTATCATCATGTAGTTTAAGCAATGATAGATGGCTTTCAGCCATTTTTGGTCAGATAAGTACCAGTTAAAGGACTGCAGGGTTGTGGTGGTGATATTTCTGCCACTGGTTCAGTTCTAGTCTAAGTTGATCTGTGTCTCTTGTGATGGTTTTCAGTTGTTGAAACACTGCTTCATTTGTTCTTCTTCTACTGGTAAAAACAGATGGGTTCAAATCTTCTAAACACAAAGGAATTGAAGACTGTGTCTGAGGGCAAAATGAAGCCCATGTGACTTCACCAATTAGTTTATATGTTCCTTGACATATAAGAATACACATTTTATAGTTTGCCATAAAAACATTTCAAAAACTGCATGAGATATATTAAAGTTGCAGATGTGCCAAAGAAAAGAGACTTGGACTTTGTGTGTGTCCCTTGCACACACAATGTAAGATTTCTTTGAATTTTTCCAAGTCCCACATTAAAAAATAGATTAATCTGTGATGATACCTAATAATTTTAACAGACATTACCAGTATTTGACAGTCTTCCATAGAATACATAGATGCAGCTATTTTTTTCAGAAATTTTGGTATTTATGCTACAGCTATTTGAGTTAATAATAAGAACAGGATGATACTAGTACATAAGTTCTCATCCCATTCCAAAAAGAATGACTGCCCTGGGTGTGATTCCAAATATACCTCTCTCTTGGGTTTCTCTTGTATTAACTTAAATTACAATGAGCCATAATAGTGCATATTTTCTCTAGAACTTGGCTGTGTCCCAGGTCTCTCTGATGGCTCCTTCTCTATTCTGCTTCCCTACCCACGGGCGCTACTGAAGTCCCTGTACTCTGATATTGAAATCAAGTGTCCATGAAAAGTTAATTTTGCAAACATGTTGAGATAATTGATCTTTATCAATTAAGATCCTCTCAGCAAATACTCCATAAATGAAGGTATTGTTGAAGTTCTGGTTCCTTCTACAATACAATAAAGCAAGACACAAAAAAAGAATATTGCGGTTTAGGCAAAGGGTGTTATCTATACCTGGTCATAGAGAAAGTTTTCTGCCAGTTGGTTGTTTAAATTCTGGAATTATAACATTATGCTAGATTTTTATAATTCTGAATTCAAATTCAGATTCTAGTCCTGATTTGGTTTTACACCACTCGAAACATATTCCAGAAACAGTGTTTCCACACCCATATTCTATGGCTATAAAGGATGAATATCAATATTAAAAGAAGAAGAAATTATCCTTCCAGGAAGAAACAATGGTATGTACAGAAGTAATTTGTTATGTTCTAGCATCTTCTATTATTGTCAGGAGCAAGGCTCCAGGCCTATGTTTACAACCAACTATTACGCTGTGTCATAGTATTTCCAAGAACCTCATCCACTTAGAGATTGTTTTGAAGGAGATATTATTTGGTGCCTTTTGGAGCCAAACTAATTAACTGCCTTAGTATTCAAACTTTGTTTTCAACCATCTGAGCTCATATTTGTAAGAGAAAGACATACTAACTAGTATTGAGATGCCGCTCCCTGGAAACATTAATTCATCCCTGCAGATTAAATCTTCTAAAATATAAAACCTATTGTGGCAGATCTTGACCTGCAACATTTTTCTTTCTTGGGGTGGGAAAAGGCAAAATTATTATTAGTTTATGTTCTTTAATGAGCGAATTGAGAAAAAAAGAAACAAGAAAAAGAGGGAAAAGGAAAAGTAGAAGGAGAAACAGACTTTCTTACAGTAGAGATTAATAACCTGTCCTGCATTAACTAGCCAATGCTTCAAGGTATGGACAAAATTTAGGTTATCTCTAAAAAAAAAAATTGAAAATCCAGGCAAAAAATTTGCTCTGGGCTAGTAACACTTTTCAAAAATTAGATTCTTGCTGAAATTTACTGGTTTATTTCTTTTCCTCATTTGCTGGCACTTAGCGGTCTAAGAAAACTGATTTAATATTATGTGCAGATCCAAGTCATCTACAACATGGCGCAAATGCAAGTTTGCATTTTGCAAAAGTAATAAAGGGGTTGGATTAAGTTTTGGATCCCAATATTGTTAATATTGTAACACAGATATGATCCATTTGGATATTCTGTTTATCTATTTGAAAGCAGCGTTAAATACTATAATAGGTGGAAACTCTCTCTTGACAACAGTTAAATTATTACCAATACTCACAAAGGGTGCTTTTCTATTACAGTTTTACACCTTTCGTTACATTCATGGTATAATGAAAAGTTCTTTTACTGGGGTTCATTTCACCTTTGAAACACTCAGGAAGAGCTTGATGGGTCAGGGAACCCAGTCATGGCTTCAGCAGGAGGGTTCCCAGAGTGAATCGGGCGCCGCCCATCCTGCTTTGGATGCAGCAGGCGCAGCCAGCCTGGCTGTCCTGCCAGCCCACTGCCCTGTACCCAGCGGCAGGATCAAAGCCCGCTGCTCTTGGATTCCGTCTTCGCAAGTCTCGGTCTTCCGGTGCTGGAGATGAGCACTGCCATCCTTAAGAGCAAGGAAAACCAAGGTTGGTTTATTTGCATAGGGCCACACAGCGAGTCGGCGATGGAGCAGCGCGGCAGCCGCTGGCCGGAGCGTGGCCGTGAGCACACCGTATTGCTGTAGTGGTCAGGCCACGCGCCAGTACAAGCCGAGACATTCTAGGATAAATTGGCAGTACGCACTCCGAGAAGTTTTCCTCCATTTATTTTATTATGTAGTGAGTGATACAGCAAAATCCCCCGTCTTAAAAGGATATAAAATAACCATACACATTCACTGAAAATTTATATCATTGAATGCCAGCCTGAAGAAATGGAATCTGGAACAAAAATTAATAAAGTAACAAGATAAATCAACATTCTGCCACATTTTTGAGCATTTTAAATGTGTACATAAACTGTGCTAAAATGCTCAACAAACCATTTAGCTGATAGGTGGCATAGCAAAGAAAATTATACGTTTAAAACTCCCCAATGGAGAAGGAAGAGACTGAAGGAATTTTGACATAGTCATTAGCTTGGAGGATGAAAACAATTCATTGATATCTATTCCACGTGTTAGCCTCTGGCCCTTTGGGAGGCAATATGACTTTTCAACTTGAAGAAAACAAGATTAAAAAGAAAGAAAAAAAAAAAGTACTTGAAAAATTTCCCCGGAAAATCTGCTTAATGCTGGCAGTATTAAGTCATGGGCACAGCTCTGTGACTTGGGACTCTTGGAGCACTGAGCAAAAACTTGAAACTGGGCCGCTGGGTCCCTGGTGACAGAGTCAGTGTAATGTTGCAGGAATGCTCATGTTTTTTGACACAGGGAACACTTAGGCAGTTGATCCCTGCTCCTTTTCTCTCCCCATTCTTCTTTCTTTTGCAGAAATGTCATTTATTTAATTAGAATAAATGGGCTATGCTAAGTATTTGAACCAAATCTGGGATGTAGCAATATTTGGATGTGCCCTCAACCACAAACTCAGCATGCCCGTGCCTCTACAATGTTGACTTTGGACTCTTGAGAACCCAAGCACAACTGGGGCACTTGGGGCAGGACAACTGGATAAGAAGAAGAAATTTGTGGGCCAAGGAACTTGACCAAATATTGTGTTCCAAAAGGCAGCTCTATACACAAAGAATAAGGGGAGCAAGAGTTTATTCAAGTGGCTCAACACAAAACAGATGGTGAGATTTCAACAGAGCAAAGGACTGATGAGGTAGTTGCAGCAGACAGACACCCTCAGAAAACTGAGACCCCAAAACTGATATGTTTAATACTATGATATCCTACAAGACAAACTTCTGAAGCCAATTTGAGTGTTTCGGTGCGTTAATTGACAAGCAGTGTTTCCTCACAGAAATCTGATCTGTTTCTAAAAACAGTTTCTGGGGTTTTTAACACAGTATCACAGGTCAGATGTTGCCTCTTGTGGTTTTGTTTGTGGGGGTTTTTTTGTTTTATTTTCATCTTCACATAAATATAAAAGAAGAATACAGTCAACCTAAAAGTTCTCAGATTTTTCTATGAGACCTTTCCCACCTCCAGGCAAGCTTCCTGCCCTAGGAGAAATCTTTTCCTCTAAAATGTAGATGATTAATATCTCTTGACCTGATGCAATGCTCTTGTTTTCACATTCCTGAGAATCACCTGAAAGTGTCCCTTAGGTACAGAGGAGGAAAAGTAAACTAGAAAGCTATGAAGAATAAAAGTTAGAGGTATGACTTTGGCTTCTGGTGGCAGAACTGATGAGATTTTTCATTTTGTCAGATTTATAACAAATTCTAAAATCATGCTTTTTGGAGACAGAATAGAACTCTAAACTATTGAGTCTAAATTTCCTTTTGCTTCTGGTAAAGTGCAAGTTCTAGGCTGTAGCAGGTTTTACTGTTTTGTTTTGCTATAATTTTATTCCCTCGGTAATCCCAGAAGCAAGACAAGAATTAATTTCAAACAAGGATCTTTATTGTTTGCATAGCTCAATACTCTGTTTAATTAAAAAAACATGTTTGTTGTTCTTTTAATTTAATTTTCTTTGAGAAAATGTTGGTTCAAATTAAGGGGAAAAATATTTTTTCAAAACTCAACAGTTTGGTGAAACCTTAAACTGTTTTTCTTTATGTTGTCTAAAGTTTTGGGAAAGCTATAAATGCTACCAGTTGGGGTTTTTTGGGTTTTGGGGCTTTTTTATAGTATCAAAGACCTAATTCAGTCTTTGATTATGGTCAATTGATCCCAGACAAGTAACAGAGGATGAATTTTCAAAACACACTATCATGTTAATATATGTATTTAGTTAATCCACTGTATGTGAAATTGTTCTGAACATGGAAGTCAATAGTTATTAGTCACCAAAATTTCACTTAGATCTCAGGCTTCCATATTGCTATGAGCAGTGCGTAAATTCTCACTAAAGAAGACAAACAGATGTTGAGCAAGGAAGAAAGGGTTAGTCAGCTTTCTTTGAGAAATAAGAATGCCAATTAAAGTGGAAATAATCCGCAAATTTAGTTCACAGACCTGAAAGTGAGGACGTGTTCAAAAACACCAAAGATTCAGCCAAAGCTTTGGTCTCACAAGAAATTTAACATTCACTGGGAGAAGATTATTGCAAGATGCATTTCCTCGTGATCTATGTTGCCACTTGTTGCAGATGACTGGAAAGTCTCCTACTGGGAGATAAAAAGCTCTGAAACCTCAGAACAATCTCGAACTTTAACAGAAATCACCTGACTTAAAAATTCAGCCTGGAATATTTTATTTCCTAGTGGTGTTTTAAAACACTGTCATCTTCCAATCATGAAGAATTAACTGCAATTTATTACCAGCATTTTAATGGAAGAACCAATGAGATTTTGCTCCAGTGCCTGTGCTAATTGTACCTTTTCAGACTGTGATGCATTGACAGCAAAGGGACAGATATCCACAGGCTCAAATATTCTTTTGCTTTTTGATGGTCATAGAAAATATTCTCTCAGGATTCAGGAAGAAACAAAATTATGTGGGCACATAAAATCTCTGTATTTTTACAAGAATGTAAATGTCCAGTAAAACTCAGCTACATACCCACCTAATATACAGAACTCAATCAAAGCCATTAAATATCAAATAGGGCAGAAAATTATGTAGCTCTGAGTGCTGCCCTTAGGAAACACCTCCTATTTTGTCCCATCACCTCATTTTAGAATTTGGTTTTCATATTGTCCAACATGATCTTATATCCCAGAAATAAGTTGCCTACAGTGGGTGTAATCTACCATATCTCAAAGTTTAAATTCCCTCATTTGCCACATTAGAAGGACCAAAAATCCTGTAAACCATGGTGTGTATAATCCATTTATCTGTTCATTTCTATGATTTTTTTCAAAAATATAACATTTAATAAATGGAACAGAAAGAAACTGAAGCAAATCTTGAAAGATATACAGCACAATTAATTTGATGCACATTTTGAAAATGTGCAATTTACCATATCCAGTGATTCACTAAGCATAAATCTTTTGTACTTGAAAGTCAAGTATACTAGAGATGAAATCTCAAATCTGTTGAAGAGAGTGGGAGTTTCCTCTTTGATTTCTAGGGGCCTGCATTTTACTCTAGGCACATTTTCTCTTCTAAAAGCAAAATTCTCATGGAATTATTTGAGTGGACAAATTGTATTAAAGTGGGTTCATTGCCTGTTTCTGTCTTTAGACATGCAGCACATACTGTAGACCTGAGATGGTACCAAAGAGAGACTGATTTGAATGAAAGAATTTCTTGACTTCAAAGGGTCAGTGATAGAAAATCAAATCTTCTATTCATACATGTTTATGATATTCAGGAAACTGTTCACTTAGATAACATCACCAAATAACTTACTTGAACATATATAGTTTATTTCAGAAATGAAAATAACCTACATTCTATGAGAGTATTTTATCATAAGGAATACTTAGGGACTTTATTTGAAAAATGTCCTAGAAATAGTTGAATAATTTCTTTGGTCATATCTGACAATTAGTCTCACTGAAATTTTTCTGAATTCTGTATTCTAGCTTCTTAAACTGGAGAACTAAATGTGAAGGTGGGAATCTTTCAGTTATTTACTCATTATAGGTATCTAAAATTTGTTTGCATAAGTGTTTAGCCAAATCGGCTGCAGTGATAATTTCTGAAGAGGCAATATTAAGCCCTGGCTTAGCTGAGGGGCTTAAATACATGCTTTCTGAAAAACTGGGAGATATGCATGCCTGAAAAATGGAAGTATTGCTGTCAGCATGAGTTCTTGCATCTCAAATTAGATGTATTTCCAAACTCTTGTTAAAATCTGAGTTTTATGGTTAACTGTTCAAAACCCAATATTTGAGGGATGAAGTCTGACAAGAAGATCACTTTGTTTCTTTCAACTTCTCAGAGCAATCTGTGAATTCCTTCATGAGCTTTCCTTTCCTTGGTGACCTGAGATGACTTGAATTAACTATGATGCACTTTGTGGAAAACATTGTCTCCAATCTGTCCTTCCCCACTTCTCACTTTTAATTTATTGGCCACCCACCCCTCTTTTTGCTTTTTGTTCTTGTCCAAATTTTCCTATTTCCAGCATATGTTTTAAGGTTAAAAAACTCTTGTTTGGCAGACAGTATAAACGCTGTACCTCAACAGATGTTTTTAGTGTCAGTGCAAGAAGCGGCCACACGCTGATGCGGTTCTGCTTGGCACCATTTCTTGTCTGGAGAGACTGACACTGCATGAATATATTCATTTTACTGCTGGGTTCTTTTTTGTCATTTTTTTTCCTCCTTTCCACTCTCATGACACTGTGGTAAATTTGGTGTTTCTGTGACTTTTTCCTTCTTTGCATATGACTTTGTTTTATAAGTCATCCAAGTCTTGTTTTTGAAAATGCCAATTGACCTGAATTTACCTTTGAGCTCCTCTCCCTTTCCTTTAACTGTGTTACCAGGAATATGTTTTCAGGTTAACTTGTAGCCTTTACCAACTGTTTTCATGTGTCTCAATATCACTATTTCTCTCCAAAATGTACTGCTATGCAGGCACATGTATCAAAATAGTTAGGGCCTCAGTAAGTACAATCCACAAGTTCAACAGGTTTTTTTATTTACTCAGCTGGTCATGTTCTTGTACGAAGGAGGTTTTTTTCAAGCTGTGTTTGAAACAGGGGACAGGTTATGTAAGGGCATAATAAAAATATGGCTCTTGTGAAGGCACAAGCATGATCCAAAAGAGACTCTCTTTCTAAATCTCCTTCCATCTCCTAATCTGAATGGATTTTCTGGCTTTCTGATGACAGGGGAGGTTCTTCTGTGGAAATTCATGCCAGGTAACAGCTGAAAATGAGAACTGGAAAAGTGGACAAGAGAAAAAAAATGCAAAGCTAAACATTATGAATTTAGAGTGCTTGCTGACCATAAAAATCTCTTCTGGCTAAGTGTTAGCAAATGGTGCCATATGAGACACCACAACATTTCCCTCAGCTTGCGAAAGGCCATAATTGTGGTGCTCCAGATAATCTCATGTGGTAACTGCTCATAAAAATTGACTCTTTAATGGCAAATCTCTGTTCCATATATTTTCCTTATTGCACCTTTATATGAAAAGTGAAGCATAAGGTGCAAGAAAAACAAAACAAAAATCAAGTAATGGGGCACTTGATTTTCAAATTACAAGAATATCTGTCACATCCACAGCTTCACTGTGAGGATGTCTGATGAACAGCTCTCTGGAGTTCAGAAAAGGCTTTTCCAGCTGACTCTATCAGATAGCAACAGTGCTCTCCTACCTCCTCTCATACTTACCTGTTGCCTTTTCAACCACTCACAGAAGGAATATATTCTTTTGGGCCACCTTCGAGAAAATAGAAAACTGGTGTGTTAACCCCCTCAAATCGTGTGGGGAAGGGTGTTGTGACCAATGTTGTCCACTTTCCAGGTAAAGCTTCTAACTGCTAAGCTACTACACAAAGCACAGATCTGTAGTACTGGTTTTGTTTAAAGAATGAGCCCTGCTCAGAGATGCAAAGTCAGCATTCAGATGTGGACACAGTCCCTGTACTCTGAAGAGGTCACCTTCATTTCCTCTCCCTTTTGCTAACCATCTCCTGGAGCTGCTTATCTCCACCCCAGATAATGGCTGTGAGCTGTCTGCTGAGCTTGGGCACCTGTACAAATACTTGTGTGCCAATGTCATCCCTTTGGAGCTCATTCGAAAAGACAGCCAGCACACGAGGCTGTCCCACAATGGCTTCAGAAGAAATGATGCTGCTGTTTGGAAGGAGCAGTGTAGGGAGCAACTCCAGGAGGCAGCCCCACTGCTCATTTTGCTCTTCACTTGCTGTAGATTTCTGCTGGATTCCCTGGGCCTTCTTCCTCTCTCTGCCTTGTGCAAGTATCTGAAGAAGTTAATTCACAAGCTAGGGGAGGTGGAGCTCAGCCTGGCCTTAGATAGCACTCAGTGGACTATCATACCTCTACTGCATCTGGCACAAACACACAAGCCTTTAGTGCCAAAGGTACATGTCTCACTCTTCCGGCTGCTTTTGTCGCAAACAAATATTTATTTTGGAGAAAGCAGGGGAAATCCAATTCTCTAGTTGTGGTTTCGATTCCTTTTGTCTGCAGCATGTTCTGCTAGGGAAGTGATGCACAGCGGTTTCTTTTTCAAATTTGCTTCTGGCTCAGCAAGAAGGTGGGTGGCAGGGCAGTTGGAAGTCATCAAGCACAAGCAATAATGTTTAGTAACCTTTTGTATAACTCTGCCCTCCAACCACTGCAATGGCTTCCTTTCTCTGTTCTTACTGGGAAAGATCCTGGGAGGTCCTGAGTAACTTTGAATTTGCCTGAGAAATTCCAAGTCTTGAATTTAAGATTCTAAACATAGCACGGAAAAGCATCACAAAGTCTTTCTT
Source organism: Oriolus oriolus (assembly GCA_013400235.1). Classification (NCBI taxonomy): domain Eukaryota; kingdom Metazoa; phylum Chordata; class Aves; order Passeriformes; family Corvidae; genus Oriolus; species Oriolus oriolus. Next base: position 1,271,785 of record VXBT01012885.1, read on the forward strand.
ACCCATGGTGCAAAAAGGGAGCCAGACATAAAACTGGGGTAAAGTGAAGCAAGTCTCCTCAGGGCACTAGAAGAAGGCAGCAACAGGACAATTAACATAAGCAGGCCACAATAACTCTGTCACGCCAAGAGTCAAATCCTGAACTCCTGCACACCAGTTGAGTAGATAGGATCTTTATGAAATATTTATACCCAGGATGCAGCAGGTGACAGATTTGTCTCACACCAGTGGCAAGCATAGCTGCCTTATTGCCACCAATTAAGCAAATGACAGCATGAAAGGCATGTTCAGAAAAAAATTTGCCTCTAGATCCCAGTAGTTGCAACTGGTTACTTGCTAATGACTAACAGTGATGATTGGTGATATTTATTCATGTGGTAGATTTTGAAAGCAAGAAGTGAAGTTTAGCGTCCCTGGCTAATGTTTTCCCAAAAGCAATATGATGGCCCATTCAATGTGCTAATAGTTCTGTTAGCATTTTTGACATGCAGATTTTGGAAAGGAAGAGAGGGAACTTACCAGCAAATGTATGTAGTACACAAATACAGTCATGCCATGGAAGAAAGCAGCAAAAATATCTGCTTTTTGACCATGTAATTTTTCTTTCTACATTATTTTCCCTTCCACTCTTTTGTCCAGAGGAAAAAATTATTCTTTTTCTTCCTTTATGTCCACTGCAAGCAGAAAATCTATATGCATACTTTGAAGAAAATGTCTTACTTTTAGCTGTTCTTCTGTTTCATAGTGATTGCACACATGTATATTGGCACAACATGAGCCCAGAGGAAGGCTGCATATTTACCCCAGAGAAGTAATGGAAGTTCTTCATACCAATAAAGATTGTAAGAACACTGCCAAGTGCAGCACCATTCCCGGATGCTCCTGGATGGCCAAGAATCCCATGAAATTGAAAAGAGCGCCACATGAATGCTCATCAGATGACAGGGAAGGTGAAATTTCTCAGCATTACCACCCACTTAGCTGAAGAGCTAGTGGCATTCACTCCAATCATGGGTGCAGTCTCAAAACAGGCCATGACAGCCTCTCATGTATTTGAATAGTCTGCACACAAAGATGACAGCATCTCCAGATCATTAAGCTGTTGACAGAAAGAGCCTCAGAAAACACCTAGAATTTCTTATCCTGTCAGAAATCAGAAATAAGAAGATAAATAAGAAATAAGGTAGAGCTTTACTAGCATTCAAAGCATGGAGGAAAGACATGAATAATTGACAAAATTTAAGTTTCTAACTGAGATGGAATTCTGAGCCAGAAATAAGGATAGCTCTTGAAAGAAACATCCCATGAACAATGAATATGATAGAAAAAGATTCTCTTACCCTTCCAAAGGAAGCAGTATTCAATAATAAACACATCTTTAACAGATACATCAGTGAGGAAGATGCTGCAGGTTCACAGACAGGATGTAATTGAGGGTCATTAGCACCAGTTTTAAGTCTCATGGAGGAGGAAAGCCCTTAAGAAATGGAATCAATTTCATCAACCATTTCAGACATTTGAAGACCAGGAGCCAGAAATCCATCTGCAAGAAACAGAGTGTACTGCTCATTTTGTAACCATATTCCCTTACCATGGCCTAGAAGATTAAAAAAGAAAAATGTAACTCGATTAATCAATTATAAAAAGGCACTCTAGTCTTTTCAGTAACATCCAGGGTTTGACTTGTTCCTGGAGAAAGATAACAAAACAGCCGCAGAAGCAGAATATGCCAAGCTGGTGTCTGAAAGAAGTATGAGTATTCATCCTGACACACTCTACATATTTCTAGGAATGAATTTTAGGCAGATATTACTAAGGGCCAAGGACTCCTTTTCTTCTTCTCTCTCTGAAGCCTATCAAAAGACCCAGCAGCAATGCAGAAAGGCATTGTCTCTGCTGAAGAATGAGCTCCAGCTTCCAGCAGACATTCTGCCCACCCATGGTTGTTTGCATTCATTGCCTCTCATAAAATGCACTTTTTATTCAAAGAGGAGAAACAAAGGAACTTCTGCTGGTACTGAAATCTTGGTTTGGATGTCAGGGCTAATGAGGGAAATGTGCTCTTAACACCTCAAGTTCAGACAGCTGGTTCAGGAGATAGATGCCAGAAGGGTTGAGGACACTCACAGTGTCAATGAAGAAGGGCCTGGGTTTGTGTCATGTCCCGGCAATCGTGACAATGGAGAGATTGCTTCCAACCACTTGGCATTATCCATAAAGATTGTTTTACTCACAGTGGACTTGCTACTGTGACAAGAGTGACACAGTCAACCTGCTACAAACCAGAGATCTTCTGGGAAAAAGGCACAGAATGTGCCTTTATTGTGGTAAGTACCTTTTTTCTTGGAATTCTTTTCATGGAAAATTTAACGCATCTTGATTTTGGGGTTATTAGCCTAAAAAACAAGCAAGAGTGCAGCAAAATTTTCAGGGCATAGGAACATCTTCTCAAGCCCATGCAAATCTTGGTGCATGAAATCATTGCTGTTGAAGTAGGATGACACAATCTGACCAAGTATATGTGGTTTTTGAAGACCCAAACAAGGTAAAAGCAAGACCACTGGCAGACATATTTCTGAAGACTGGGCTCTCCCATCCTGTAAGCCTGAGGCTTGAAAGGTGGACTGTTGCCTTGTTTTTTACAATTCTTCCATGTTTTTAATTTTGTAAACAAAGTATTCATACTCTGTTCTATAAACATAAGCCATGTTATGTCTAACTACAAAAATGTTTTCATTTCTTCTCCTAAGGCGGAGACATTTGACAGATCTCTCCTTAGACCTATGTATTTGAAGGGTGGTAATTTCACTATCCAATCAGTGAGGTTTTCTAAAAGTCTATATAATAAACTAAACCCCCTGGGCTGGAGGCTTTCCGGCTTCCGGGTGGTCTTTCTCTCTCTCTCTCGGAGCGAGTGTCTGTGTGTGTTCCTTTCGTGTCCACGTGCGACAGTGGACACTTTAGAATAGTCTGGAATACGCCTTTCTCCTAAACAATAAAGGCATCTTGCACACCAGTAAGTTGAAGCCAGAAGGAATGCTGTCACTTTCTCAAGAAGGTTCAAATAAAAAATGGAGAACTGAGATAAACATGCAGAAGCTGTACACAGCTCCCCAGAGGAAATGAAGTAAAAAATAGTTCAGGGTTTACCAAAGGAAGTCGAACCCATGATCACACACTGAAAGCTGTCAAAAAGCAAAGAACTCCAGCACAATTGTGTCATTGAGAAGGGAAACATTATGAGACATTTCTCATTATACATATGTGCATAAATCATAAAGCTCACACGCCAAAGTGCTGAAGGAATAAAACATGTGGTCTCAAGTGAGAGGGTTTATTCATATGCTCTGTGTGAATGTGTATGTTGATTAACACTTAAAGCCAGGAGATACTTATACATCTATTCTTATATAGACCATACTTTCTGAATACACACATGTTTTTAAAACCTTTACTAGTGGAACTTGCAATTCTTCTTTAAAAATTGTAACAAAAAGTCAGATTTGGCCTTAATCCTTAAACCGACAAGACAAATTTTAATATTCATCCTACGAAAACAGCAAACAATGGCTCTGTAAATTCTAAGAGTCTTAGTTTATATTACTGTGACTTGGAAACCTAATTGTTTAAAATTGTGATGTTGGAGGTCATGATCTCCCAAATATTGAAGCACTTGTTTATAATTTGGTGTTTAATAAAGATGTGCATTACACACTTTCTTCTCTAAATTAACCAGTTCATGGATCTTCACCAAATTGCAGAATGCTGCTCCAGGAAAACTCTATTCCCAGCTCTGACAACAGTTCTAATTGCTTTATATTTTTTATAACATTAATTTTTTGAAATATTAGAAATTAACTGAAAAGAGGTGATTAATTACTAACATGAAGCAAAGCCTCAGATAGGCATTAATTTATTTTTGTCAAGCTAATCCCAGATTTTTGTTTCGTATTTACTTCTCTCCTTTGCTATCTGCTTTTACTTTAGATTTATGGTATATACACAACAGAAGTGTTTTTGAAGCACTCATTGTTAAGCCATTCCCAGCATGACTTAAAAATGCCAGCCCATATAGATGAAGATACGGTACTGGACTATGGTTCTCATATTCAACTGTGGATGTACTAAAATTAGGCACTTGTATTCCCATTTAGCTACTTGAGTCATTCACATCACTGAAAAGAAGGCCACTTGTTTAGGTGCCTTTATTTAAGTGACTAAATTGAGACCCCATGTGGCATACACATTACAAAATAACATTATCTTGTTCCTTAATGGGCTCCCATGAAAGCCAACAGGAATTTAGCCATGGAATTCAAAGGGGACAGACTGCACCCAGCTATTGGATTGGGTAATAGCTTTTATTTTGATGTTAAGTTTTTGGTACTTTTTCTCAGTAAAAAGATTAAAAACACAAGTTAATAAATCTTCTAATTAAACCACTTACCAATATTACAACATTAGTGTTGGGATAAGAACAAGCAAAAAGAAAGGCAATTATAAAAGAGGAAAAGAAACAAAGGAAGAAAATGCGACAAGTAGGTGGACTCTGGCTGCATCTGTCACTTTGGCTCCTTGACTCTCTCCAAGGCGTCTTTTGGGGGACCAGGCTAGGCAGCAGATTTCAAAGGTGTTGACAAGCCTGGCAGATCAGCCATTTCAATTCGTCCCTCAGCAACAATGCCAGGCAGCTGTAAATGACTCTAACATTCTCTGCTTCATGATGATTCCAGGATTAGGGATAAGTTTTTGCTTTAAATCCAGTATTGACTCCCTTCTAAGAGGCTCAAACTTCCTTAGACAGTGAACACTTTCAGCCTACAAGCCACAAGCCTAGCCTCTTTTCCAAACTTAAAAGAGGCAGAAATCTTTTAAAAGTTGGAAAAGCTCTTCAGGAAGTAAACAAGAGAAGTGTGAAAGAGACACCACTCATCCAGTTTTCTTTCAAGGGGATGTATGTTTAGAAATCTCTTCAATAGTTTGGAAGTCTTCCATCATTAATTTGGAGGCATGTTACAAGTTTTGTCCTAGTGCAGATGACAGACAGTTGCATACAATATTGCACAAAAATAATAAATAATTACATAGATTTTTAACAAAGGCTGGGCACATTTCCCAAAATGCCCCTTTGGTGCTTGACCAGCCCTCTTCCCATAAAATAAATGGTGTCTCCTTTTGCTGCCTGAGCTCAGGATCAGACTACGAAAGGAATCCACAGTGGAATGGTATGTCTGGCAATGTCATGGACACTGATGGACAGAACCTGTCCTTCCAACCCCTTGAGAGGCTATGAGGTCTCACACAGCCATGCTGCTCTCTATATCACTTGAGGTGTCACCAGAAACACTTGACACTTCAGTCTCCTTTTCCCTACAACCTGATTGCCCTGAGTTACTAAACCTTGGTTTGCAGTGAAGAAACAGTGAAGAAACTAAAATGACTGAAAAATGACATTTTTTAATATCTTCATGCGCTAAAAAAAGGGGGAGGGGGTTCGCCTACATTTTCAGCATTGCAAACCTGCAAAAGGAAAATGAGACTTTGGCTCAAAACCAAAAACTCTTAATTTGTAGTCATGAATATTGCACAGTTCACTCTGAATCATTGAAATAAATGAAGTTTTGTCATTGGTTTCACTGGAAACTGGCACCAAGCCTTCTTTTGGTAATTTCAAGTCAGTTTTACAGCTGTTAGCCAATGCACAAAGCATATGGTTTCTGATGCATTACAAGTTAGAACTGCCTAATGATCGTCTTAGAAGATCACTTTCTTTTATGTATAATTTATTGTGTCCTCGTCAGTGAAACCAATTCAAAGAACAAATGCAAAGGAAATATATTGGGGTTGAAGTTAAAACTAGAAGAGAATATACAATAGTAAATGTGCAAAGCATTTTATCTTTCTCCAGTAGTTCCAATGGATACCTTCAAAAAATTTGAAGAGTCTACTATAAACAAATACTGTCTCCTTTCAGAAGGCTTTGAAAAGCTAAGAGACCTGCGAAAGTAAGTGTTTCAACCCATTTTTAGTTAAAAAAGACAAAAAATCCTAAAGCATCATTCCTTTCAGGATTGAGTAAAATCAAAATGGATGTTTATGCCTATAACTTAGGGGAAAAAAAATACTGCTACTCTGGACAGTATCAAGAGAATTAAAATTTTATACTACTCTTTTTCACTGTCACTTTGCTGTCTTCTCAGCAAGTGCCAATAAAAACACCACATTCAAATATTCAAAAACACTAATTGTTCTGAAACACATATGGCTGACTGACAATAAGAAATCTTTTTATCTTATTATTTCTTTCATGGCCTAAATTATTAACTTACAGTTTGACACATATAATTCAGTTTGGGAACAAAATTATCTATGGATATAATATGTCCAAACTGTTGCCAAACTGGTTACTTAAAGTCGTCTCACTGTTTAATCTGAGTAGAATTTAAAATAAACAGAGGGGGTTTTGCACACATAAATATGGGTGGGGAAGAGCAATATTAACAGAGTATTTCTTATCCTTCCTAGTTACGCTTCTTGTGTTTGTCTAAGCAGCTTCTTGCCAACCTTAAAATTCATTAATATGGGAAATGCTGAGCTCATTGGCTGCAACACCTCCATTTTAGAAATCAGACTACTACTATCCACCACATGTTCTGGCACAAACCCACGTTCCTTCTCTCCCTGTTCATTCCGTTTGTCCCTCAGCCTCATTAAAGCCCCATAAAATTACCTATGGACGCAAGAGCTTTAGAAAAATTATTTCAAGGATTGTGTCAAATGCTGCTGCTTCATGGCCAGGGCCACGGCAGGGGAGCAAAGAACTCCATGGGGGCTGTGAGGGCTCTGACTGGTTGCAGGGATGTTCCCACATGGAAGAGATTACAGAATTGGAGATCGAAGCCAAGAAATTTGCTCATCCTTCTCATGATCATGTATTTTGCATATGTTGTGCAGCAATGTACCTTTCAGTTGGGACCGGTTATGCTATGCTGAAGTTCATCTTATGTAATGCTGATCAGTTAGGCCACAGATGCTGATTTAAGTGGGCCTTCAGGAGCTGGCCTTCTTGCCCCTGAGTGATTACAGAATCAAGAGCAAAGTGTAGCAGGAGTAAAATAAATCAAGGACTGAAGGGCAGCAGTTCATATAGGGCTCTATATGGACACTTCATCCCAAACTTCTCTTGTTTTTCTTTGCCATCTGAGCAGATTTTTGATTACTGCAGCCGATGTCCAGGTTTTCTTAGAGTTCTTCCAGAAACAAGAACTGGGGCATGTTTATTTCTCAGGATAGATCCAAGAAAGGGGATAAGTTCAGCCAGCTAGCAGGAGCTAGCGTCCAAGGGAATGAAAGAAGACATGGGGAAGGTTCATAAATCCATAGCTTTAAGAACAGAAATGGACTTGTCAGTAATTGTTCCTACAGACATACAGACTTGGAATGGCGGTGGGAGGTTAATGGGATGAATGCACAGGTGGAAAAGGATTTGAATGTAGAGAGAAACAGGGAACTTACAGATGAGTACCCAGGACACAGTGGAGGAGAAAGCTTCAAGACATCATCTCAGAAGACTGCGGTGACCTGGCAAAGAAAATACATCCATAGTACCGGAGTAGTTTGATTGTGACTAGGAAGGCCTTGGTATGCAGAGATCAGAGAAGATGAGATTGCTGACTGGGTGATATCTGATGGGATACAGGTTTGGGAGATTTGAGGATTCGGGGACTAGTTTTGAGGTAGCAGAGGATCCTTGTGCACTATCCCAGTTTGGCATTAAGGATATAACAATAGCATGATGCTTTCACCACAGTGAAACTCTGTCACCCCCATTGATACCCAGTATTTCCCCCCTTCCTTCCCCTCCCAATGAGGAGGTCTGCAAGCACATTTTCTCAAGGCTTTTTTTCACTGATGGAAATACAAGAGTAATAAATCACAGTAATAAGCAGAGTTTAAAACATCCAGAAATATGGAAAACTACTGAATATTTTCACAGAGTTGCACTGTGCCTGAGGAGGGTTATGAACCACTAAAAGAAAATGGTCAGCATTGCAGTCATGCTCTTTACTTTCAGTGGAACTGAAGCATTTGACATTCCTGATACTAAGTACAGCACAACCTAGCAGAAAAAAATGGAAGACCTGCCAGCTCCTGAAACAATGTTGAAATGCACCTTTTAACATTAGGAATAGAGTGAAAAGTTCAGTGAGGGAGAGTTAGTCTGGGGAATCACCTTTGTTATTCAGGAGCTAGCCCAATTCCCAATGCCAGACAACACATGGCATAAAAATTTCAGAATACCGTTACTGGGACAGCCATAATTTATCCTGGATAAGTGTTAAACCATGAAGCACGAGGTAGGTGGTAGGACAAAAGTAGCACCTTAGGCAAGAGGGCAGTTTGGTCTACAGAAAAGTTTGGGGCAGCTGCTTGATTGAGGGAGCTGCTCCCAGTGGAAGAGCTTCTTCTCGGACAAAGGAAGGAGGTGGACAGCTTCGCTGGGGTGGATGGTCACATATGGCACAGGTTTGTAAGAGATTATCTGCAGCTTGAGGGAATGTGGCTGCTGCATGAGGAACCAAGCACTTGCTTGCACTGGAAGGATGAAAGGCTGCTCAGCCTGTGGTGCAAAGGTACAGGACCATAGGTTTCTAGGTGGGACAGGACAGGTGAGTTGTGGTGATCTGCAGGGGTTTGGGGACACATCTGTTTGTCTCTCACCAAATTCTAGTTCTATTTCTGTAACTGGGCCACCTGACTTTTGATATCAGCTCTGGCCAAACACAGCAACCTTTGAGCCCTGGCTGCTAAACATGACAACGAGTCCTTGGTGCAATCCAAAAAAGTAATGGTGCATGCTTGCTATAAGCGTCGTGTTCTGCCAACTTCTTGTACACTAGTGTCATTTCAGCATGGTGGGTGGTGGGAACTCAGTGAAACTTTTGGAAGTAGAGATGTTTGAATTCAGAAATAAATCTGTTTCTCTTCTCTTTGTTCTCATCATTTTCAGCTAGATATAGATCTGTCTAGACAGAGTGAAGCTATATTAATAACTCCATTATTATTATTACTATAGCTAACAAAACATTCTAAGTGCTTTAAAAATAGTTTAGTTCTTATTAGTGAGAAGAAATTTCATGTCCAAGATCTGGCTGAGCTGTCCTTCTCATGCTGCCTAAGTAAAGGAAGGCAATGACTGTCCTCCCACTCGTCTCTGAATGTCTCCTAGGAAAGCCCTTTAGAGTTTGTGATTCACCCCTATACCAGTAAGTACTAACAGCTTCCTCTTAGAGCAGCTAGGCTTTCAATGTCAGTGTTCATTTTCAGGACAATTTTGCATTGTTTATTTTGTTTTGCTTCAGCTGAAAAAGCAAATGGCTGTCAGATTCCAGAACAAAGCTAACTGTGGTGAGGGATTCTGCAAATACTACACAGGAATCCATTTCTATCAAATGGAGCTAGGAAAGCAGAATTTTTATAGCATACTTTTAGGATCTTGTAAAAGATGCTCAACTCACATTCAGAAGGCCTGGACATGGGTATTACCTAAAGTTTAAACTTCGGTGGTGAAAGATTACCTGTTGTACATTCCCTTGAAATAGCCTAAGAATTCAGGTTGAACATCAGATTTTTAAGAAAATTGCATCACTTTTATCAGAGCACAAAATTCAAAGAACAGTAATTTTTCTTTGTAAGTGCACTAGTTTGTGTTTAAACTAGTTTGTTTTAATCCAAAATTAGAGAACAGAAAACTTGAAAGCAATATGAAGCAAACCAATTTATGCTCAGATGTAATTGCAAAACCCACATTTGCCTTCATTCTCCATTCTTCTCTAGTATAGCCTCAAGAAGCTCATCTTGCAATGTAAAAAGCTCAAATGTATCAATCTCTAAGAAGCTGCAGGTGACAGAAATGTCAGCCATATAAACAATTCATGCCATATGAACTGAAATTTTCTGACTTTAGATTTTTTTTCTAGTGGAAAATATTACATTTACTAATTAATACCAGGTAGAAGACTGCAATAACCTTTCACAGAATTGAAGATTTGGCCAAAGAATCCAGAATTTAATCTCTGAGTAATGATGTTGTTTGATCCAAGTGAACCACACAGGCTTATAGAAACTTCTTATCAAAGAGGGCATTCAGCACTAGCAGTGCGACATGTTCAAGCATTAAGTCAGAGATTTCAAAGGGAGCTTGGTGTAGATTCTTCTGCTTGTATGTCCTATGAGATGGACAAAAATGACACCATTCAGAAGGTCTGTGATACATTGCTCTGGGTATTTTACACATATTCCCAAGCCAAGTAGTGGAGTTAGGTACCAAAACCAGCTACTTCGGTAACTGGTTAAGAGAGGCATGTTCCTCCAGCAGTAGAGAGAGTCAATGTATGTGGGTTAGATTTTTGGATTGAATGCTTCCAGGAGAAGCTTTTCGCCCTTGACTATTCAGGGAGAGTTTGGTACATACTTTCAGCCTTCCACAGTAAAGGATGTCCTTAAGAGCGTTTGAGCGTAAACAATGATATAGCTCATCCAAAATATTGCCATTCCAAAGAACTTGAGGTTTTGTGCCTCATGCTGCCACAGTTTCTGTCAGCTGACTCTGCAGGGGCATGTCTCTAATCATACCAAGTCGCCAGCAAGCATTGTAACACTTACCTCAGGCTAATACCATGCAGATATTAAAAGCAAGTGTCAATTTCAGCTCTCGTTCAGTGGTTAACTATGGAAGTCAACAGAGATTTGTGATGACTCTTCGAACACTTAGTTAAATCCTGAGTCTGAACAAGACAAAGCAGATAGAAAGTGAATTTAGAAACACAGCCGGGTATGAAAAGTCACGCTCAGCAATGACACAACTGGACAAAGAGGAAAATCTATGCTTTTGCAACTGGTCTGGATTCTTGCCCTGAGTTGTTGTTTGTTTCAAAGTAGTGTGGTTGGTTACACAAAGAGCTACCGAGCTGAGAAGCACCAAACCCAGGCTCTGTTAGATTCTGAGCTATTACTGACACAGTTAACAATCCAGCTGCACGTGGGCAGTTAGAAGTGTCATTTCCAAAGGCCCTACTTTAAGACTTTTGTTTTGGCAGTTTTGTTACACTTTTCCTGTTTATTTTCTAAAAGCTCCTATGGCACTGAAGAATTGATACTGTGATGGAAATAAGGCTCAGGTCATTTTTTTGTATGATACTATTAATATTCTCTGCCCTAAGTAAAAATGCATCATATATTAAGTGTTCAATTAAGGAAACTGGTATATTTATAATGGCATGGGTTATTTTTAAAACAAAATGTTTATATTTTCTAAATTAAAATTTTTTAAAAAGAGAAATACAATTTATCAAAAATATACTTTTGACTGATGTCTCAGCTAGTTAAAAATTTTATATTTATTTTTCTGTTAAGGGAAGCTCATTAATGACCTCTAATTCATCAGAAATTATACGCAATGCTGGCTAAACCCTTCCCCAGAAAACGTTCTGTCCAGATGCATTTTTTGGGGAAAGGGGGTTTAGTCACTGCAGGAACAATAACGTGCTGCCTTTTTCAATATATAGAAGTAAATTGCAAATTAACAACTTAGTTTTCAAAATTAAAGGTAAAAGCAAAGGAAAGCTGCTCTAAAGGACGGACACCTGTCACTTTAGAAAACCTGTAATAAAAATGCAATTTTTGTACCATAGCAACATTCAAGAAAACTAACAGGAGAGTGTTTTCAGTCAAGGCATTCATTTCTGCTCACAGCTGTTCTGCATTTAGTTTTTTAGTTCACATTACTCCTATCTGTTTGTCCAGGGCTAATTCAAACTGAGAAAGAGCTATATGTCACTCACCAAGCAAGAGTATAATTAAAAGTCCTACTACTACAGCTGGTTTGAAACATTTGAGAGCTTGGGAATTGCAGGAAACTCATATTAAAAATAAAAAGGATGTAATCACAGCCTCCTGTACAGCTTAATGGGAAAAAGTAATTTCATGATTCCAGTTGGTTTGAATGAAGCACATTTCTCTAATTATGTATATCATGTGTATACACGCAAAGACTAGAATCTATCTATATAATCAGGGTGTTTTTAAATATTCCTGAATTTCAGGATTATAATTAATCTGGGAAAACTATTTACAAATCATGAGATCATTTCATACCGTGCTGTAAGATAGAGCTTTCTTAAAGCTGTATCCCAGTCACACATTTAAATTATCCATTTTTGCACCATGTCAAGCCTTCTGGGTGGATGTAGGGAAATACACTCATGTTGTAGCAGTTTCTTTTTTAAATACTGAACAAGTAAACCACATGGTTCATTGTTTGGCATGCCACTGCTGAGGATGCCTACACGTTACTCTGTTCTTCACCATACTGCTCTTTCTGGAAAAGTATTTCCAGACGGATGTCAGTTTGGATATATGAAGGCTGCAGACTTGTCCTACTTGTAGTACTAAAACAAGCTGTGCTAGTGCCAATACTTTACAAATTTCATTCCAATTCACAGCAATTTTTGCTTACTTTTGAGCAAAATCAGTTCTGTCAGGTTTTGTCTTATTAGAAGAACTGTACTTTTCCCCTGTAATTCTTACAGCAAAATGCTTCAGATAAAGCTGAAACAAGAAACATCAAATGGTAGCTATTTTGTAGATCACAGCAGTGACTCAAGAAGCAACTCCAGGCTGAACCTCATAAGCTTTATATTCCTAAACTAGAACTATTCTACATTAGCCTGTTTAGACTACTAGCTCTCAGAGTGTTGCTTTTTATAGCAAGACTTTGCAGATTAGGACAAGTTTGGTGTTTCTTCAAAAAAGTTTCAATTAAGAAAGTTGCTATTATGCAAATACGCTTTAAAAATGTATTTGTTAAAAAAATCATCAAGTTTTCTGTCGCCTCCTGTCTCTTTTCATCTCTCAATTAGAAGAACTCTGGAAATTAAAAAAAAACCACACCCTGATTATACAGAGCTCTGATTGCCTCCTCCAAAAGAAAACCAACGGAAGGTAATAATGGTCAATGCCTGTATAAACGGACTGACCAGCCAAATCAAGAGAAATACTGAGAAATATTGAGAAAACAAAAACATAAAAGAGCTAGTGGAAAACCTAGTTTATATTTAGTGGAAACACTTTAAACACTTTGAGTTAAACTTTGGAACTGAGAGAGCAGATGAAAATATCTCTTTTACGCCAGCATGCAGGGTATACAGTTGAAATCATTTCTGCTGTCCAGAAGAGGGGACATAGAGTTCCTAACAGAAGCCAGGAGTATTCATTTTGCATTAATTTGAATCATGGAAGTTATTCTGAATGACACACTAACAACATGAATGTTACATACCTCAGCATTTTGGTTTAGTTTGGATAAGGGTAAAAAGGACACTGATTCAGGCCTGTCTTTACAATATACTTGATCAGAACTTTTGAATATTCCTCTGATCACAAGGTTTCCAATCCAATGCCTTATTCAGTGTTGCTTCAAAGTGCACAATGTCATTTTAATCAGTTGGGAACTGCTTAATTCACCCTCTAGAAATATTATTAAAATGTATTTCATTATTCATATTGGAATTATATGGATGATTCACAGAATATGTTTTGCACTCATTTTGCTTCCTATATCTTTGGAAATTATGTTTTCCCATTGTTAAGATTTCATTTCAGTTCACACTAACATTTCACATTTCAATGAGGAAAATATTTCTTAGCACAAGTGAAAGCACATGATATTAATTTTGAGTATATTTCATCTGCTCTCTCTGCATCAGTTCAGGTAGCTGCTTAGCCAAATGTTTTATAAATGTAGTGTGCTTAATTTACAAAGAAATCTATTCAATGAAACAGCAGAATGCCCTTTTGGCTTGCCCAATTGGATACATAACAGAGACATCTGGAAAAATGGCCTAATTTCACATTGTAAAATAATCCAGAAAAGTAAGCTCTTCCCCCGTTTTCCTTTACTTACTGAGAATTACATTGTGTAGACAACTATAACCCAAAAGAATATCATTCCACACACTGTTGGTTTTATTTTAAATACTTTTCTGGATGTTATTTAAGAATTCAGTTCTTTTTTCACCTACACCTGACATGTGCCTATTGCTATTCTGACATTTCCAGTGAATTACCTCCTCCAAAATCAAGAAGAGCCTCTCGGGTCAATTTTCAGTGTTTCATTTTGTATTTATTTACAGATACAGAAAATAGACCTGTTATGTGTTTGTTTCCTCTCAAGCTGTTTTAGGCTAATTCTTTTCCCACCATGGGGCCACTCTGTCTTTATTTAACGTGGTTGTATTCAAATTTTGTCCTGTAACCTTTGCTATTATTTTTTTCTTAATAGAAAAGAGATGATGCATTATTAATGTGGCTAAATTTTCCATTTAAACAATTCTAACTTGGTGTGCTTCACAACTTAATATATTTGAGATTGCCTAAATTTTTCCCCCCATCAAGACCAAAGAGAAACATATTGGTAAAATGAGCAACCTAAAGATGACAAGCTTACTGTCAGTATCCTGCTCAGCATGTAAAGTTGGCAGCTGCTTAACACGTATTCCAATTTCATAATGATGGACACTGGAAAATGCAGTATTTTTCTCTCGCAGCCTTTCCTAATTCACTCCATATGTAAGGAGAACTTACCTCATGCACCCAGATTTCTAGCACCCCCTCCCCAAGTAGGGGCAGGGTCTCCAAAGCAAATAAATAAATAAAAATGACCTTGGTGGTTTGTGGTTTTTATACACACTCTCAGTCACACATATTCAGAACCACTAAAAATCACCAACTCCTCAGAGAGCCAAGATTTAATTTGGATCACACGTTACAGGCCAGACTAGAGAGTATCTTTACAATAACAATATTTACTTATATTCATCAACAGATGGTAAAACAACATAGGGAGAAATGCTTGAAGAAAACTGAGCAGTTTTTCACAGAAATAATGGCCACACCAGCTCTAGATCATCAATAAAAAGCAAATTAGATATGGATAGAATATTTAATTCTTGTCTAAGCTGGGTTTTTAAATTACATTATATATCAGAAATGTCTTCCTTATGTGTCTAGCTCAAAACTGAAAGTCAAGATTACACTATTACTCTCTGGATTTTTGCCAATGCCCATTTACTATGCAAGACAGAAATCAGAAACAGCACTAGTATGAGATTTGACATATGCAGCTGAAACCAGAACCAATTTTAGAGTTGTTTCCAAAAAGTTGACTTCACCTGCCATAGTTACATGTAGCCATGTGTAAAATTAAGAGAGAAAAACACAGATGCCAAAGCAGAGCATAATTCCCACAATTATTTAGCTGTCTTTTTATATACATAACTCTTTGGAATACCTGCAAGACTAATATAATTTTACTTTGGCTCATTTCCTACTCCCTAAAATAAGTATTATCACAAATTAATGTATTTTTTAATCCCTTTTCAAGAAGGCTAGTTATTAACTGGGTTTTCCTCCTAAGTTATACTAATGTGCCCTTGCTTCTCCAAATTCTAGTGTGTAATCTGCCAGTTCAAATTGGGCTTCCATTCAACTTTCACTTTACACACTATATGACTCAAGTTAAAAAAATAAAAGTAAATCTCCTGCCACACACCCACTTTTCAAAATAGTTCCATGGAGAAAAGCATTCTTCTGTAACATAGATTGTCTTGATTTCTAACACTGTAACACAGCTCTCCCTCACTACCAGGAAGACAGATGAAGTCTAAAGGAAAAACTCAGAAAGGACAATTATTTGTGCTGCTTGAAGAGAAAGCCTGCAAGAACTGTGCTACAGGATCCACTGTTCAGATAAAGGGCAATTTTCTCATTAATTTACATCAGATACCATTCAAGCTAAATCCAGCCTGCAAAAGTCACCTGTAGTTATTGCATATGATGAAGAAACCTTAACCATCAATCTCATGCTGGAAAATTCTCAAGTGGCAATATACACTGGCACATAAACTTCTACCATTTTTTTATTTTCTAGCATTTCATCCATTCATATCCTACAGACATAGAAGGTAGACTGCTCAAAGGATGGCAGAAGACTTAGAAGACTTAACCAGATGATCTTGCTAAAGAAACCAAATTTTTATGCATTTTACTTGCTGAAATATAATACATAAAACTGGGGATTTTTTCCTGACATCATCTATAACAGTAATCTTCATGACTCATCTGCCTATCCTAACCAGGCTACTAAAAGACAATCTGGTTCTTTTGAATCAATGTTCCTTAGTACAATTTACTACAGATGTGGAAGGAAACCTCAGCCCAGCATGAAAACAAAGACTTGTTTAATAATTATTTTAAGCATTCATGTGAAACTATAGAGTGAATTTTGTGTTTGTACAAAACTTTACTTGCAAGGCACGCAAATGTTTCAATACACGTTCTGTTTCTGATGAAATTATCATCATTCAAATTATCAAGTAGTGAAAAACACATTTTTAAAAAGGTTTAACTAATGAAGACTCCTGTGGTCACTTCTGGAAGTTAAGGTGTGTACTTGGCAGTTTACTGCAGTGGAGAGGAAACGCTGCTGCTGGATGTAAACTGAGAGTCCAGTTGCACAGTTTGGCTGCAGCAGCATGAAGCTCTGCGTAGGTTAATTTAAATAATTTTTGTAACCATGCTGTAGACATACCATACCTAAAAGTGAATTGTAAAAAGAGATGGAGAGTAAAAACCTTGTCTGGTGTAATCTTTGAACCACTATATGTAAAAAATCCAATGGTGCATAAACACAAAGACACACTTGTCTGTCTTGCCTCCCAAGGCTCTGAACAAGAAGACTATCTTGTTATGCACACTGGGTGTTCTAGGAAGAACAATGGTTTGGACATTTTTCTTTGCTGATTTTTTGGGGTTTTTTTCCCATCACTAGTGACTTTTCCTGACATTATATTGGTTAGCTATCACCTATAGAAGCTTTTAAATATCAAAATACATATTTTTTTTAAAGCGTTGCTATCCACAGTATCATAACATTAATATTTTTTTTTCCGTAAAATAAGTGTGTGTTTGGTTACATCTTTTATCTGGCACCATCTCAAGAAAGCACTGCTTGTCCTAACAAGTTGAGTTACCCTGGAAGCTTAGTGGGTACCAGCCTATAAACAAGCAAAACAAGGCACACTCACAATAATAAGCAATTTTGGAGTGGAACACTGTGCCCCAGGTGCAGCTGACATGGGTTCAATAGAAAACTAGACAAGTTCATGGAAGAGAAACCCACTGAGGCAAAGACACCTCAAACCCACATCATTATTTCTGGTTCAAGAAGTCCCTGACTTTCAGAGTGTTGCAGAACTGGGAAACTATTCTCAGGAAGTATCACTGCCTGCTTCCCTGCCCTTCCATGCCTCTGTAAACAC
The DNA here is from genome assembly GCA_013400235.1 of Oriolus oriolus. NCBI lineage: Eukaryota > Metazoa > Chordata > Aves > Passeriformes > Corvidae > Oriolus > Oriolus oriolus. The sequence continues at coordinate 1,289,163 of VXBT01012885.1, forward strand.
CAGCTTTTATGACACTGGCAGGGACAGGATGGAGTGTGACCACCAGAGCCACTCCAGTGTAAACACTCAGGAGCACATGCAGGTCAGTGCTTCCTGAGTTCAGCACTTCATTCAGTGAAAACTCTATGGATTTTTAACATAAAGCAACCTTTGGAGATTTATTGTGGACAGTAGCTGCTCAAAGAAGCTGTAAATTAGAAAATAAGCTTTTCTGGGCAGGAGACAGCTTTTTTGTTATATGTTTGTATGGTGCCCACAAAGAGATCATATAATGAGGACAATGGGTTTACTGGGACAGTAAGTCCTGAACATTTCCAGTCACCGCTTCACTTAAAGGGCATCATGACCTCTCTTTCTTTAACACTTCTGGGATCATGTCACTATTCCTAGTTCCTGTGCCTTTTATATTTCTGTGACTATAACCCCAAACAGGAATTACAAGCCCATATTTGGGAATTAGTGTCCATGACTGCTACTATAATACAAGAAATACAAAGCCCCCAAAAGACTAGTTTGGTAGCAAACAGAAATAAACTTCTTAGAGACTGAACCATAATTCTCTCCCGTAAAATGTCTGCCATTGTCTTTTCAAAGAAACTGAAACAATAGACTAAACAAAGACAAGAGTTAACCAGGGTGTTTTTCATTCTTTAAAAGAGCAAGAAGTGTAGCCATAGATTCTTGCCAGCTTCTGTTACCATTTAAATAGTACCAAAGATACAAGCACTTGGGAAAGGAAGGTTGAATATGAACCTGCCAAGATGCAACAACAGCGCTCTTATCTGTGATACAATCATATGAACAGATTCGTACAATAAAATTAGTCTATAAGGGCAAAAATATCAACTTGCCATAACAGTTAAGCTTTTTCTCCTTTTAAAAATTTCTAGTAAATAAAATATAGAGATGTTAGGAGTTATTCTTTCCCTATTTTCTTTTGTACATCTGTTATCTTCTTGCAGCCAATTTTTTACTGAAAAGTTGATGTTTTGTTGAAGCAAATCCAGTAGCTGTACAGCTGTGCTGCTGTGCAGAACAGCAATCCATTACTCACCATCCTGAGAACCATGCAAAACTTGGGAAGAATAATTGGCTCTGAATTTCGAGGTTCTCCATACTTTCTTCGCTCTTAGAGTATGCTAGAGAGCAAGGGGTAAAATACAGCGGTCTTTTATAGTACATCATCTAGTCCTGCCGTGAATGCAAGGTAGCTTCTTCCACCTTTCATCAAGGAGAAGTGGCTTTTCATTTAGTTTGCATTTTCTGCTTGGCAACAGCCTGGATTTGAATGACCCCCATGCCATAGCTGACATATTGCTGGTTGACATTCTAGCTTCTCTCTTTCATTTACACTCACCTTCAGGAAAAGAAATAGGAAGGTCACCCATTTTCAACAGCAAAATTGTGCAATTTTGGACTTTTTTTTAACCTTACAGACAACCCAGGAAAACAGCGTGACCAGCTCTTTTTGAAGCAATTTTACTCATAATAGTGCATATATCAAGTACAATTTTTTATCATATGGTAGGGTGTTTATATGTATCCTCAATATCCAAATTTGAATTTTACCCAGCTCCTATGCAACTAAATCCAAAATAATAACATTTTCTACCATCCTCTCACATGGAAGATAAGAGTTTTTGATAATTCATGTGCCAAAACTTCTATTTAGCTTGGTAAATTTTTCCTTTTCTTGACCAGCTTTTCTCTGTGTATTTCACAGCTGTACTTGTCCAAGTAATGTTACTGGTGGAAGAACATGTGTGTGTCAAGTGGATATTGGAAAGGCTTCACTATTTACGTCAAATGTACTTCTACTCCTCTAGAGGAAGAAGTTCTTCATAAGTGTTTAGATATGTAAATATGGACACTTCATTGCTACTGCTCAGGGACTCTAGGAATGCAGTATCAATGGACACATTCATATCTGCTAGAGCATGGACTGATTTTTAGTTGGTTAATGGTTCAGTTGGTTAATAGTTAAGGATTTCAACTTTCTTAATTCCCAACAATCTCTGAGCATTGCAAACTTCCCTGACGTGAAGTTTTGATGTACTGCTGTACAAAAGCTCTTTGGGTTATCTCATGCTTCTGTTTATTAAAGAGGCCCACAGATGGGTTTTAATGATCATCCTTTTGTTTGGTATATGAAACCAATGTTCTTTTCTAAAGAAAATGACACTGTGGAGATGAGGTATGTTCCAGTTAGTCCTAAATTAGAACCAAAGTGTTCAAAAATGTCTGAGTGTTCCTGCCCTCAAGTGCTGGCAAACTCTGTAGAATACTTTTATAACTTGCTCATGTTGAGTGTTTCTTTAGGAGGAGATGTATAAACCAGCATTATGTTGGGTCTAAAGGGCAGTAGGAAGAAGACATGGTTAATAACAAGTAATGGCACACAAAACAAGTCTATGAAATCCCATCAGCAAATTCTTCCTTCGTGGAACAAAATATTCTGACATGCAATCATCAGAAAGTTATCAGTTCTGCAAGGCAATAAGCAGTGAAACACACTGCAAAAAACACAAGAATCAGTGTGAAAATCATTTCCCCAGTGACACACCACCCTAACACAACCTTTCTTTTATCTGCTGCCTCCTTGGCATTTCCTTCATACTTCCTTTCATGCTATTCAGTTCCACAGTAATGGAATTACATTCAGCCTTCTCATTTCACTCCCTCCATTCTCATATATAATTTCTACAGATGTATTATTTTCACTTCTGTATCACCACTTCCACCTCTCAATCCACCTCATAAGGTCCTCTTCATCATTTTACATTTTTTGCACTGATTTCTGCTCTTTTATTTTGTATCTTCGTCTATTTAACCTCTTTTAACAATACCAAAGAAAATATATTGGACCATTTCTCACAACAAAGAACAGATATTTAATTCTGCATCTGTGATTACATCATGTCTTGCACTGCTGCAGATATCTTCCCAAGCACTCACACCCCTGACGTCCATTTGGTTGGTTGGAACTTGTCCTGCTCGGCATCTCTTCATCTCCTTCTCACAGTCATTTTCCAGACAACTCTATGCTCACTTTTCCACCCCAAAGCACAGTCTTTGCCAGCAACTTCATCACAATCAACCTGCCTCTTTTGCCAAAGTCACAGGTCTCCTGCACAAGCTTCTTTCCTTCATGTGATTGTATTAGTACTGTTCTCTTTCTCCACGTTACAAGACATGGCTGCGTACTTTGCCTTTAAGCTGACAAGCTAGCATCACATCAAAAATTTCATGAGGAGTCTGACAAACCATTATGGATATTTTTCCATGTACCACCATGTGTATGTCAACATCTAAATGGAAAGCCAGTCTTCTCCAGTGGATGCTTCAGCAAAGAATATGAGACATGGAGTATTTTAATGAAACATATTATCTGCAAAGCATGATCTAGAGAGTGACATTAGCACGAATATCTAAATATTTCCCGGGTTTTCTGTATTAAAGGGCATGGATGTGGCCACACAGAGTCTCTGATACAGGTTCTGCTCATAGTTATTAAAAAAATCAATGGTTAGAGAAGAGAGGAAAGAAATTATGAAGAAACCTACTTTTATACTTATTTTCACAAGTGGATCCTAATTGGGAATGAGTTTGATGGAAATAATAATCAGTTGATATGTCTCATATCTTAAATTCCACATACTGATTGAAGGCAAGCCTTCCCAAGGATCACCTAAGGTTTTATTCAGATTTTAACAAAATGAAGCAGCCAAAGACCAATCAGCTTGGAACTGAATGAAAACCCCCACGACAGCTAATGAAGGGTAGATATGTTTGTGAAAAAAACTGTGTATGTATGTAGGTATGCATAGTATTACACCACATAAAAAAATGCACATGAATTTACTTACTTCAGGCCAAGAGGATCTTATGTTGCTGTTTTTAAAGAAGGTGATAATGATAAGATTGCACCAGCAAAGAAACTGTTATTAAACTGGTGGAAGAAATGTTGGGAAAGTCCTCATTTCCCTCCAAAATATTCATGCTTAGTCTCCAGTATTTCAGACTCAAATGTCTAATTAGAGAAAAGAAGATTTCAATCAGCTCTAACTCAGGAGTATATCTCTATTCAATATAGATATCTAAATACACGTATACCTATGTAGGCATGCATACCTACATAAACATCACAGCAGCAGAGAAAGACAAAGCACAGGAGATAAAATGTTTTGTTTCTCTCTGCCACTTAACAAGAGTAAGACATTTCAAAGGCATTTCATCTGCCTCATCTTTTAGTCCTCCCTCTTTAAAATAAGAACTTGCTTCTATCTTAAATTGAAGAACTTGTTGAGAATTGCATTAACAGGCGTGTTTGCTAAAGCTGACGTCCACTAGGAAACTGCCTCCTATTTCCAGTGGAAAGGAAAACTTCTAGCAATACTGTTAAGCTACAAAGAAATAAGCTAACTCGAGCAGTATTATGAATGTTTATAGGATCTGGAGTGAGGGAGATTCAGGGACGTTTTACAGATAATTTATTTCCAGTCACTTTAAAAATATTAATCACAATAAATGTAATACACTGTTCAAAGAATTGCATGTAAACTTGTAGTACTGCTAGGTTTGACCTGACTATAATGTAAACACATCATTGCTCCAACAACAGAAGACAAATAAGGCTACTTCTGACTGTATCTGCCTTCCTGAAAGAATTCAATGCAGAAAGACTTTCTTCAAAGCATTTTTAAAGACTTTAACCTGTAACATAAGTTGCACACACATGCATCTCCTTTCAATGGATGTAATTTACTATTCGTGATGTCACAAGCATGTTCTTACAGTTTAGACTTTAAAGTACTATTAATGGGAGAAACAACTGTGTCTCTTTCATGTATGTCTTACCTTACAAAAGTAGAAAGAGGGTATAGTTCTCAGTTCGTGATGCTCCATGTTTTTGAAATTACAGGCCTTAGAGATTTTTTTGGCATTAAATTCAAACCACTAACAAATTGCTAGTGGTAAAACATTGCATGAACATTGTTTCTTGCAAAATATTGGAAATAACTATTGTAGCATTACTCAACAGTTAAGCAACCTCTGTTTACTGTAAGTATTAGCTCCTTGAACAACGTGTCCTGCATACATAAATTCATTCCCTTTGGAACCGAACTCCCAACTCCTAAGACTTGGATCAAAAAAGTAAAACAAAAATATATGAACAAGTCCTGTTGCTAACTGGTCTAGCATCCATAGCTGGATGAAACTGCTTACTTCAAATAAATAACTAAATAGAACATAGCTAAACAGAGCCATGCTTATTTTTCAAATATTTCCCCACAAACAGTTCTAAAGGATACATCTCATTTAGTGAAAAATATTATTTTGTTTTGCTTCTTGTGCATACACCTGAGAATCAAACTGTGTAGCCAACTCTCTTTGGAAAAGCAACTAGAGCACTGTCCATCATACAACCCAGAATCTCTTATTGGTTAACGAAATTTCTTTTTCAGCAAAAGAGGATTAACATGTTCCCCTATCTGTCTCTATCCATGAAGGGAATAGAAAAACAACAGAACAATTTCAGGAGTTTCCTCAATCACGAATAAGCTCAGCAATATGATGGGAAAGTATAAAATCATTAAATTTCTCTCCTTTTCCTCCATATAGAGCTGGATCCAGAAAACTAAACATTGACTCTTCTTGGGGGCCAGGATCACAACAGATTGGTTTCATACTTTCTCTAGGATACTTTTGTAGTGTTGTACTGTAAATGGAGATAGTCTTGACGTGTAACCTTAAGTCTAACTTCCTAGTTTTCCTCACTCAGTTTTTTTAAACTGTTCTTGGATTTTGTAAATATGGATTGGAAAAAGTCTTCTGGATTGAAATATTTCCAGTGCAAATCCATCCTTACAATGGCTCTAATACTGACTCTCTTCTGAGTTCCAAGAACATTTCTAATTATTCCTTCACATTTTATTCCAAATATACATTGTAACAAATAAACAAGAAGTGGTGCCTTTTTATATGTGTCTTTGAGCTTTATCTTCTTTTTTCTCTTTTAAGCCATCAAAACATATAACTTACTGATTCTAAAAACACAAAACTTAGAGCAGAGCTTGTGATTTAATTACTTCTACTGTGGTTGACAACTAACATACAGAAAATTAATTTAGATCCTTCATTAATCCCAGAAGCTTTACAAAACTGGAATTTGGGAAGAAGCACAACCATCTCCACCATACACTGAGAGGAAAGAATGTCACAACACATTTAGCACATACTATGCCAGCAGTAGTAAAGCAGAGATGGGAGTTAGCACCTGCTTAAGAAGAGAACAAGCATGCTAACACTGGGAGTCAGGGGAATTTCCCACTAAACTACAACATATAGAAAGTAGGTCACTTTTACTCTTTTGAGAATGATAAAAAGCAACAAAATTCTGAATTATATATGAACCATTACATTTAATTTTCTTCTTCTCCAGCAGCTCCCAGGAGTCTTGAAGACAGAAAAATCTGGATTTTACGACTCTGGCAATTATCTAAGTTAATGCCATAGAATTCTCCACAACCATTTTTATTATAGTTACAGATCTGTCAGCCTTTCTATTTTACTCCCCTTTACACTTCTCTCTGTGGTACTTGCCTCTGATTTAGTGTTTGCTATAAAATTTTACTCCAGACATAACTTGGCACACAAACATCTTACAAACAGGCTTTACCCAAAATAAATCTTTAATATATCTGCAGTTTAACTTATCTAGCTCTCTTGCCAGGTGTTATTGGCAGGAAATAGGGTCAAGTTCAAATGTCTGAGAGGTCTTCTTAAAATAATAAATGTGATTGGCTAAAATGCCCCACCCAGAAACCTAGGAAAACAAAATATCTTCCCTAAGTGACCCTAAAAGTCAATTATTTTCTATTCTGAAACATGGAGTTTATGCAAAACAAGAAAAACACGATGTGGGGAAAAGGAGAACTGCAGTTTGACAGCATACAACAAAACCAGTGACATTTATAAATAGGAATAGCAAAGCTATCTGATAGTGGAGTTGAATTTAGGAGTCACATTTTATTGAGTATAACGTAGTAGGCTAAATGTAAAATCTGGTTACAACATTTCCATGTAAGAGAAGAAACACTGGAGATCAGCACCCAAAACAGAGGCCTAGTAAAAGAACCAACAACTGCAATTTTCCTTAGGGACTAAGTTCAAATTCAGGGCAATGAATGTTGTTCAGTTGAGTTCACCAAGGATGAGAAAGGGCAAAAGTACAGGCACAGATAGAGCAGGCAGCAGGAAAGCCCCAGAGACAACTAGAGAGCATGTAGGATGATTTTGATAAAGAAATGAAGCAAGAAAGAGGGTCTTAGGGTAGACAATTATCTGAGGAGACTGTTGAAGAAATGAGCCTCTCATGTTCTTCTGGCATTCAAGGAAGTGGAAGTTCATAAATATAGACAGAATTGCAACAAAGAATGATTACATTTCATCATCAATTTGTAAAAGTATTGCCCTCAGATATCAACTAATCAGAATGGGCTAAAAAGAGTGAAAAACCCTCAAAATAGCTCAGCAGCCTTGCACCTGAATCCCACCTCTCCCAATGCAAACATCTTTGTAACAGCACCTCCCTCCTGTTCACCTGCTGAGCACCAAACAACCACCAGCACAGCACTAGAGTATAAAGGCATATTTTGGCAAGTCTATTCCCACTGGAAATGTTTCCCTGACCTCACGTTGAGACTGCTCCAAAATAAAGCCAGGGAGAAGTCAGGGGCACTGGTGCTGAGAGGGGCACTGGTGTTAGCCCAGTTAGCTCAGGCACCTCCTTCCCTGTCAGCCATCAGGCCTCACTCACACTTTATTCATTCTTTGCAGCCTTTAAAAATTAATAGCACCAAAGGCCTTAAATGTAGTCTTTCCCATCTGGGAACACTGGCTTGCCACAAGGCTTCAGTTCTGTTACAGCTCTCTGAATTTAAAGCCTTAAGAAATGTGTTGTTGTCTTATGTTACTACTCAGCGTGTGGCATATGGAAGATGACAGCAGAGGTCAATCTTGTGAGTTCCACAATAATATAGAAAACACAATTTACCAAGAGACAAAATAAGGGTGAGAAACAAAGGAAATCATCAACATGGAGTGATGCCAGGCATGGTGGATTTCCAGAAAAAATCCATGTTCAGGCAGTAAAACTGAACACCAGAACTAAGTCTCCCTGCAGAATTTATAACGGAAGGAGAGAAAAATCATTGGTACAACACTGAGGGGCTACAGTGGGGGGAAGATGATCAGGACAATCCTGTTGGAATAATGCCCCCAAATGCTGGAACAGATCATCAAAATATTCAAGGAGCCCAGAAAGAAGAGTAGATACAAAAGTGTTTTGTTTTGCCTTTGCCTGAATAAGTATTTGCATTGAATACTGAGAAAAAAATGTTTATACTGCAGAGCTCTCATTCTTGGCACCCACAATTAATCTCAGAAAGAATGGAAGCAAATCAGTTTTACATTTTTAAAGCAATAGACCTAGTCTTAGAAACATGCCACTCATTGAAAGAGCAACTGAAGTGATCAGTGAAAGGAATATAATGATAATGTATTGATACAGAACTAAGCAAACAGTATGGAGCATGCAGGTGCCATGTATTGTAGATGCCATCTAACACATATGCTCCAGACTGCAATTTGACAGAAATATTAATGGCCAACCTATAAACTGCAGTGACAGAAACAGAGGAAGCAGAAACTATGTATCTCCATACACCACTGATACGCCAGGAAAAACAACCACAAGCATCTATTCTTGCTGCTTCTGAGACCATTTGGAAAGACTTCCACTGAAGGGAAAGCAATCTGCAGTGTCAGTTAGCAGATGCAGAGATTCTTTATGTACATTTATTACAGAAAAAGGCAGACAGACGCTCATCTGCCATTTTTGCTCATATTATTAAGTCAGCAATAGATCCAAGTCAAACTAGATGGCACAGCCACCTGCACTTCAAATTCAGCCACATCATGAATTAGTAAAACCAGGTGCTGATGAGGTGTAATGAAACTGTTTCGAGACCAACAGGCCAAAATAAGCTGTTGATAAGAAGCCCATGAAACAAGTGATAATAATTCTTGGATTCAGTAGCAGATGACAAGACTAGATTTTATTTAAATGGGACCGTAATCCCATTGGATTCAGTAGCTGACACCAGGAAATGGATAAATACTTCACAACTGAGAACAGGCATGCCAAACATAATTCAGGAAGCACAGCTCTTGCCAGAGATAAATTCTGGTTCTGAGTGTATACGATGCAGCATGAGGTGTGCAGAAACAACTGTGATCTTTGTAACAGAAGGAGACTGCAAATTTCCTCAATCCCAGCTTCAGCTGGGAACAGAACAGAACAGATCAACCCAGTTTCACTGATGAAACTCCATGGTCCAACTACACCACTCCAATTTCTGGAAGAAAGACCATCTGAAGGACACAGACAAAAAGTTTGATTTGGAAACTGAAAGCTTGGCACAACTAGCAGACCGTGCTCAAACTGCTAGTATGTCAAATCTTTTCCTGCTGTAGTCCTTAAACACCACATTTTAAAATTTTATTATGCAACTATCGTAGTCAGAAACATCACATTAAAAGAAAGGCCTTGTCCCCAAAAGAATGGATTTTCAGACAGCAACATGTACCACACAACTCATGATAAAGATAGCTCTAAAATCTTAAACTTGCTCTGCCTCATTTAATGGGGTAATCTTTTACCACCTCCTATGTATTTATATATTGTTTATATTTTTTAAAAAATCCTCTTTATTATACAATCACTTTATTCTTCTTGTCTTCAATCAGCACCTGTATACAACACAAAGCAGAAGCACAAAAACTTTACTAAAGGTAGAAGAATATAGGAAAGGAACAGGATATGAAGCTCTGTTCCATCTTCCTCACATAATTATCTGTGGCTGATGACCACCATATGAAATCATCCCACAATTCACTTACAGCTTAACTACTGCTCAAATATTACTTAAGTAGAACCCAACTGATTTATTATACCGGTCAAGCTCCACAAGTGATAAATGTTGTACATTACAAACAGACCAGATCGGCCAGATCACAAGCTGTTAAAGAAACCCCCGTTTTACCCCAATAGCCTCAGAGGTTTGGCAGATTAGTAATACATGCATATTATAGATAATATTTTCTTCTGAAGAATTTCAGCAGGTCTTCAGCATAAACTATAACTTTGAGCACCAAATGTGACATTTGCACCCAAAAGTGATCATTTTTTTTGCTTCTCAATGCAACCTTAGCTAATATGCCAAAAGGAGTACATCACCCATGACAGGACAGTGCAAAATGAGGTGCAACACTCTGTCCAAGCACATTCCACTGTCATTTTGCTTGTGAGTTCTTTGGTTCAAATGAGATTTCCTTTAAAGTAATATGATGTATACTTCTGGTGATAGACTTCCATTAGCTTCATGGATTGAAAAAGCCCAACATATATTAGCAGTTTAAAATTAGTAATAACAGTTCTGCCTTCTTTCAATCTGTTGAAAATTGTATAAAGGTCATAGCACTGCTGATGCCCACATTTTTTCTGTTTTACACAACGAGTAGATGGAGTGACTCATGACAGCCAAATTCTGAGATCAGGCCCTAAGCAATGATGACATCAGATGCTGCCAAAAGACATTTGATTCCCCTATTATGAAATGCCAGGTTGGTTCTGGAACATGGTGAGAAGCCAACTCTAGTTTAGAAAATTCTATAGTGAGCTATTGTTTGACACTAAATACAAGATCATCACTCCTGCTGCTGCTGCAAGTCACAGGGCATCCAAGGACATGTCTAACAATATTGCCACTTTCTACTGTGTTTGCAAAATACTGCAACAAAGCTTCATACACCCAGACTATAGAGAGTGTCTGTGAGAGAATGGACACACAGGACTTGATGGCGGGCGTACAAATTAAGAAGCTGAAGCTAATAAAGCTAATGAAAGCCTATCACCAGCAGTATACAGCATATTGCTTCAAAGGGGATCTCCTGTCCTGAGTATCTACAAGTTTCTCTGCACCTGACATTTTGCAAAATCTTTTGGTTTATTTCTGAGCCACGCAGTATTTTTATTAGGTTTTTCATGCAACTAAAAGGACCAAATATTCCTTCATGACTCTCTGATACTATTTTAAATGCCTAAAGAGAACTATTGCTGATTTCAGCCGATGAGGGTCCTGTCCTAAAGTGTGAGTGATGGCATTGTGGAAAATTTACTATATTCACAACAGAAGCAGTAAAAGATAACTGAGAGCAGCTCCTTAAACCTGAGTACTCTGTGCTTAGTAGTGGGCTTGCTTGATTGGCAGCTGTACAATTTATGTTGCAAGACAACTCATGATGTGTAACATATATTATGTTTTTAATTAACTTATTTTCTATTTTCAGTTTTGACTTTGGAAAAGAGGACAGTTATGCAAAAGTAAAAAAATACACAATTTATTTGATTCCAAATAAAGTGATACAAAAAGGTTCTCAGAGTGTAGAATACCAAATTAATCTTACTAAAGCAACTGCCTTCTCTTTTTAAACATACAGAAATATGACAAGGATAGCAAGTGTTTTGCACTGATAATGGCAGCACCTTGAAAATTCAAATAACACCTATGCATAATCAGATATGCTGAATATTTGGTTCTTTTTTTACAAGATTAAGTTATAAAGACCCTCCTTTATTATATTTTATCAGATCAAGCTTCCAATTTACCCAGCAGCCATTCCTGATGTCATCTAAAATAGGTCCAACACAAGAGAGTGAGAGCAGTGCAATATACAGCACTAAATCCCCAGAATATTTTTCAGCCTCCAGGGATTTGTGGCTGAGCAATTCCTAACCAGATGCAGCAACTCTATCTGTATAGTCCTCCACTGTTTCTTCTTTTCATCCAAGGACTATTCACATCTAAGAGTTTTTAGTGTCCACAGCATCTTGTGGCAAGGATCTTGACAGCTTAACAATGCAATGTGAGGCAAAAGTACCTTTTTTTTCCAGTTTCGAAATTGCCACTTCCTGGTTTCACTTTACATATCCTACTCCTTTCTGTAATTCTTCACAGTAAAATTATGTTATGTATTCACTTCTGTGCCTACAAAGCTCGTGGAACAGATCCTCCCAGAAGCTAAGGCACATGGAGAACAGGGAAGTGATAGTGTCCTTCTACAATGGCACGACCACATCAATGGACAAGGGAAGGGCTACAGATGTGCCATCTGTTTGGACTTCTGTAAGGCCTTTGACATGGTCGCCCAAAACATCCTGCTCTCTGAATTGGAGAGGAATGGATTTGATGGATGAACCATTTGGTAGATGAGGAATTGGTTGGGTGGTCACATCCAGAGGGTAGAGATTGCCAACTCAATGATATGATGGATGTTCAATGTGCAAATGGAGATCAGTGACAAGCAATATCCCTGGAGGGTCTGTAATGGGAAAAGCACTGTTTAATATCTTCAGCAAAGACAGAGACGGTGGGACTGAGTCCACTCTAAGAAAACTTACAGACACCACCCACGCTGTGTGGTGCAGTTGACATGCTTGAGGGATGGAATGCCATCCAGAGGGACCTGGACAAGCTTGAAAAGGAGGCCTGTGCCAAGCTTACAAACCTCGAAAAGGCCAAGTGCTGGTGCTGCACCTGGTCTGGGTCAATCCTGGTATCAATCCAGGCTGGAGATGAACAAATGTAGAGCAGCCATGCCAAGAAGGACTTGGGATTGCTGCTGGATGAGAGGCTGGACATGACCCAGCAACGTGCAGTTGCAGCCCAGAAACCACCTGTGTCCTGGGCTGCATCCAAAGCAGTGTGGGCAGCAGGGCAGGGAGGGGATTCTGCCCCTCTGTTCTGCTCTGGTGAGACCCCACCCAGAACACTGCACCCAGCTGTGGGGTCCTCAGCACAGGAAGGACATGGAGCTGTTGGAGCAAGTCCAGAGGAGGGCCACAAAGATGATTAGAGGGATGGAGCACCTCTGCTATGAAGACAGGTTGAGAGACTTGGAGTTTTTCAGCCTGTAGAAGAGAAGGCTCTGAGGAGACTTGTTGCAGTCTTTTGGTACTTTAAGAGGACTTATAAGAAAGATGGAGACAAACATTTTAGTACGGCTTGTTGACTTAGGACAAAGAGTCTTGGTTTTTAGCTTAAAGAGGGTAGATTTACAGTAGATACAAGGAAGAAATTTTTACAATGAGGGTAGTGAAACACTGGAACAGCTTTCCCATTCAAGATCAGGTTGCATGTGTCTCTGAGCAACCTGATCTGGTTGAAGATGTCCCTGCCCATTGCAGAGGGTTTGGACTGGATGATCTTTAATGGTCACTTTCTACCAAAATTAATCTATAAGTCTATCATTCTGTTCAGAATAACTTAGTATTGTCAGCCAGCTAAGATATCTCAAAAATTTCTCCTTCTCATTTCTAGACCATTTTTTAATATTGGGAACACTGCAGGCCCCAGGACAAATCCCATGGATACTTCACTGATAACCTTCTTCCTCTGTGAAAACTGACCATTTATCACTGACTTCTGTCTTTTTCTTTTATCCTCTGTCTTCTTAGATTCTTTAAAAGATATAACCAAATAGGTTAAATCAACCATAATTCCTTTATCCACAATCTTATTGATTTCTCTGAAGAATGCTACTACATTTGTGAGGCATGACCCACCCTTAAAAATCCATATTGACTCTCTGCCAACATACAATATTAATTCCTGTGTTCACTGGTTCTTCAAAACAATTATTTACAGTTACCCAGCTTCCAAGTTTCTCTAGAACCCTTGGGTGAATATCATGTATTGCTGTTCATTGTTAACAGTTTCTTCTGTAAGCATTTCTACAGAATTATGGAGTTTAATAACTTCTTGGAAACAATGTGCTTTTGAGCTCCCAAGTCTTTACACAATCACAAGGTTATGATTATAGCCAGGTGACCAATAGCTAGAGTGAAACCTAACACAAATTGATGGCATTTGGAGAAACTGATATTCTTATCACTTGTGAAGATAAAGAATCCAACAGGACCTTGACTTATTCAAGACTTATTTTCTACATTCAAAACTTAAATTCCTAACCTGAAAAGCAACCATAGAACTAATCCCTGCAGCAAACTCTAAACATGAAACATCAGATGCTGATATCATTTATCATTCTAAACTTACAGGTCACACTTTTTCCTTCACAGATATGAGATAAACCCCAACCATAATCCTACTTATTATATGAGCAGTGAAATAATTCTTGCAGCTAAAATGCACTGGAGACAGTAACTGTATAGCCACCAATAGCATCTCCAAATATCCACCCTTCCCACTCAGGTGAACAGGATATTCCATAAGGAATCAGAATAACAGCATTCACCCTTTATGATGCTAACCTGCATTCCTACATCTGAAGCCATTCCAGACCCAGTGACAAGCTAGGCTCAATGGGCAATTTCTTCTTAAATCCTGCTTTTAAGCCAAAAAACTGAAAGCAAAATGAGTGAACATTTCATTAAGAAAGGCTCATTGAGATTTATTAGAAAAGAACATTCTTTCTAATCTCTGTTGGCTCTAAACAATCCAGCAGTGAGTTTGGCAGATGAAGATTCCCTCTTTTAGGTCATTATGCCACCCTAAACCTAAGCCTAATTTTTTTTTTTTAATTCAAAGTGACCAATTTGTATAGTAAATCCAACTATAAGGCATTTGTTCCCAGTTATGCAAACTTTCAGCTTTCATCCTATCTCTGGCAGTCCTGCAGAATGCAAGAATAAAAAGGCTTTCTACCTTTTTTTTCTGAAAACCTGATTCCAGCCCTAGCCCTAAAATTAACATGTACTGTAGAGAGAGGAAGAATCTGTACTGGAATACCTAATATGAAGCATATGCTCCTGCCTACGCCATACTACTCTCTCTGACATGTTTTTTTCCAGTTCCCCAGCCTTATCCCAAGCCTTCCTTAAATGGAAGATGTGTCCAGGAATACTGAAAATAAAATATTTGCTTATGACTATACCACTAGCTTCCTTCTGAACTCTTATAAATCCAGCAAAAATCAGACTTGCTACGATCTTCCTTTCTGATACCTTCTCTTTCCCCAGTTCCTACTGAAAAATTAAAGACATTTACCCCCAGTGATATCAACATTCTTATTCCTGTCAGTCATGTGAAGTCGTTTCCTTTTTTCTTTTTTTTTTAACATTTCAAATCTAATCTATAGGTTACCTATATACAGGAGCCTTCTGGAACAACTGAATATATCCATCCCCTTTTTCATTCTTGATGGCCATGCAAGTATCTCATTATAAAACGACTTTTTGAAAACTTATTTTAAATTTTGATCCAAACCTACAGTTTGAAAATTATTAATCCAGAATAAAATTCAAGAACTGGTGAATTAATCCATAGTAGTATTAAAAGGATTCCTTCAAAAGCTCAAAAAACAGTTACAGAACAATAATAAGGCACTGGGTCAAGTAAAATTCTTATTATAATTCCTTGTCTGAAGTTTATAACTAACCTTAAAACAGTGAAAGAATGTTTAGCACTGAACAAGAAATAAATAAAGATAATGAAACTCAGCATCTAAAAGAGAGACTTGAAGAGGACAGGATGCTGTAGAAGGCTTAGGACACTAACTATGTGCTTTCATTGCAGGTCTGCCTTACCTGGTTAAACAGATGTTAAGAGTAAATAGATTATTTAACTGATATTGCTAAGTATTAACATGTCTTACAAAGATATGGTTTAAATGAGATAGCAGCATCTGGTATAACAAATTCAGAGGTTAGTTTGCACTTGGAGCACTTGGTAGGCAATCCAAAGATGGGAATGAGAGATAGAGTGGGATGTGAGAACCCCTGTGTATAATCTGTGCTTTTACTCATTAGATGGAAAAAAGGTACATTATATTCAGCAACATATTTGTGGTTCTGGCACACATTCAACCAGATTCAGCTGTTGCCACATCACTCTGCATTATACAACCCACAGGGATGACAGAAACCACTGACAAGGTGGCTGCAAAAGACTGGACAGTTTTTTTACTTTGACTGGCTAATACCAACTAACTATCTCCATTGCTAGCATCTGTCATTCCAGAAATATCTGTTTTTAAAGTGATCTAAAAGAGCATTAAAGACTGCACTACAAATTGTCTGCAGGCAAATCTGCAAGCAAAATTTTGGACATTTTATGTTCAAACCATGGCTACTGAGATACCATTGCTCCAAGATAATCTAGGTGATAAATTACAGGGAAATACATCTACAACTAATGTTATCTTTGAATCAGCCTCTTTCTCTGTAGAATTAATTTTTCTCAAGATGTACATGTGTTTTATTACACATACAATAATTTATAAAACTAGAAAGAAAGTAAAGCCAGATTCAACTGGAAAGACAAAAATCTATCCAAACCGCTTTCACTGAATTACTAAGCATTCCCTGCAAGAAAAGCTTCCATGGTCTTGTCAGGAGGGGAAGCAATTTATCACTGAATCCAGCCCTTAGGTATCTGCACAGAACTTCAGATTTCAGAAATGAGCTCTATGACTTTCTTTTACAGGTTAAAAATACTTGTCAAAGTCGTCTAAACTGTTGCTAAGAGAAATGACATATTTGGCAAGGATATGTGAGTGATAGCTGGAGATTCTTGAAAACAAAGTAGATTTGGCTTACTGATTGTTTTCTTAACTTACTTCAGAATCTTTAGTAATAGTTACTAATAAAATTCAAATCATTATATAACACAAATTCACTATACACTCACAGAAGAACTTCTACATCTTCTTCAGAATCTTCCTACAAACCCACATCAGCTGAGACAAAAATACAGAAAAAAATTTAGATGTAAATTTTAAAACATTTGAAGAAATGTAAAGTAAATATCTCCTATGTCATACATGGATTTAAGTTCAGCTTTCCTCTTGCAATAGGGAACACTGAGCCAGACTCAGTTCTTCACTGCTCTCTGTGCCAGTGTACCTTGCGTGTTAGTCGTTCAGAATGCTCTTAACATACACTGGAAGAAGTTTGTTGGGATTTAGATCTTATCAGGCTAAATTGGTGTAAGAACATGACTAGGAATCAACTTCACAGGTTATGCATTTCTATGAAACCCTTAAGGAAATGAGAAGTTAGATTTTTTTTTTCTGCACTGTTTGGAAGAGAAATGTGATGTTACTCTGTGTACTGCTAAGTGGTACTATAGAAATATGCAGGCAATGACTTAATAGAATTTAAATTGTTACTTCAAAACTCTAAGCAGAGAAACAGTGAAGTTCTAAACCATTCCTTAACTAGAAGCACATGACTATTCCCACCAGCTTCCCCTGGGTTTCCTTGACAGTTTATGAGCTCTCTGCTGGACTAGATCATGATCATGTACAGGACTCTGAAACTCAACTGCAGTCCTGTAACTGAGTTCCTAGCACTAACATCTCAGACTGTCCTTTGCTTTCTTTAAGTGTTACATATTTCTTAATAATATAAGGAAAAGAAAAACCTTGATCTTGTTCTGTAAACATTGTTGTCAGTCCAAAACAGCTCCAAAATTTTTAATAGAAAGAGTGGAGGAGTATTTCTTGGGATTTTCATGCATTCAGATGCCAAGCTTCTTTAAGAACCTTTGCATTAGTTGTAGCCATGACCTCAGCTAACCCAAAGAAAGCCACAGACATGTCTCCTTTCCCTATTGGCAGCTACTTTAATTGGCAGGTTCACAGTGAGGACTTTTGTTTGCATCCTAAACATGCTCAGCACGATTAAAATGTTTAATACTTTCATCCTCAAAGTGCAGCAATCAATATGCTGGGTTTTTAACAGGCCAAGTCATTACACATTTAAATAGCATCATTCAAACCCTTAAGGAACTAGTTTTACAAGGATTCAAAAGGTTCCCTATTGAAAATTATATGGATTTAGCTCAGTTTAAAAACAGACATTTTGTTTGTTTTCCATTAAGTTGCTCTACTATTTGATGCTCTTTTCTTGCACATGTAGTCTCTGAGTATTTTACTACCCCCTGCTGTATGGAAAGAAAACTGTGCAATAGATACGGACTATGCTGCTAACACCTCTTGAGAGCTCCCCATCAGCTGGAACTCCAAGGGGATGGATTCAGAGTGACTGGAGATACAGGGTTCTGTTTGGGCAGTCACACAAAGTTCCTAGTGGCTTTGGTGTGGATAACAGAGAACAAAGTTTTCTTGACAGCTCCAAGATTGTAGACTGCTACAGGCATACCACAGTTACTGGGTTTGTGTAGAGCACATCATCATGTTTCCCAAGCAACTAAAAGTGCTTTGCGAAGCAATGAGTCAGATGCTGGTTGTGCAGTAACCACACACAGGGATTTATGTTTTCAGGAACTATGTGTCCAAGAGCAGGGTATTCTTATGTAGGTCTCTGGCACTAAACCTGTTGGGCAGCCACTGAATCAGACTGAACACCTCTAAAGCCTTGTGAGCAACATTTGGTGTACTACTGTGTACCAGCACAACCCACATAATACTCACTCACTTCAGCTGCTGTATTACATGAAGAAACTCTCCACTTTCAGCTCAGCTGAACTGCCACTCTTGGTAAAGGGCATAACATTAAATTGCCTTCCACACTTGCACCATGAAACACACATTCTACATGTAGTTTGTAGGTCAAATAAATTGCACACTCAAAATTTGCTCACCTGTCATCAGAAGCCAGAGAAGAACATTTCTCCTCCATTTTCTTCAAGAAACAATTTGCCAGAAAATGTCCTTGTTTTTCTAATATCAGTTCCCCGTGCAGGAAGAAAAGGGATTTGTGCTCAGTGGCATTTCCTCTCCCACTACAGCTCACACTGGGTCAACCTCATGTTCACAGAGTGTAAATTTGTTTCACACTGAGCATCCCCTGATGTCAAGGCTGGTTGGTGGCTGGTTCACCATTACCCTGCCCCACCTAACTTGCTAAGTAGCAAGGTGGTCTGTCCCTGGACTTCCCAGCTATTTCTCCTAGCCATGCCACCTGGGAGGTAAGCCTGGCTTTTTCAGTGTTTCCAAATTCACTGAGACTTTCCCAGATCAGGTTTAGGGATTTTTAACACATGCCTTACTGAAAAAATCATATATTTGTATTCTTTTCTGATTTGAGATGCACAATATCTTAATTAGAAATGGCAAAATTGCCTATGGAAAAGGAAGTGCATTTCCCACACTACTATTTGCTGTTGACTGCGAGGGTGGTTTGCACAGCTTGGCTTGTAGCCTTGAGAATAATATATTAGGAATATCTTTCCCATATTAAACTGCAGCACCCTCAAAAAACTGGTTTTTCAAAGGTAATACGTGTTGAACTATAACCTACTGTCAGGTTGGAATAATAGTAATTTAGTACATGTATTCCCCAGCAGCAGAACAAGGCTCAAATGGGAAGTCCCAGAGTTTCAATTCCATGAAACAGAGAGATGACCTGCTCCAAAATTTTTGCTGCACCAGTCATTTCCTGCCCTGCGCCAAAACTGATGCATGTCCAGTGATGGACAAAAAGCCTGCCAGGTCTTCAGTGCTGTTTACAGTCTAACATTGCCTGCACAGGAGACAGAGAGCAGTTTGGCATTGCCTGTTCATCCCCACCACCTTTGACAACAGGCTTAGGCAGAAAAAGAAAGCAGGCCTTACAATCACTTGTTCCTTTGGGTGAGCAGGGACTTTAGTCCATAAATCATTTCTGTTGCTTTGGCTCAGTGCCTCTGTCTCTGAGAAAGCCACCACTGTACCACCCTCCCTTCAGGGCAAGCCATTTGTAAAGAGTACCCAGCAATACAGGCACATGATTTCCACCACTGCAGCAAAATGAGCCCAGCAGGTAGACAGACACCACTCCAGATTTCATTCCAGTCCCTCAAACAGAACCGATAATCCTTGGACCTTGGGTCCTGTGATGACATTCAGCACTGAGGGCTGCCAGTGGATGATAAAGGTGCAACAGGCAGGGGTGACATAACATATGCTCTGAAAGAGGGATTAGCCAGACAGTTTCACACAGCCGGCTCTTTGTAAATCTAGTCATGTCCAGCACAACTGCCTTCTCTAAATTCCTATTAACAATTCTTATAAGAAATAATGCATTTAACTGTATTTTGCTGTGATGTCAAATACTTTATTTGACAAATTTTTTTTAATTTAATATTTTTCAGACTGTTCAGCTAGCTCAAATAATAAAAATGCCTTATTCTGTCTTCACTTCATTTAATTCACTTCCCATTTCAGGAAAAAAATCAAGACTAAACATCTACCAAATGTTATTCCTCTCCAACTGAATGTGACGGATTGTCTGACGATCACATAAAAATTAAGCAAAAAGTGCATTGTTCCCTTCCAGATTTTTCAGCTGGTGTAAATCAAAATAGCTTCACTGATGCCAAGTTGCAGAGATGTACATCAATTGAGAATCTTATCCTTCATCTTCAGAGACAGAGCCTTTACCTACAGTTTAGTTTCTCTGTCTTTCCAGGCTCAGGAAAACTTCAATCTATTTTCCTTTCATGCTTTGCATATGACCATTAAAAATCCAGTTCAGTTTAAGTTCATTACTGCTCCTAACCTGAGAAGAGGTCCTGTGGAGAAGGCACAGAACAGATGTGACTGGTCAGCTACTCTGTCCAAGACTGTCTGGCTAGGATCCAGGCTTTATAACTACTCAGTGTTTCAGTTCTGACTTGTGAAATACATCTTTAGCAAAGATAAATATGCACAGGCTTTGTTCACCCCTGTCTGTCCATTGATCAGGTCCCATGGTGCCATCAAAGCTATAAAAAACTTAGTTTCAAAATGAAATAATTTTAATTTAATCTAATTTGATCCTTCTAGCTCCTTTATTCCCTCTCCATGAAAAACAGAGGAGCCCAGCTACAGCAGGGACCAGGTATCCTCTTCTGAAGCTGCAAGGATAAGAGGAAAGGAGCCTTTAAAAGGTACAACTCTAGGATTCTCAGGCTTCCAAAGCCTCTTGCTCGGGGTGCCTCATGCACAGCAGAAAGGTAACTGCAGCCCAGACTCAGAAACAATCTGCATCACCAGTCCGCTTCTCCAAAGGAGCTGGAGGGACCAAGCCCTTAAACAACCTCTGAAATGCTGTTTCCATCCAGATATTTTGCCCTCACTGGCTGTAGCACCATTGGTTGTTTGTCTTCCTTCAACCTTCCCCGCCTCTCTCCCCATGGTCCTTTTCTCTTTCCCATCTTCAACCGCAGTCCCTCCCAAACCAGATTAATGAAAGTTTTGTTGTCATTATATAAGCCCAGTGTGTAATCAAATACATTTAAAAAACAACAAAACTGTGGAACTGACAAGACATGTGTCTACCATCACCCTATATCCAAACACTGAGGTTTGAACTCGGCTCAGACATCTCTGAAAACGCCAAATGTGGATTTCCACAAACACAGGGAAATGGATCCACAGCTGATATAAACAGAATAAAGGTGCATTGCATAAAGTTGCCTAGCAAACACACAGAGTAAACCATAGATGAGAAGCAAGTTCCAGACTTCAGCTTGACAAGCTCTGACACACGTGTTTAACAGCAAGTGAGAGTTCCACCTTCAAATGGGGCACTCACAAGCTTAAAGGTATTTGCCCAAGAACTTGAAGAACAGAAGGCTCAGTTCTGTAGGCTTTTTTTTGTACTGAAAACTAACCCATATGTAGAGCTTAGATATTTCTGTAATAATTCAAATCAGGCAACACCAGACAAACTTCTTTCTTTGTTTTGATTGGTTTTGAGGGTAACTTTAAAAACATATTAACTCCCCTGTAATAAAATTCAACTGATTTGCGTAGGTCTGCCAGTGCAAGTGAAAACAGAACAGAATCCAAGGGATCATTCAGGATAAATTACAGAAAAAAAAATACAAAATTCAGGATTTCTCACAGAGTTTTTAAATGGAGGATCAGATTAATATGGCAAGCACTCAGCCCTGCTCCAGGTGTCTGGCCGCAGACAAAACAAATGCCAAGCCACCTCTTGTCCTGAGGATATGACAAATTTGGACAACAAAGCACACTAGCAGCCCCTCTGGAAGCCTTCAGATGTTTTCACACTTTTGGGATGTAGCATCCAGTTTAGACATTAGTAGAAGCACAGCAGTTGCAGTCCCACCTTCAGGGTGCTCAGCATAAGCTGGGTTCTGGCAGTTGCATTGCTCATGGCAAGCGAGTTGGTGAGTTCACAACTAGCCAGATCATGTCTTCATTGCAGCAGAAGACTGAACTATAGACATGTCAGGAAGAGAAAAGTCAATACAAAGGAAATGTGGGAATGGAATGGGATGGGGGGTGAAAAATTAACTGAGAAATAAGGAAAAAATTTAATGGAGAATAAGAGAGGTTTAAAACATCAGCTTTCCCTGATGTTTTTCCCTTTCCCTGAAGAATGCAATTCTCTTTGTGTTTGGGGTGTTACTCTTGGTTTTGTTTGGGCTGTTTGGGTTTTTTTCGATATTGTTACATCTAATTTTGCTTCCAGGACACTCTTCTATATGGTAATAAAATGCTTCGGCATTGTCCATTACTGAAAATGATTTTGTGGAAGAAGGAGACAGCAAGAAGCACAGTTCCATTGCACAATAAGTAAAACTCTTCCAGTGGTTCTCTGTTCATGATAATATACTATGGGGAAAAAAAGACTACAAACAAGCAGTATAATAAATAGCATGTGCAAAATGTACAGTATAGTAAATACACTACAGGGACTACTTACAGAGTCTCTTCCACTCTACAAGCATCACCAACCATCCTCTGTGGTTTGGCACATCAAATATTTGCTATGTACTTTACAATTTTAAAAGCATTGCAAATCCCTGGCTGGACACCAAGCAATTGCTGTACATTACTTTGTCAATTGTTGTCTTGCATATTCAATATCTGACCTCACCTCTATCCATAGTTCAATGTGTAGAAACACCAGTAAAATACAGGATTTTTATTTCCAGTGACACATATTATTAAATGGGTCTGTCACGCTGACAAAGCAAAGGGTTCCTCTTTAAGGGGAAGTCTCAAAGGAAATCTACCCCAGTAGGAGACAAGGACTTCAAAATTATATTTGAGAAACAATTCTGTTAAAAAACTGGTTTGCAAGTTGTGTAAGGTCCATCTGAAGAACAACATAGGACATTCTGCACCGCTGTGGAAGGACAGACATACAAGTGATCCTTACGCATTCCTTAAATACAACATTGAGGGAAACCACACTACATACTTACTAATAAATGTGGCACTAATGCACATACATACCCAAGACAGAGCCATCTGCACACGTAATGTAAGGGAAAAGAGACAAGAAATTGCAGGCAGGCAAGATGGGGACATTTACCCTTGCAAGAGGCTTGACTGGGCCAGAAGATCAAATTCCAGAGCAGCTTCCAATACTAAGGATGGATCAGTCCATCCTCTCCTAGCAGGCTGGATAACCTTCAAGGGCTTCCTCACTCCTGCCTGCCTTGGGCACGTCAAAGAAATCCACACAGTAACACATCAGTATGTCTTATCCAAGAAAGAAAAGAGTAATACTTAAAGAAATTAAAGGAGTCCGGGTGAGTGGAAATACAGAAGCAAATGACTGAGATTCTGCTTGTACATGGACTATAAATGGGACTGCTAACCGGGCTGCAAATCGTGATATCACGCAGATGCCGGCAAAGGGGAGAGTGATTGCCAGCTTACTGAGTACAATCTAGGTATCAGGAGTTATCCATCATGAGTAGGAACTGGCTACTGGGATGTTGTCAAGTGACCCTGGCTCAGATTGGTAACAGGGGATTAGAAAAGATACTGGAGGGTGATCATGGTTCTATGATCCAATGTGTCCAATTTCTTATCAGCACATCTGACATTTTCTTACCAGCTCTAAAAGATATTTTCTTACCAGCTCTAAAAGACTTCCACTACTGGCCTGACCTGGAATCAAGCTGGAACCTGCAGCAAGAAGATTCCTTGTTAGTACAAGTTAATCCCAAACTTTTCAGTCTTTACTTCTTTTTAAGTAAATTTTCTGTGAATAATAAGAATAAATTTGCAGAAACTCGAGGAGGTGGTACAAAGAGTATTTCTTCATTTCTGAAATGAAGAAATATGTTCCAGATTTTATTCTGAGAAACAGTATCAGGAAATTAAAACATGTACACCATACAGAAGGATGATACAGGAACTATTATTATTGCTATTATATGTCAGTCACAATGCCACTAAAAACCTTGTGAGTTCTCATGGATTTGAGTTTGTATGGAAATGGCTTTTATTAAGTACTGCTTTTTAAAAACTGTTGTTTAGCATATTACAGTTCCTCTCAGGTCACTGAGGTTTTTTTCTGAAATTCATTAAAATGTAATAATAACAGCCCACACAGTTCAGCACAAAAGTTTAGGGTTTTGTACTCTATTATGACAGAGAACACATCTAAGCATTACATTAGCAAAGTGTTTACCTCACTATCCTGAAATTATATCAGTGAAGAATACATGCTCTAGGGCATCGAGCTGTCTCTATTTGTACTCCATGGCAATCTTCCATCAGAAACTGCATCCGTAGCAAGTGCATTTCTGGAGCATTTAAGTTATCTGTATCCTGTGTGACATAAATTCTTTCCTTAAGGTCAGCTGAAATGTAAATTCTGTCCTTCCCTTCCCCTCAGACTCTATTTAGATCTCCAGACAACACTGTATTTGTCAAAATATCTCCTCATAGAAATGTGGCCAACTCTATTTACAGATTGATAGTTATGCACCAAGGACCGATCCCAAATCTTGGTTTGACTTATTTAAACCAAGGAAAAGAGTCACTCTATCACTGTTTTTCCGAAGACTGATTACCAATGGCCACTTGCCAATGCTAAACTGATCCAGTTCGAAAATGGATTTCAAGTCCAGGCATTTCTTTCAGGGGATTGTTTTCTTCTGTGACAGCTTTCTGCTCCAAAAAATATGTGAATGTCCAAAATTCAGTGTTGTAAGGATAAGCTATAAATTCAGAATCAGATATTGCCTGACTCTGCAACATGTGGCTGAAGATGCAAATTTTAAAAAAATAATTAAAAATAAAAAAAGCTCAAATAATAGCTTTTCAGAAGTAGAACCTGAAAGTCACCTCAAACCAAGTCAGCACTGAACTCTAATAACAGTCTGTTTCTAATGAACATCGTCTGCTATTTCATATATGTTTTATATATATTTCACATCTTAAGCATGTTACAGTGACTTACTAATTCTTTTGAGAATGACTCCTTATTTCAGTGGCTCAATATGTCAATAACTATTCAGAATTACTGTCAGTGGGACAGTAGCCCTCAGCCACTTACTAGATTCTCTACAGTCCTTCTGTAGGCAATTTTCCAGAAAGGCTTTTGGCTCCCTGAAAGTCTACAGTCTTAGTTAAAAGCAGCGAATATAACCAACAACATGAGACTGCAAAAAGTAAGACAAAGAAAACTTTGAAGATCACTAGATCTGAGATCCAAAAAAACATCTGATCGTATAACAGAGGCCACAGAGTTTCATCCAGGTACTTTTGCACTGAGCCATATAATTCCTGTTTGAACAAAATATATCTTCCATAAAGGCATTTAGTCTTGTTTAGAAATGTCAAGAGAGAAAGAATTCACTTCTCGTCTGGGTAGTTTGTTCCAGTGGTTTACGCCAACAGTATTTCCAGAGCCTACAGAATGAAGAGATATTTTCTGCACTTATATAATTCCAGCTCTCATCTATGCAGACAGAAATTCATTAAAGTCAGCAGACCTCAGTCATCAATGATTTAAGGCAAAACCTTTAAGTTTCATTGACTGTATTTACTTTTAATATCACCAAACTTTTTTTTCACGTCAAGAACCCACAAGATGTTTACTTGTTTGACAGGGAATAGGAGGAACTGTACTGATTCTATTGGATAAGGACTGAGGATGTTTGAGTGTGCAGACAGCATGGTAAATATGGATCTTCAAAAAATTACCCAAAAAGCATGGTCATACCTCATTGGCAAACAAACTCATGATGGGTGGGGTACAGCTTAGAAAGAAAGTCAAGCATTTGCTAAAGAACTGGATGATCTAGATGATGAGTTCAACACAAACCAAGGAACACACAAGGTGCTTGTTCTCTGTGCAAGATCATCCTTTTCCTCTGCTTTGGAAATGTCTTCCCACCAACCCACTTACTCACGTGCACTAATTCTGCATTGTCTTCAATAATTTCTTGCTACCACAGTCTTCATTCATTACATGGTAAATATGGTCACAGTCTCCTCAGATGTTTGCAATAAAGCTGTTGCAGTGAGCAGCTGAATGGGCTGGGTTCATCATCATCATCATCATCACAGTCAGCAGTTACTGCAAGCACTCCTACCTCCAAAACTGCCATGGACACAGTCAACTTCTGCTCGTCTCTCACAGCTGGCCTTCTAGCAAACAACTGGAAATGGCACTGCTTTCCTGTAAAGAAGCACAGAGTAACAGCCCTTCTCATCAGCCAAAAGCTCCAGTTCGGCTGAGAAGGGAAAGAGTTAAAGTTTGGATGGGACTTGCAGCACATAAGAAAGGGAACACAGGGAAGCAAAGGTTCATGAGCAAGAACAGTTGGAATGAAGAAAAATCCATGAGGGGAATTAATAAGAAATTATGTAACATGTAATGTCGCCTTCATTGCAGTTTTGTGGATATTCTAGAAAAGCACTCTATTGTAGGCTACAACGTTGCTCTATTAGATTTTATATACAACAGGGTAACAGCCCTGTGGGGTCTTTCCGGAGCACAGCACACCACTGCTAGAAGGTGTATTGTGTATAAGGTCATGAAGAAAATTAATAGAGAGAACAATACTGCAAACATAGGCTCCACCCTCTCTATCATGGAAGTATTAATCATTTCTTCTGGCACCTCACAATTCTCTTCTGCTGGGAATATGCTTGGGGAAAGCAACTTTTAACACCTGAGCTGCCACTCTACTAAGTATTTCTCACCAGAAATTCACAGAATCTTTTGCACAAGCTAAATTGCACTTTCCCATTCTTCCTAGGTGCAAACCTTGAAAACCTTCATATTAGGACTAGCTTCTGTCTATGCTTTGGCGTTAAGAGAAATAAGAGGAACAGCCTGATGTTGAATGTAAAATCAGTGCTTGGAACTCCAGAAATTTCCTTGCCATTTAGCCTTTAGACACAAGATGGCAGCAAGAAATTCATTTCAAGCATTTGCTCCCAGTAGCTCAGCGTTACCTGGCAGTAACTGTTAAGGATACAGGTTTGTGGGCTTGGTTATTGTAAGTAGTTGGTGGTGTCCACAAACACTCCTGCCCTCACACTGTTCTCCTATCACCCATGGCCCTGAGCTCTGCTGTTAACTCTAGCCATAATGACCAAATATTTATTGTACTGCAAACACAACCACGCAGAAAACTATTTCTATGGCAAATGCTGCTGTCTAAGGCGTGTCAAGCACAGCCCTTCTAGTGGACATAAATCAGTGGAAAACTCATTAATTAAGTCTTACTTTATTAAGTAGACCTTTGTTCCTATTCTTTCCTACTGTGATAGTTCTCCTTTCTCGTAGTTTTAGCTTTTAGGATTGAGAATCTTTAATAGTCACAAAAATTTCTTCCTTTTGTTTTTATATTTCTCCAACCTGCGATGTTTTAGAATTCATCTGATCAAAGTACCAGCTTTAGAGCTGTTCAAGAAATATTTTGCATATTTCTAAATATTCTGTGTCAGAAGGAATTTCTGCCCTTTAAATTCAAGTGAAGAGAGGGGTTTGCCATTACACAGGAAAATTATCTAATTTTACCCCATTGAAAACTGAACAGTGGAAAAATTCAGATCTTTATTCTGCAGCTCAAAAGTTCCTTAGTATTTATGGAGCATCCACAATTTTTGCTGATAAGAGAAACTATTCCAAGGATTCCTACAACTAAAGCAGTGCTCTTAAATTAAAGGTTTTGAACCAAACTTGCCACCTCTAACCTATAAAAGATTCAGATATTCCATGGATCAAAGGAACACACATATAATACACACAGGCCATAATACCTTCTATGAATTAAAAAAATAAAGCAAGTTAAAGAGCACCCAGGGACAGCAACATTCTGGAGCTACATTCCTCATGTTGCAAGTGAGCCAGAGCTGCACTGATACTGCTCCACCTAATGCTGAAGTAACATGACTAAGTTAAAAAAAAAAAAAGTAGGAAACTATAATAAAGGTACCCATATATACATCTGGTTTTATCCATCCACCTCCGAAATTGATTAAACTTCCTGGTAGAGAAGCCACTGATTTTAATTACACAGCCCATCAGTGATGTATGTCTGTCTACTTTATTAAATATTTTCATTGTCATTCTTTAAATCATTTTCTTCATACTGTTAGCAATTGATTTTTCAAGTGTCTTTTTAAAACAGGGCTGTCTGATTTGGCCTGATGATATATATTTAATCCTTTAATAACTCAAAATAAATATTCTGCTTAATAGTAGCCAGACATTGCACTTGACATTACAAGGACACACAGCTATTATATCATCTTGTTTGGGAAACATGGGATATACAAGTATACAGAAAATTTGGACACACAGCTATTATATCATCTTGTTTGGGAAACATGGGATACACAAGTATACAGAAAATTTTGCCCTTTGTTTAAACCTTGTAAATGTTTTTTTCCCTCAGAAATACATATCTGTCTTCCAAAAAAAACATCTCACAAGATTAATGAATATTCCCTTTGTTAAAAACTTTCATATTCTCTGGTCAAGAGGAACACTGTCCAGCTAGTAATTAATCTGCACTTTGGTTCAAGGACAGAATTATTTACTTACAAACTTGGAATCCAAGAGATTGAAAACACATTTTCATCAGGATACTAACAATACTGAGAGTGGAGGTTGAGTCTGAAGAACTCAGGTGAAATTCTTAAAATATTTACCATGAAATATGTTTGATTATTTACCCTAATTAGCATTTAAGTTTTCACTAGGCATCAGTATGTCTGTCTCAAACTAAATAAACCTAAAATGAGCCACAAAATTACATTAAATTTTTCGTTAGAATTAGTCCTGATGTTCCCACAAATACTAAAAAAAATGTTCAGCATCTCTTGTGTGCTTAGATGGAAATCAATTCTTCTTTCCTTCAGGAATATTATTTCTAGCATAACATTTTAGAGACACTGCACTAATTCTTTTCTATCCACAAAGTTCTGAATAGCTTCTCATTTGACCTGCATTTGAATAGCTGAAGACTGAATTGCATTTTTAACTTTTCCAGATAGCAATTCCTATTTTAAGAACATTTGTGTTTACCTGCTATATCCAGAGTTCCCTTCAGAAAACAAGCACTGCATGAGCAAAAATCTCTCCCAGCAATCTAATCACAGTAAACAAATTCCGGAGGCCAAAAATTCACACCCCATTTTCTTCCTGGAAGATTTTGTCATGACCTTAAATCTTCACACCTTCTTCTGGTAAACTACAGGCAAAAGATGGAAGCACAGATGTAATTTTTATTTGTAGTCCTGGGAGACAAATCCTAGCACTTCCAGTAAATTGCTGCCCAATTTCAAGGAGAGTGGGATTTTTGATTAAGCTGTAGACCACGCAAGGAGAAGCACAGACCTGTTACAGGGATGCCTCACACAGAATAACTCTCAGACATTCAGTTTTCCACTGATGCAGCACAAAGCAGGCAGACTCGAGAGAAGAACCAGTGCAGACAGGTTCAGCTGGAAGAGCAGAAAGCTGTGGCAGATCTTTCCACATTGTCACCCAGTTCTGCACTTGGTGCAAAGCCTTCCTCCACTGAAATGAGCAGATCTGAATTGGAACAGAATGAGGCTACAAATTACATAATTTATAAGCTCAGCCAAAATAATGTAAAATTAATAGTTTGTTTCCCTTCCCATGTATTTATAAACAAATACACCTTGAATATGCTCAAATATTGTTTACATGTGTGTTCAACAAATGCTCAAGCAATCATATAGTACAAATACTATATGTAAGTGAGCCTCTGGACTGATGCGCAAGCATTCATAGAAACCATATTTTAAAACTTCATGATGAGCAATGGTGCCAGGAACTCAAAAGTTTATCCAATTTTGTAGCAGAAGCTATCTTTAATGTGCCCCAGAAATTAACCACTTAGAGTTACACTTGAGTTTCAAATTTATCTGAATCAACACTTCCAGGGAAATTATCAACAAAAATTTTTTTTAATTATAAAAATTCCTTAAATCTGAATAATGAATAATTAAAAATATCTGCTGTGTTCTTAAAATGTAGTGAAGTAAAGTGAGAATCTACATTTATCATATAAATTATTCATTGCAAGATTAGTCATTCTGTTCTGCCAATACATATCACACAAACAGATTCAATTACTAGAATTATGGCTTGAAGAAGAAACCTTGTCTGATCTTAGCTTACAGTTTCAGCAAAATCACTTAGTCAAACATAGGACTTCAACATAGAAGCTATCATTAAGATAATTTCACATATCAAAGAAAATAAATGTAGCCTGAACAAACCACTTACCCTAATAAATCTTCAAATAAAAACAAATAAGGTAGCTTAAAAAATAACTTATATGACACCACTGAAATAATACACTGTTCTGGAAAGAAAAGGGTATTATATATTTTTGAAGAAAAAGATATTTATTAAAGAGTATAAGTATTATAGGCACAACATTTTGGAATATGGATATGAAATTTTGCAAGAAAGCAGGAGTCTTTAATTTGTATTGCAGTCTGAGATTCAGTTACTTTAGAATCTATGACACAAAGAAACTTTTAATATTAGCTCTTCAAATTCTTTTGTCCCATTCAAGTACTTCTAGTAAATCTGGTTCATCAGTACAGACAGCCTGCAACAGATCTTACATAACACTATTTTGCTGGAAAACAGAGATTTCAATCAACTCAATAAATAGTGAATATGAAAACAAGATTAATTTTTCAAACCATCAGACAGCATTAACAATCTATATTTTAAACTAGAGTGAGCCCTTATCCCTTATTATTTGTGCATTATTTTTTATAACACATAAATGTGATTCATTTAATTTTGCCTAGACTTTTTTATACTCAAGGGACATAACGACTGTTCAGAATCAAATACAAACTAAGCTGCCCACACAAAAGTAAAACACAAAGACCAAAAAGGTATTAATTTCAGAAAATACAAGTATTTCCTACCAGGAGCTTGAAAATAAGACAATAATTTAAGAAATTATTATGACCATTGAATGATTTTAAAAGATTTCATTTTTCCTTTAATCTCCAGGTCTTAAGAATCCTAAAGAATAGGAAATTTCATTTCAAATGAAATAACTAAATCTCAAGTTTTCGCAACTCAGAAGCAAGCTTTACAAAACTAAGAAAATGTGTTTTAAAAAATTAGAAACCCAAATGCAATTAAAATTAAATAATAGTATATTGTTGGGACAAATATACTGATACTGAGACTAATCTGATTCATGGTTTTTAATGTCTGCTACAACAGGTCACTTTCAACTAACTGACTGACTTTTGTTTCATATCAAAAAATCACAGAATCATAAAATCACAGAATGGTTTGGATTAGAAGGGACCTCAAAGATCACCTAATTCCCAACCCCCTGCCATGGGCAGGGACACCTTTCCACTAGACCAGGTTGCTCAAAGCCCCATCCAACCTGGGCTACAACACCTCCAGGGATGGGGCATCCACAGCTTCTCCAGGCAACCGCTGCCAGTGCCTCACCACCCTCACAGAAAAGAATTTCGTCCTAATACCTAACTAAACATCTAATACCTACTGTCTTTGGCAGGTTTGACATCATTCCCCCCTGTCCTATCACTCCATGCCATTGTAAAAAGTCCCTTTTCTGTACTTTATAGCCCCTTTAGGTACTGGACGGTGCAACAAGTTCCCCCTGGAGCCTTCTCTTCTCCAGGCTGAACACCCCCAACTCTCTCAGCCTGTTTTCACAAGAGAGATGAAACCCTTCCCTCCAGTATGTCAACTGCACCAAACAGCTTCATGTCATCTCCAAACTTGCTGAGGGTGCCCTCAATCCCACTGTCCATGTCACCAACAAAGATGTCACACAGCACTGGTGCCAATATTGACCCCTGAGAAAGGCTATTATCATTAATAAAAGACAGCATTTCTTAAGAGCCAGTGTTTAACAAAAAATAGAACACATTCTAGACACTAGCTTTATTCTTGCTGTAGTGCAAAAGTTGTTCTCATTAAATCTTATTTGAAGAAGACATAATATTGAAAAAAAATTATCCAACAGAGACCATTGTCTAATGTCCAAGTGTATTTGCACTGAGTTAATAATGAAACCACTGTGGAAGTATTTTTCAGTGCCTCAGAAAAGCTTCATTAAAATTAGGAGCTGAAAAAAGACTATGCATCATGTTATCTGTGCATTATTGTATTTATATTAACAGTCATACCCTGTTATTCAAACCTTTACACAGTAAAGCCTTGCTCTACAAAATCACCGTAAAAATTACTAGATATATCTATCTACATAACTAGAAAATACTCCAGCACTATTGAAGTCAGTGGTTCTTTATACAGAAGCTTTAGTGGAGCCAGGGAAAGTAATATTTATTAAAATTATCAACAGATATGACCCTTTTTAATAAACATGTTTTAATATTGCACTTGTGGAACTTCACTAAAATCTGAAACTTTATTGATGCTAGGGGAGAAATAAAATATGGGCTCCATTTTATCCTAGGTGACTCAATTAAATAAATAAGTAGATAGACAAATAAAACAGATAATGAAAACAAAACTGAAATATTTTAAGCCTGCCCATATTCAACGAAAATCCAGAGACTATTTTCATGAATATGAAAATCTAAACATTTCAATCTACAGTGGCCATTTTAAAAATAAGTTGTTCAAATTATAGGCTTGAAGAAAAAGAAAGTAAGCAAGAAATAACATCAGATGAAGGAAATGCAATTAAAAAAAAATATTGTAAACCAGACAAAATTGTATAGTCCTAAATGAAAGAGCACAGGAAGGATAATGTGACAGGCAGGAATGTACTTTTAGAAGCAGCACACTTCATTTTGTACAAAGCGTTCCCTTGGCTCGTCAATGTGTAAAGAACAAACACCAACCAGGAATCTTATTCACCAGATAAGGAATTGTGTTATAGCTGAACTCAATTAACCACCAGCTGAAGAATTTGATCCTGGAAGCATAAGATGCTTAGAAACAGAACGAGTGAAATGCAAAGAACAATTTTTAAATATTTTAGAATAATTATACTCAAGAAAAAAAATGGATGAATTTAGGGAAATAAAAATACAGATATTCTCTTTAAAACAATTTCTTCACTAAGAGAACTAGTTGAACATTATCTAGATATTAGTTCTATAAGTTAAGTGTACAACTGTGTGGAAAAAAGTGACTGCCAATGGCTCATTTTCAAACTAGATTATGCTTGAGAAGGTCTCAGAACAGTTGAAGTCATTAATAACTTGGTGGAACAGGAAATAGTCCTAAAACTTGGGCAAAGACAGAAGTGGAAGATACTGAAAGCAATTCGAAAGAGAAGATCCAAAGTAAGTGTGATAAATTAGTGGGGAGAGGGGAATGAAATCACTTAGATGAAATTTTATAAAGTTTGAAGTTCTGCATTAAAAGAAAAACCCAAATATATAGTATCAAAAAGGGTAGGCTGGAAGAGAAAGAACTGGGTAAGCTGGATCACAGACTGAATATGACTCAACTGTAGATGAACGTTTCAAAACAGAATAATATAATTCTGTGTTTATTAAAAATAAAGCTCTGCAAAAAACATGTAAGGAAATTATCCACTCTACTAATAACTGGTAAAGCCTCTGCTGCATCTATTTTGGTCTCTCAATTTTAAGAAAGATGTGGTAAACTGGAAAGAGTCCTGAGGAGAACAAAGAACAAGGGGAAATTTTTAAAATGTGACCTATCAGGAAAAAACAGAAGACTGAAGACAGAATTATAAACATCAGCCAATGTTGACTTTTAAAATTTTAAAGTCATCACATATCGTGTTTCCATCAAAGGATGGCAAGAAGTAATTAGCTTCATGTGTGAGAGAAGACTTAGATTAGATGTTAGGAAAAGTCTTCATAGCAGAGAGACAGGCTCTCCTAGTGTGGGTACAAGAAGGCTGGTTGGGAAAGTAACCACAGCATTACTGTGCTCCAAAGCAAAATTTTCAGCTGAAAATGGAATAAGTAAAATGACTGCAATGAGAATAGGAGGAGGGAGACACTGGCTCTTCAGCAAATAGCCTCTTTCACTCACAGTCTCACTCTGCCACGCCAAATACTCATTACCAACTCCTTTCCTGGTTAAAATTGGTACAGCTTCTATGGCTTGAATTTCCTTGGTCTGTATTATCAGGTGGCATCAGACCCTGTCCTTTGTCTATGACATGAAAAGTGGGAAATGTTTTTATCAAAAGACAGCTGCAGACAACTTCGGACAGTAGCCATGCACCAGTGGTCAATTCCCTGCCAACTTAAGAGAGTGAATTTCACACAGTGCTGTGCTTGTATTTCAGGGAGGCACCATACTAACTTTTTAAATACCTTTTCCTCTCTGATACAGCTGTGGTTACATCCAGCATCTTCCTCCTGCCCTTCCATTACACAGACCATCCAAGTTTATGGTCAGTCCCTAGCACTGGACAAGAAGATAACAATTACAGCAGAAGAAACTCTAAAATTCACCAAATGAGGCATAAGGATATCAAATCTATAAACCTGTAGCTGCAGGAGAAATATTTACTTGCCTCCATCTTGGTATTCTGGCCAAGCATATTTGTTTGGATTTGTAAATAGTCTGGTTCAAATAAGCTGTTTTTCTGAGTAGCTGATTCTAAAGTTTCCTCTTGTGAGGAAATTTTCCTGTTGTTTTGCAGATAAAAATCGAATATATTTTGAAAAGACTGTCTACATCCAAGGGGGCAGAATAATATTTTGACAGAGGAAATGCCAATGTTTCTCTGCTTCATTCCTGGCCAAAGTCACTCACCAAGGTATGGGAGGTGCTGGGCAAAGGTCAGGCCTTTGGGTGCATTTTGGCTAAGTTTCTTCCCAGCTCAAGATGGTTATTTGGGAACTATTGGCTCCAATGAATGCAGATAGTATCTGTGATTCTGTTTTGGGTAATCTATTTGTTTAGTGCCCTTGCCAACATGGAAGACCTTGCTCTCAAAGAGATAAGGACTGACAGTTTGACTTATGCTCATCTCT
The DNA here is from genome assembly GCA_013400235.1 of Oriolus oriolus. Lineage (NCBI taxonomy): Eukaryota > Metazoa > Chordata > Aves > Passeriformes > Corvidae > Oriolus > Oriolus oriolus. The sequence goes on from VXBT01012885.1 coordinate 1,324,440, forward strand.
TTAATCTGCTGTGGGCTATAGTCACTGCTGAAGGGTGTTACAAGGATCATACCGCAGTGTGGGGTGCTGTTCAGGAGACAGCAGCTGACTGCTCCACTTCAGGATCTCCTTGGAAGTAAAGGCATTATCCAGTCCATGCATAGATAGTATCATCGTAAGGTGACTGCCCTTCTACACAAGAGGTGTCGATAACATTAATTTTCATGTTGCTGCTCTATGCTTAGGCTGCAGGGTATGGTACCAGTCAGCTGCTTCTCTACCTCAAACCCAGGGTGCCCCAGGGTGGCACCTGGCTCCTCCTCTTTCTGAGAGGAGGATCCTTTTTCTTTACTGCCACAGTGCAGGATCTGAGGGCCCAAACTGCTGGACTATTACAGCCTTACTCAAGAACTCAGCTGTCTGGTGTGCAGTCCCACCCTAGCCCAACCAAGACCTCCTTCTGCTCACATTTGACCCAGCGTGTTAGAGGGGATGAGAGGAATTTTGTCAGATGCCTCACCAGATGCTGCCAGATGTTGTACGATGCCTTGCCAGAGTTTACCCTGCAGCTGTTGGCTGTCACAGCTCCTTCTCTTACCTATTCCCAACATGGTACAGCTACATCCCACCCCTTTCTAGGAGCAGCTTCTCTAGCTCCAATCAAGGCAGAAGCTTTGTGTAACACACAGTAAAACTTCAGGCACTGAAGTGCAACACAGGCACAACAGCAACAGACAGAACAGACAGACAATTTCTTCAAGTATTCCACCTAAGAGCAGGAACTGACTATAAAAAAGCACTGGAGAACTGCATCAGCAAAAGGTTCAGAGATAAAATAAACACTGTAAACATAATACAGCCTTTCATAGTAGGAGAAAGACCGAGGGAGGAGGAACAGTACAGCCTTTGCTGTTTTGACTGGCATCACTGCTTGTCTCGCTCTGACAGGTTGCCAGGTTAAGGTTTTGTTTTGAATCAGTCATTTCCCTTTGAACAGTGGCAACTGTTACCATTGTTACCCTGTTACACTGAATATAAAACAAAATTTCCACCAGCAGCTTTCCTACCATATGTTTATTCTAGGAGGCAGCAGGCAGCTAGGATTTGGTAGCAATCACAGTGAGGAAACATTTGCAGGACCTGTCTCAACAACATGATTGCCTCAATCACAGCAATATCATACAGAAGGAGACACTGAATTTACAACTGCTGTCCATGAGACCTAACCTAAGAAATCTAATAATGTGAGGATTTTTTTCTCTTTAATTGAAAGATTGCTATTTCAAGAATCATCCCTCTAAAGTGTAAAGCATACACTTGAAGTATTAGTCCTGAAACTGTGTCAATCATGTTTTAACTGCAAAGTTATTTAACGGATTTTTTTGAAACACTTTCACTTCTTCTCCACAATAAATCTAGACAAATCCTGGTAAAAGCAGTTTCTCACAGAAAAGTGATATCAGGGGTGTAAAAAAGGATTTCATAAGGTTTTCATATTAGCACATTAGCATTAGGAAGATGTCTTTGAATATCTCCAAAAGCTATCATGATTTCTGAGTTTCTTATGGAAAATATTATTATAAAATTACTCCTGTTTACTTATGATGTCGGTCTTTTCTTTCAAATCATTTAGATATGAGGAACTAGATATATTAAAATCAATGTAATTTCTTTATAAGAACACCTTCACAGTTAAATCAGATTATCATTACAGCGCTTTGTCGTTCAGTAAAGCAGTTCAGTAAATAATGAGTGCTCCCTCTTTGCATGAATTAGAGTGGACGCCAAATTACCAGTGATCTCTCACTCCTAAATTTTCTTAAATATTTGGTAAGATAGCTAGAAGTTCCTAGAAGTGGTTGAGAATAAACTACCCATATGGTCTCCTGGACTTAAAAAAAGCTGAAGTCTGATGTAATGTTACAGGCATTGGATGATAGTTTATTAATAACAGCTTGTATTTTTGAAAGAACCTAGAGGAGTTAGACTTCCAAATCCAAGTGCCCTTTAAAGAGAAATTGTTGCTAAATCCCATAGGTTCTTTTGAAATCCCTGACATCATTAAAAACTAGGAGAGGAGAAAGATACATCGTTTTCACCTTAAAAGGAATCTACTGTCAATAATTTCGGCTGCTTGATATTGAATGAAAGGGTTTTATTATGAATGAGAATGAGCAGTCTTCGGCAATCCTAGAATTTAGCTAATATTCACATTACCCTTCTTGTAGGTAAAATAAACTTCTTATATCAAAGTAGCATAGTTTATTCATTATTCTGCAAGTAGCTAGATAACCACCTTTGACTTGTCTAACTGCACTTCGTTTTTAACAGGAACACTTTATATGTGTGAGACTTATGTCATGCTGAGACAATTTTTACAAGATTTAGGGACCAGAATGTGAAGAAAGCAGAACTTTTAGAAGGTAAGAGAAACAAGACAAGGATGGGGGTGTTGAGCTTTTAATGAGATATAGATGCAGATATCATTGCAAAAATGCATATACAAGAAGAAAAACAGAAGTCTAATCAGCCAAAATTCATTGTTATGGCAATGGATCTGCCCCAGCAGGGTTTGGCTGTCCTTGTTCTAACAAGTCATTGGTCATTTCTCAGTGCCAAGTGATTTCTCTGAGCATTGAAGTTACTGCCTTCAGTGTTTCAGCTGGAGGCAATAAGCTATTAAGAAAAATTACTATGAAAGCAGACTATAAATAAATTAAAATACTGTATCGGAAAGGGGCCAGTCTCCACTTTTGCAAGTGGTAAATACAAGACAGGAACTCTTTTTTCCCAGTTTACCTCCTCTCCCCTCTACCTATTTATTTCCAAGCTCACAGAGCACATCAGGAAAAGCAACACCAAAAAAAAAAACAGGAGTAGGCAAGAGAGGAACGCGCAATAGATGTTAGGATATGCACAGAAAAACATATGAGCGAAAAATACACAAATTAAATTCAAGGGTTTTGAGTTGCTTTCTTTTATTTACTTGTGCTGAAGACTAACAAGGTTTTCATTACATCACATTATGATCACATTATGCGTAATTAAAGTGTGTTACATTTCAGATTCTGAAAAACTGATGTGGTGAAGCAAGTTTCTGGAAAATATGTATAAAGATGTTTGGATTGAAGTATTTGTATCCTTCCACTTAATAATGCTCAGTTAAATAAAATCTGACAGCTTCCTTATTAAAACCATGAAGTGATGTAGAACATCCTCCCTCAAGGACTCCTCAAGTGTAAAATAAACAGAATGTAAAGAGGGCACACTTTTCTCTCTCCACAAAATGTTCCCATCTTTTGGCTGAAACAAAGAAACTGCATAAAGTTAGCTGCATGTCCCAGTAATCAAGGGAAGAAATTGGAAAATAACCCTGCCAATTGAAACTGCAGGAGTTTTTTTGGCCAGTGTAGTGTCAACAGTGTTCCTTTGGCCAAACAAGAGGTTACTGAAACAACAGAAAAAAAAATACATAGAGTGGTCAAAAATGTCCATGAATAGATAGGGTCAAATTTTCCAAAGACAGAAACCTTTTTCAAGCAGACAAAAGAATCAGTATGAATTATACACCTGTATTTGCCAAAGTGCCACATGAAAATGTCGGAGCACAAGTAGATGGGAACAAAGACAGAAAACAAACCAGTGGAAAATTTCCAGTCCCCACTTCTTTTTCTTTTTTTTTTTATTGGACTTGCCCCCCCCCCCCCCCCCCCGAAAGAAGTACAAAAGGAATTTTTTGCTCTCCAGGGTTCCAGATATTCCAGATAGTTGTGATTGTAGAATTGTCTGGAGACTTGACTCGATATAGGGGATGAAACTAAACATGACTCTAATCTTTTTTTTCAAATGTCTTCTTATATTGGTGGACCTGTACCCTCCCAAGCCTCTTAAATGAAACAGAAAATTGTTGACTAAGTCAGAAGACGTCTGGCAGACTTAATGGAATGCACTGATTGTGTTCAATGACATCTGCTCCACAGAGAAGCATTACCTGGCTCTGCTCAGAGTAAGCCAGCTGTCCAGTCAGCTGGAAGGAGCAGTCAGAGGCATCTGAAGAAATCAGAAATACGACAAATACATATTGCCTTCAGATTAATCAAGAAATGGCCTTTCCTGGCAAAAAGCCAGGCATCCAAAGGAAAAAGGATTGTCAATTGAAGATCATGTGTCTCTCTAGAAGTATTTCCATAGGGACATTGCTTTGGATCAGGATGATGGGAAGGAGATGATTTGCCAGTGTATACTCTACATCCACAAGCAGCTTTCTGAGCAGTGGCAGCCAAAATGGCTTTGTGCCTTTCAGATTTACATTGAATAACTCTGCTGCCATATCAAGATTCTTGACTTTGTACACGCTCTACAGGGGCTGTTTCTTGAACTAGAGGGAATAAGTTGTTCACACCCTTTTGTGGCAAATGACAATATTTCTACAAATATTCTAATCTCTTGCCACAGGGAAAAAAAATAACCCAATCATGTTATGATTCAGGTCAAACATATACCTTAAATAAATTAATATAATAAAATAAATATACAAAGAAGCATTTGGAGAAAATGTCCACATGAAACAGCCTCTACCAGACTGCCTGAGGGACCAATTTTGTAAGATTCAAACCAGTATCACCATTCAGAAGAGCTTTAAACTAAGAGACCCAAGGAAGAAAACTGGAAAAAAGTCATGTTCCACTCTCCAAATCCCACTTTGCCACACAGGCAAAAGAAAAACAGTTGAAAGAGTTCAGTAAAAAGAAAAAATAATCAGCACAAGCAGAAAAGATAAAAGTATAAGCAGAGAATATAGGAGTAGTCATGGAGACAGTTCAGTTACTGAAAGGATTATAAAGGATTGAGTGGAAATGGGTGGGGTAAGAGAGAGACAACTTTGCTGTTTGGAAACCAGTGAAAGGTGGCAAGGTTACAAACCAGAGGAAGTGAAACCAATAGGGGAGGACATGAAACTGGACAGTAGAGCCATAACAAGACTCGGTGGACTAACATTCATTATTGGAAAGTGGATATTGAAATATATGATAATCTTCCGAAAGCTAGAAATAAAATCAGGAGTAGAATACTGCCATAGTTTAATAAAGACCACTTCTGCAAATAAAAGTCTGTAGTAACGCAGATAAAACCATAGCTTTTAAGGTCAAAATCAATTTGAAGGAAGGGCTTTCAAATGAATTAGGGTCAGAAGTTTGCCATTGCCTCACATGGATCAAATCTGAACCTGGATTAGGATCTCATTAATATTTTGTTGGAAAGAAAATGGCTATCAGAAATTGTATCGTTGTGTGGACACATAAATTTCCCGGATATATTGGAAAAAACATGCTACCAAATATGGTAGGACCGACTTATTCCTGAATGTGATAGCCAACATATTTCTTCACTAAGTGTACTGTGACTAATAAGCACCATTACAAAAAAGGTTCTGGTCAGCTGGAAACGACAGATCCAGCAGAAGACCTGGGCACAGAACTGAATCACAAGATTACGATGAGTCACCAGAGTGATGATAAAGCACAATGTGATACTAGCCCATGGCAAAAGCAAAGTATTTCCGATAGAAATTGGGATGTATTAATAGCATTAGAAAAGATAACAGTAAACTGAAGACAGTGCTCTGTGTTACGCTGTGTGCAAAGATGAACTCAGACCAGAACAGGTAGAAGGAAGGTCTAGTCCTCCTTGTAGGGAACTGAGAGCCTACTTTGGGAGAAGAGACAAAAGTGGGAGCACAGATGAAATGTGGCTGCTTTCCATGAATTGCGTTAGCATAAGGTAAGAACTGGAAGACTAACTACAGGTTATGTTGGGAGGGAAATAAAGTGGCCTGAATTAATTCAGGAAATGAAAAAAGAACAAGTTTCCTTACAATCAGCTGCACAAAGCTTTGAAAGAGCTTCCTGAAAGAAGTGCAGGAGCAAAAAGTAATTCATGGGCTAATGATGAAAGATAATGAGGTTAGGGATGGGATTATATGATGTAGTTCATCCCCAGTACAGAAGACTGCAAACAGTGGTCCAGTAAAAACCTTCCCCTGTTCAATGTCCACATAAAATTATTAAGCATACCTGAGATGCAGCTTTTCATCAATAGATACCAAGCTACTCACACATGACAATTAGCACCTGTGTAATATAGCACATAAAATCAGAGAATCATAGAATGGTTTGGGTTGGAAGGGACCTTAAAGGTCATATTCCAACCCCCCAATACACTTAATACTTCATCCTCTACATGCTGTACAAAGCTGTAGTGATTTATATCAATGTAAGACACTGTTTAATATGTTGGATTTTTTTTTGCACTGTATATAATAGGATTCATAAGACCTACACTACAGAAAACGTGGAAATATTAGTCAAATCTATGTAGCACCTACTAGTACCAAATATCACTGGCTTTTCACGATGCAAATTACATTTTTTCAGTCCATTCTTTCTTTCTTTCTTCCTCCCACCTTCTGTTTAAAACAAGAACATCAAATAAAACAAAATGGTCACATTTAGAAAGCAGAGATGGAAATGGGTGTTAGGTTTGACATATACAGTTCAGGCTATATTTAAAAGGTAATAGAACACTACATAATATGTTCTTTTTTCTCCTCTGTCTCAAAGACAAGTCCAATACCACACACAATGCTGTGTCTTGGTAAAGTTTCTGTCAGATCTTACTGTCACAAATGTTACAAAGTTTAAAAACACTACATACTTTTTTGTGTTATCTATGGTAGACCTGAGGAATGAACAGGTCCTAGCTGTCACCGAGTCAGTGGACTTTTAAAAGGAATGAATCATTTATAACCACTAATAATTTCTATAGCTATGCAAGATAGAACAATTAATTCAGCATCAAAATTGCATTTTTCAGGAAATAAATTGTCTGTGAGTATGGGGTTAGAAAATAATTTCTTCTCAATTTTAGCTATTCATTTTGATGGATGTTGGGATATTTCAGCTTTCCTTTACTGTAGGGGTAGTAGCTGTTGCTATACAAAGACAAGAGATGAGATATGGATTGAGGCTCCAGCACAAAGTAGTTTTCTTCCCTTTCACACAGAATATGAGTCTTCCTTTATACTCTATATATGAAGACCAAATTCAGCAAAGAAAACAATGTAAAACTGACATAATCATAATAAATTTCAGGGTTGAGCTCATAGAGAAACAGGGGAGGTATTCTCTAAAATTCAAGAAATGTTTTGTATAAACATTTCATCAGTAATATACAAAATTATACAAGCTACTGAAATTTCACAACTAGTGTCAGAATCTCAGTGCTTGAGCCTATGCTCTTCTGACCTCAGTTAAACTCAAAATTGTCATCTTGATGTAAACTTCCTCTATGGTCTACACAAAAAAAAAAGCTCAACCATTCCAGGTAATGAGCAGAGTCATGGAGCTTGTATGGCTCATTCAGAAAGGGTTAATATGGAACTCGCACATTACATGTGGATTTCTGCCTCTATACCAGGTAGGCACACGTGACACGCACAGTCAGATAGGAATGAAGGAGGGAGGAAAATAAGATTCATAAATTAATTACACCTTCCACTTCCAGGTATCTACACTTTCAAGGTCCATGCGTGAGATTTTAAGTATTTGCAAACCACATCTCTCAAACCACACACAGAACAACAGCTAAATTACTTAACTTCAGATTGCACTTTGAAGTATGTAAAATCTCAAAGACTACTGGAGGGCACATGTAACTTCCCCTGAAAAATCAAGCTTTGGGCATTCAGGCTGCTTCTCCATGTGCTCATCACAGAAAAGTATAAGTTTAGAAGATAAGTCACAGGAAATGGACTCAACAGCATTCTTCACGATTTCACCAGAACATGAATATAACAGACCCCACATCCAAGGACAGTTTTGGTCTATCTGCCTGTGTTGGGCTCATTGGGGAAAATTTTTCCCTCTTTCTTTGGGCAGGGCATCTAAGAAAATGCGGAGAATGACATAAAAACAGATCTACCAAAATCAAAATACATAACCTATTTGAACAAAAACTAAGATTGTTTTCATTATCACAGCAAGTCTTCTATGATACAAGTTCTAATATTTAAGACATGTTCTTGTATTGCAGCAAGTGATTCAAATCATTTTCAAACTTGAATCATAGATTGCTTGCAGTATAGCTGTCCATCTGGAAACTTCAGATTTTGTTTATCTATTTTCACGAGAATTTTGACACATCAAATACTTGGGGTTGCAGAAAATGACAATTCATTTTGACTACACACTGTCAAGGTAAACACTTGTCAAATGAGGAGTGTTGAAACCAAAACAGAGTTTGTATGTGTCACTCCATCAATTGCAATCTTCCTGGCTACAGGTCCAAATTTTAGTTACTGCTTCAATATTGTTCAAGAAGAAAAGCAGCACTCAGATAATTGTCAATTCTGTAGCACGAAGAGTTGAGTGGCATTATATGTGTCTAACAATAATAATATTTCTACCTTGTCCAAAAATGTATGGAGCAACTATTGAGGCATCTTCACTGGTGGCCATCACACTGGGGTTGAGAGCAGATCAGCCTCATTGAGAAATGACTGAAGCAAAGCCTTTGAAAAGGCTTTGAAAGGAAAATTTAGAAGGACTGAACTAGTCCTAGCTGGAGGTGTGAGCTAGGCAGAAAGCTTTTAAGCATTAATGGACACTGATCTTGGCTCAGGAGTCGGGGCTCAACTCAAGAAAAAGTGAATTCTCATTAAATACCCACCCAAACAATTACAATGGGGTTACAATCCCTTGTAACCACTGTTCCCACCATCTTAGATTTACACAAGACATAATAAAGAACCAAATAGTAATTCAAAAGCAACCAAAATCCAGAGCAGTAGGAGAAGGTTTGGATCCCAACCTGCCTGATCTTGGAAAGGCTTCACACACTCTACTTTTCAGCTTGAGCCCATCTGCAGTTTTAAGTGTGTTTGTCAATTTAAATTAGACCTTTAGAAGTAAAAAAAAAAAAAAAAATTATTTTACCACTAATTCTTTAAGTGTTACCCTAAAGCTGGGTAAATCATTTGCACTGAAATTTTGACTCATTCCAATGGGCCCTGCCTTCCAGGCTACAGAAGTTTATGAACCCCAGAGCATTCAAATGAACTCAGTGATGCAGTTGTCCAGAAACACAACAAGCTCCAAAATCTCCCTCCACAGTCCCTTACTCAATACATGCTCTGAATTCCTCTTCTTCTGACGCCTCTAATCCTCTCAAACACTTCACACTTTCCAAAATCAACTAAAAGGAGACCTAAAATGTAGAAGAGATGAAGAATAAGATAACGCAGTGTTAGTCTGATTCCCTTCCAAGCACAGAAAACAAAGACTAAAAGTTCACTTACCCTGTGGAAATGAAAGATTTCCAAGATTAAAACAAGCCTAACCTGCAGCCTACACCAACCATAGATAAGGAAGGGCCTTCACATGCATCTATCCATATTTATTTTTCAGGTGCACAAACTGTGTGCACCACAATTCTCCGAAAACTTTGCGAAACACATCACAGCATGGCAAGCAGCCATCAGAAAATGACCAGGACAGCTAAAGGAAACATTTATAAATCAACATTAAAAAAAACCCCATTTAGTAGATTATTTGCTGTAAAATATAGCTAGGATGAGAGCAGAGAGGGACATAAAAACCTTGAAAATATTTAATTGTTTGTTTTCGATGGTTTCACTTTTCAAAATAATCATTTTCTTTTAAAATATGTTTAAAATTAGGGAGGATTAAAAATCCCACAACTATATGAAATAAAGTATTTTGGTTCAGCAAATGTTTAATATAAGCTTTTTTTTGTTATTTGCATATTTTTTTGTTTTATTTGCATTACATTTGGTTTTTTTATTACAGTGAGATAAACAAAAATTATTCACTATGAGTCAATCTGAAATTTTTTTTTAGTTTTTTTAGTTCAGAAAGAAAAGTGAAAAATTAATTATTCATTAAGACCTAATGGCAAAGTTTTCACTGGAAAGAGGCTGGAACTTTCTACCTAGTACAAATAAAGTCTTGTTTGTTTATTTAAATTCAGTTCAGTAAGTGACTAAGTCCGTGTATATATATAGCAGAAAAGAACTGAGGCTAACTTCTCACTTGCCATGATTTAGGAAGTGTGCTTCTCCCCAAATGTGACATTCACATATATATTTCTAGCTCACATATATCACACATCATATTGTACGTGGATATCAGGTTGCCAATGTGTCCTATAACCAATGCATTGCTTACCCTGCCTGAACCCAACCTGGTCCTATTAGGATGAGGTCACAAAGTAATGAAAGTGTTAATAAAGTTATGAATTTGATGTTAAGTTTTGCTACTGAAAGAGCAGCCAGAGCTTATGCTGTGCATTTTACCCCATACAAGTGCCTGTCAAACAGGCTAAAAGTAGCCACTGATACAGATACTTTAAACTTCATCTTCAAGCACTCCATGCAACCTGGCTTACTGGAAAATGCATATCGGCTGCTATGCAAGGGGCCTGACACACTAGATGTATAGATCATAAAACATGAAGAAGACAGTGGTTTTCCACCTCAAGATATTCAACAGCTGTGTTTATTCTCAGATTTTTTATACAGATAGGAAATCAGGCACAATGCCTTTTTTCTACCAGGAGTAGGAATTCTTTTTAATTCATTTTCTGAAGCCATTAGTTTTTTAGCCACTGTACATGCTTTCATCAAAATGACTCAGCTGTAACTATTTTCACTGGAGTTAGGCACAGGCTTCATAGTTTCCGATCTAGTGCTATTCTTTGTCATCTTTCTTATTCCTAACTCTGAAATTAAGGCCTTATGTTTAAATAAGCTATCTTAGAATAACTGCTGAATGAATTTATCTGTGACAATTATTGGCAAACTTAGATTTCTGGGTTTAACCCACTGAATCACTTCTAAGCACTTTGGCACCCATGTACTGCAGCATTCGAAATGCCACTCCTGCAACACAGGAGTCCAGAATTCCTGACAGTATTTTTCACAGGCCAAAATTACCTCAGTGCAGATAGAGAGCTGCCCATCCAACATGCTCTGGTTGTTCCACACAGCTCACGAGAGTCCAGCCAGCCATGGATGCATCCTAACCAATCCTCTGAGGATTTCCCACATGCAGATATTACCAGCAAGTCACACAGCTCCTTTTGTGACTAATGCTCCAAATGACATGATGGCTAAGGGATGGCGTTCCTCAGGCACTGCAAGAGCCAAGTGTAAATTAGACAGTTTCAATCTTTTTTTATATATATTATATGGCCACCCACCAACACTAATTTTCAGCCTTCTTTTAGTCTTCAAGATTCTGGGGGATTTTTTTGTTTGTTTGTTCACTGGAGCCTGACTGGAGGCAAAATTTACTAAAAAATAACAGAATAACCTCTTTCCTGTCTAATGATTGGCACTGAGAGGAACTTTCAAGTTCTGGAAAGTCTGAAGGTCTTCTTCATAAAGCTGATGAGCTTCTCATCATTCTACAGGCATTTTTGTAAAATTACCTAGGCAAGAGTGATCCTAGCCAAAACCAAGATTTATTAAAAACAGAGAAAATGGAATCCAAAGAAACAGTTTCCTGAATAGCAGAGAACTTAACACTTGAGTGAAACTGGATTTCTATGATGGCACGTGGTAGCGATGGGGTCAGACACGTAACTTCAGGTAGTTCACAAAATAAGGGTACCTGATACAAACATCACACCAATATATTAGTATGTTTCATCTTCATCTGAATATACATTGGAGTACATATATTCCTAGCAAAATATTACAGTTCCAAATATTTTGCTGCTCAGTCTAAGCACTTTTTATGATAGATACACAAATTAAAACACAGTATCAGTTTACAGAAGAGTATATCCCTCGGGATTGCTTCACATTGCAACAACCACACAATGTAGATAGTTAAATTATTTTGTCTTCTGTCTTTAAACTTAATAAATAACTAATGGCAACAATAAAAAAATAGTGAGTGATTTTACATTGCTGAAGACATCACTGGAGCAACTGATGTAAAAGTTGGGGAAAAGTGACAAGCTTTCATCAAGTGAGAGTTGCTGTTTCTTTCCAGTATTATCATTTCACCTAGTAAAAGGCATTATCACTCTATAAAAATTTTTGCCCTACCTTGCTTTACCTCAATACCTCAGAAATATTGAAAGTTCAAAGTATCTGCTGTTCATCTGCTCATTAACTATTCCCACCATTAGTCACATCTATAGATAAAAGAGAAGGAAAGTGCAAAGATTAAACTGTTCTACCCTTGTTAACCACGCCAAAGACTGTATGCAGTGGGAATGCTCAGAGGTCCCGGCTTTCCAGCACAGTAAGGTTTTCAAGGCCACGTTTTGTAGGATCGCTGCTGTGTTAAGCCAGAGCTGTGTCACTTCTCTCATATTATCTGAACTGAATGACATCTGCCCACAGCAGGAAAGAGAAGGTCAATGTCCACTACTTGCAGATGTGCATGAGAATGGCTGGATTTTAAAGACATACCATGTTCAGTCTTCAAGCTGTTTCTGGCCTCAACTTTTCATAGACTGTGGGAAAGGGAAAGGAAATCTATACAATAGCACACATTTTCATGGCAAATGAAAAAAATTTTATACACCTTAAAATATTTTTCTCAAGTTTCCTTATGTAATCATTGCCTCCATGTGTTTAAATATACCTATTTATTGAATTTATTGGCTGTACATGCTTTCATCAAAATGATTCAGCCATAACTGTTTTCACTGGAGTTAGGCACAGGCTTCATAGTTTCCAATCTAGTGCTATTCTTTGTAGTCCTTCTTATTCCTAACTCTGAAATTAAGGCCTTATGTTTTAATAAGTGAAGAAGATACAAGATACACTACTTCCACAATCCAATAAAACCTCTCTTTTTTTAGGCATATTCACACTGGGCTGAGTCTTTGTTTACAAAATGGTTAAGGTTTCTAGTTATTGAAAGAGATCAAATATATACTGAACTCCACTTTATCCATTACAGAAATCAGCTTCAGTGTTTTGTTACAAAGCTGTAAAACACAGCACCAAGGAGAACCACAGATTCCAAAACTCTGTCAGAGAACCCCTTGGGCACTTCAAGAGCGATTAAATCTACAGATTGTTCAGGACAAAATAACTTGGCATGCTTTTTGGCACCAGAAAAAAAAATACCACCATTTCTAAGACCTCAGTTTCAGTTTGCTCCTGATTTCCCAAACATCTCAAATTCTCACTGCTGGAATTCCTCATGGCCGAATTCCTTCCAGTTTTTGTTGAAGAGCCTTCTTTACAGAAATATCACAAAATTATCTGATGGCAAAAATGAGTATTTTCTAAACCCTCATCTTAACTATCTAATCCCTGCATTTAAGCCTTCATCTTCATTTCAATTATAACTGAAGGCTCCAAACCTGATTTAGGGAAGTCAGGAAGTGCAATCCCTTGGTTTATAGGGAAGTAGACAGAACAGCAACAATACTGTACTCCCACATTCCGAAAAGCAGTTTCAGACTCTGTAAATGTATTGCCACAGTCTACAGAGACAAGGATAGGATAAAAACATCCACCTGAGGACTCCTTCCATGTGTCTGGGAAGGGCAACACAGACCAGCACAGACTCTTTCACTCACACAGGAGTAAGACTCATGATCAGGGTGGTTGTTCTATGCTGACCTGCTGAAACAGCCCATAAAGCACACTACCCAGCAGGTACAGCATCCAGCCCAGGTTTTAAACAGAACTGCCCCATAAAACTGAACATCTGTAATTTACTGTGGCACCAACACTGCATAATCTCAAGCACAAAACACAACTGCACTTCAATTTCAAAGCAATACCAATTCAGACTTCAACAGAATTATGACCTCAGTTTATCCTACTCACTCCCATCCGCATTAACTTTCCTTTTTTTCACATTATTAGCTTTCAGTTGGCAAAGCTTCCTCATCTGACACTTTTTGAACACTAATATGAACACTTCAGCAATCACAGCAGAGGGGTATAAAAAGGGCAGCTGATCCCTTTAAGCAATAGTACAGATTGTTAGGCAACTACAGCCTCTATTCCTCACTGACTGGTGTCAATGGCAATTAGCCATAATGGCATTTGAAATTTTGCAGTGGAAGAAACACTAATATGTGTTTGTATTTACATCAAATTGTGAGCCTAATATATTGGCACTGACTGGTGCTGCAGCAGGCAAAAACTCAAGAGACTGTAAATCTTATTTTCATATTGAAATTTCATGACACAAGAACTGTACTTCCAGGTACTTTCGTACTCTTTTGCTTGTCAGAAATGTGGAAAGAAAGCAAGCAAGACAAAAAACGGGGACTATACTATATGGAAAGTATTGCCTTTCCTTCAGAAAAGCCAACTATTCAACCTTTTTGAAATTTGGTAAGAGAAAACCAAATAATTTTGTCCAAAGCCACACAGAAATAATTTGGGGGTTTCCCGCAAAAAGCTCTGCAAGTTTCTAAGAAATGTAGATACTATCTGGAAGTACATTCAAAAAAGTCTTTCTCCCTTTCAAATAAAGACTCAGACTCAAAGGTCATTTAGGGTAATCTCCTCCTTCTTACTTTGTCAATTATGCTGCTGAATCTAATTTCATCAGAAGGAAGTCTCTCATCAACTACCATACTTTAAAAAAATTAAACTGCTTTCATGGCTTGCATGAGAAAAAAAACACAGCCATTTTTATCTGTGTCTGTTGTTGTCTGCTGTAGTGGGAACCTCTGAAAAAAAACCAACTCAGCATCACTGGTAAGCGCTGTTACACATAAATCCAACTGCTCATTATAAATTCTGACAATGCTCAACTGTCCAGTTCAATCTCAGATGAAGCTAAAACCAGGCAGCGCTACTGAAGAGAAAGATGGTGACAAATTTCAAGTATCACAATATCTTACACTGACCAAGAGGATTTATGAGCCTGAAAGCATCTGACCTCAATTTGAAGAACTTTGGAAAATTTTACTGTTGATTTTTATTTGAGGAAACAAGAATAAAATGCATAATAAACCATGATCTATGCGTGAGAACACATCTAAACAGCTGAATATATAAATAAGAGTTTTTCTATAATCCAAGCAAAACAGCAGCAAAAGAAAAGACAAAAAAATCAGACCACGAAAAGAGAAAATTTTTCACTTAATTTTTTTCCATATGCACAACAGGTTTAAAAGTCACACAGAGGTGTAAAACTTGTATTCACAGAAATATGGAGAAGAACGAAGAGAAATATGAAGGAAAAAAATAAAACCAGAGAGGAAAAAATAGATTTCACATACACTCAAATAAATTTCCATGCAGGGAAAAAAAAAGTGAACTGAAATTTCAGGAACAGAGCGCTCATAATTTATTATTGCACTTCCCAATACCACAGATATAGGCAAAATCAGAGCATGTAAATGAGTTCACTTAAGTCTCATATTCCTGACACTTTTCCAACGACTATTTCAGACTCATTTTGAAAAACACACCCAAGACAGATTTTCTTCTGGTGTTTGCCTGAATAGCACTCTTGCCTCTGCATAAGAATGCTGCACTGTTTTCAGATCCATTCCAACACTTTTCCTAGTGTTTCACTTTGAACTGAAGAAAATGAGAATTCTCAAGACGCACCCTTTTAGAAAATTGAGTCACATCAGGTCACAATGATTTGGCTTCGATGGCTACATAAAACATTGCAGTTGGCACAGTTGTATCATAAACAGCTTGGTAGTGATTTTGAAATAAATGTGTATGCTTGGAAACTTGCTGAAAGACGAACATGGAGATTTTCACATCTCAATTCTGTTCTTCATGCTGGCAAAGCACCTGCATGTTACAGGCAAATGCCAAACTCTGTTTGGATGCAAGAGTTTGCTCCCTCCCTCATTTATACCCACTTTCATGGCATTCTCATGTAGGCTTACTCCTCTGTTTATTCTCAGCTTGGTGGTGTGACAGCCTCTGGTGTTCCACCCCAAGAGTAAATCCCATTTTCAAAGTGCCTTCTCAAGAACCACACTGCAAGATTCATGTGTCTGTCTTCACCAGAAACCATTTTTAAGGATTAGCTGGCTAATCTGGGGTTCAGAAATTTCTGCCAGTACCAGGAATATATCCCAACTCCTCTAAGCAATAATGAGAAGCTTCCAGCTCCCACCTTGTCACAACTGGGCATGAAGAGGACAGAACTGAAAGTATTTATGTGGCTCCGTAGAAGAAATTAATGAAGAAAGCAAAAGGGATGAGGCACTATTTTCCCCCAGCTTTACCCTGGGATAAATTCACTGACTTGAATGGAGTCACCTTAGAGTAGAATTAATATAATACAGTGATTAATCAGGCCTATTGATGTACTAACAGTGCCCCTGTAGGACCTTCTCAAGCCACCAGCCTACTGAACATTGCTCACAGCATTGTCTTCCCAAGCACTGTGCCATGCCATTTCCACAGACAAATTGTTTCCTGACACAGCAGAGACAGATCTCCATGCTTCCTGCTTAGCTAATGCATTATAACCACTTTGATTTGCACTGGTTGCCCTCTAATTTGTGTGCAAAAGGATTTCTGAGTCAAACACACAGCCCTCAGCTGTGGCAAATCCATGTGGAGTTTTGACTCCTAAAGCATCCAAAGATCACAGAAGTTACAGATGCAAAATGTACTTCTCTACCTACTTTTATGATTTGATTATTTGAAAATCCAGGAGAGAAAAGATGGATCAGGATACTGGAGCCAAGGATGCTTTCTAAGGAGGCAGTGATAGCCAAACTCCTGGTCTTGAAGTCCAAGGTAGCAAAGGATGCCCTGAGGAGATATTTATACCTCTCTTGGCCTTTTTTGGACTCCTCAAAAATTTTCTGGTTTTTGTTTTCTGACAGATGTTAAACCCAAGGGACAGCTTTAGACAGTGAAAAATTATGTCTGGTCATCATTGCTTGGTAATTAGCAGCTCTCAGCAGCAGCAAGCCAAATAATAAACATTTCTTCCAAGTATATCTAGTCATTGTTTTGATGATACCTTTCCAACTCAAGGTTTCTCATTTCTGGCCAATGTCAAAAACGCCACAGGAGTGGGGCAATGTAAAATGAAAATCAGATTCCTCTTTGGAAATCAGATAGGAGTAAAAATACCTTAAGAAAAGAAAGTCTAAAAACCAGGACTGTTCCAGCCTTCTTTCAACAACTCCAAGAGACTTTTGATGGTGGAAACATTCTGGTTTTCTCCTGCAGATCCAAAATGTCAGTAGATTATGTGCTGTTCCAGGCAAAGCTACAATGACAAAAAATCAAAATTTATATTCCACAGACTTACTTCATGCCTACCCTGTAAAGTTCTGTCAATGTTTTGAGGAGAGAAGGCAACATGAGAAGGAAGATAAAACACAGACCACCATCTCTACAAACTTTTCCACCATTGTAAGCAGAAGACAAAAATCTGAGGATGTTCTTCTTGCCTCAGTCCCCCTCTAATTAACAGATAGAGACACTGTTATGGACAGAGTCCATCTGCCTTTTCACACATCTGCTCTAGGATAAATAGAGCTGGTACCTACAGCCCCTTAACCCCACTGGCTTCATATCCACAGATTATAACAGAATGCTCAAGGACTACCATGACAGCACGTTTGCACTTCAGATGCCTTTACATGTAATTAGATAAAGTCCATCCCCTCTCTCTAACCACACAGGCCAACTGCTCTTGTAGGCCTAAATGAAGAAGTCTCCTTCAGAAAAGAATGACTATCATCAAGGAAAAACACAGCTGTTTGTCCACAATCTTCAGGAAACACTCAGGGATGTTGGAGACCGAGAACTATTGGTCAAAATCTTGCAAGTTGCTCTGTCCCAAAGGCAGAAAAATAGATGCAGATCTAATGCTAAAGGGGTAGTTCCAAAACATCTATAGCTTTTTCTATCCAGACATCTGTCCCACGTTTTCTAACAGGAATATATCTTGGGTATGCGCACAGTCCAGAAGGGCAACTGCACCCTGCACTGCATCCAAAGCAGCGCGGCCAGCAGGTCAAGGGAGGTGGTTCTGCTCCTCTGCTCTCATGAGGCTCCACCTGGAGTTCTGCATCCAGCTCTGTAGTCTCTAGCACAAGAAAGACATGGACCTGTTGGAGCGAGTCCAGACGAGGGCCACAAAAATGATCAGAGTGTTGGAGCACCTCCCCTGCAAAGAAAGGCTGAGAGAGTTGAGTTGTTCAACCTGGAGAAGGGAAGGCTCTGGAAGGACCTCATTGCAGTTTTCCAGTACTTAAAGGGGGCTTTTTAACATGAAGAAAAGAGAGGGAGAATTACATTTTAAATGGGCATATAGTTATAGGACAAACGGGAACAAGGAGTTTAGACAAAAAGAGATTTAGATTAGATGTTGGAAAAAAATTCTTTACTCTGAGGTTGGTGAGACACAGAACAGGTTTCCCAGAGAAGCTGTGGATGCCCCACAAGTTCAGTGTCATGTTGGATGGGGCCCTGAGCCTTTCTATGATTCTATGATTTCCCTTCCCTCTCTACTCTTTCTATGGAAAGACATTTTAACTAATTGTGAATTGGCTGACAAATAACCAGGGCTCAGCCCAGATGTCCCTCACTCCTCAGGGCTAGGAAACTCCATCAAGAGAATGGGGAATATACTTCAGAAATGGGGGGAGGTACCTATTGTGTGGCATTTCCAGACTCCAGAGCCACTCTCCTAGAGCCCTCATACACAACAGGGTGCTTTGAAGGTCCCACCCATCTTCTTGTATACACTTCCACTTATTTTTAAAACAAAGCAACCTCAACAAACCAAGACAGAAGTCCAGGAGAAAAAAACCCCACAGATTAATTAGATATCCCATGTATTTACTTTAGACTTCAGTGCTAGTGACGGTCTCTATGCGAATAAAATAAACTAGCACATTGACAAATTATCCAAGTTTGAAGGAATAACAAGAGTTGAAATTATTGCAATTACACAATGTTCACAGAAATGCCAAACTGAAATTCTCTGAACTGTAAATGAGACCTGAGGGTCAGGTTCTGGCCCAGGAGACACATGAGAAATCTCAACCAAAAAAGTGAAGTAGCACTAACAGTAATCCAGCACAGGACTGTGTGGGCTGCCTTTTCCCTGGGGAAATTTTCCCACCATTTAGGCTATGACTTCAGCATTAAAAGTACTGTCTTCTTGTAAGCTCAGTCATTAAACCTTTCTTCCTCCTCTACTGTTTACTTTCTTGGAGGAAAAGCTGAGCCTCAGCCATGAGAACACAGCATCCCGGGCAGCCTGACCTGCATTTATTGGACTCCATGACTTCTCCACAGAGATAGGTGCCTAAAACACCAAGGGATGCTCTGCTTTAAATAACCACAGTGCTTCTGAGATGACTTAAAGGGGATACCCCTCACACATCATTCTGCAGCTTTAGGTCCACAGTTTAAACTCAGTTCTACTTTAACAGCAGATAGAGTAGGGAGAAGGAGAAGTAAAGTAGGATTTCCCTAAATCTAAATAACACTACATTTTCTCAGCCTAATGCACAACAGATCCCTTTAGACATAATTGCCTATGGTTGCCACAACTCCCAATGCCTTAGGGAGGATTTCTTGGACAGCTTTCAGTCCAGGGTAACTAACAGACACTTCACATATTCCTCTGCCTGCCCAGCCTGCTTGCTACACTTTCACCACTGGACTGTTTTGCCTTTGCACACCTTCTCCATATCACCAGCATGATGGAGACAGTTGTTTCATCTACTTCCCATTCCCATCTGATACGAACCTGGTGCAAATTATAACTGCCTTTATATGTTATAAGTTGGCAGAGAACTTACCTTGTAATCTTCCAAAAAGGCTTTTACTACTGAGCTTCACATTAGGTGCTAAATTCTGACTCTTTAACACTTTCCATGTAACTTACCTTCATTAGTTAAATCAATGCTGATGATATCCCATAGATTTGCAGGGGGTTGCACCTACTTATGCATGACCCTGGAAGCCTTTTTAATGGGATGTTGTGGAGTATATTTTGGCAGGACACTGAAAACAAGTTTATTTTACTTGCAAGATCACATAATCAGCTCAGCAGTGCTGAAATGTGGCAATGAAATCCTCTCATCGCGTAGCGATGATGATCAGCAATACTACCAATAGATAGGAAAAACTAACCGAGTTGTCCTAGTCACTGGATCTTACTTGCATTTGAGGCTGACACATACATAGCAATTTGCCTCTGTTCTACAGCAGCTGCAAACTATTAACTATGACAATGAAGTTGATTTTTAAACCAACAAATATGATGGCTATTATGAAAGTTTTACCACTGTCACATGGTGTGCAGTCTTTAAATTCATCCCTTGCTGTGTGGCTGAACTTTTATTGAATTTTTTTAAATTAAAAAAAGGTCATGCGAGGACAGAAAACCTCTTTGTCAATCAGACTGTGCAGTGCACAAAACTCTTCCAGAACTCTCATAAAAGCCAAGACCAGCACACTGCACTTAAAGTACAGTGTTGCGGAGATACCACAACTGTATTTGACAGATAAAAAGATACTCCCCCTCATTCCCCATTGCTTCTTTCCGCCTCCAAAATGCCATCATCTTTGCTGGGTTCCCAGAAGATATAGCACTGAATGATCTATTTGCCAACTGAGGGAGTTTTCAACATAAGAAACCTTCAAAATTATACCCATGGTCCAAAGCACACACCTTTGCTCTAATGACCTGATAGAAACAAATCAAATGAAAACCAGCTTCCAATCCAAGACTTACACAGAGAAGAAAAAGAAGGATTTTAGTTTCTTTTGACAGCATGGGGTGCGTTTGAGGAATGCTTACAGTCAGATATTCATACAAAATGTCTCTCATCATGTACAAATAAATTGTGGCCAAATAAATCTGCAAAAATCAAGATGTAACCTTTAGATAATGTTCTATTTTTTCCCCTACATGCCCAGTGACACAGGACAAAAAAATTTTTGAATTCTAGAAGCACTTATAACTATTCAGCTGAAGAAGTGATTCCTCCTGGTTTCTATTTCCATTCATCTTCTTTCTCACCTCATCATATGAGCTACCCTTCTCCTTCAAAAGAACTGTGCAGAAACCCACAGGCAGAGCAGGGGGTGAGCCTCACTATTTTACATAACAAAATCATATGCATCAAAACACACACACACACACAACTTCCCAAATGTCTGAGGTTAGTTATCCTTCATGTCCTGACAAGTTACACCCACCTTTCCCAGAGGAACTAACTCAATCCTTAACAAATCCCAGATTTCTGTTAAAACAGCAAATAAATTAGGACCACCTACCACCCAATCCTGCAAGCACTTACTGGTAGGCATCCCGGCATGCCTACTGCCATGTACAACCTCAGAGTTTCAGCTGGCCTGTCCATGACACAAAGTGCTGTATCTCCAGCAAATGTTTCCAGAGTTATGCTCCATTGCTAGGTCAAAGTCAGCTCAATTCTCTAACTCTTGTTTACAGCCAGCCTCCAGCACTGGTTTATGTTGGAATAATTCATAAGAATGAAACACAAGTTTGGATTTCAGGATAAGGCCCCCAGTCAACATGTGGGAGCATTTATGACTCTGTGAGACCTACGTTAAAAAGTAACTTTAAAAGAGACAGCATTTCCCTATGAGTGTTCAGTTTTCCCATGTTCCAGTTTGCTCTTTCAAGAAGACTGGTAGGCTGAGATATTGGTCACTATGTGAAAATGACAACATTCAATTAAAACAATAGCAATTTTCAAGTGACGCTTTTTTTCAATAGATGTATGACATTCCTAGACATTCTATTAATTAGCAGGCCCCAGGCAACACATTTGGAAAAACAGAACAATCTGGCCTTTGATTTTTATCCAGGCCTTACCCAAGATCACACAGAGGTAGCCAGACTGCTGATAGATCCCCCACACAGAGCACACACCCCCAGCAAACAGCTGCGCTAAGAACTGTGTGTAAATCACTTTGAAGTATTCTCAATCTGCAGAGAAAGAAAGAATGATTTATTCATTAATAAAAAAACTGCTGGTGTTGGACCGGGCAATCAGAACTTGCTAAACGGACTCTACTAAGTCGTCCCGAATTTGTTTCTGTGTCCTTTTCTCCAGTTACCTGTTTTAACTTCACTTTAAAAGCCATCCTGAATGAAAAATATATCCTGGATGTCTTCTATACTTCAGGACCAGGAATTCAAACAAGGCGATTACTTTCAAAGTATAGAGGTTATTAATATCCTGATGAGCATCTGAAATTAGCAGCATCTCATGTTCTACACCTACATGATGGTTATCTAGGAAACTGGCATCCTTGTTACACCTTTTCTGGGCGGCTATAGCTATAATCTATCAGTACACTCGATGAAAAACACCATCTCAACAGATGTTGTAAGATGCCAGCTGAAACACTCCAGCTTTTGATACTCCCACCTGCATTAATAATTTGTGGTTGCATTGGATAAAGATCTGTGAGTTCCTTCACTTTTAGGAATTTATTAAGGTAATCAAAACTTTGGAATCTTTCTTACTGGTTGTATTATTCATTTCATCTGTAGACAATAATGGTCCTCTTACATTAAGGATAATTAGGGCCTTAGATGGGCTTTCCACATTTTTCAGTGATGTAGCTGTAATTAAAACAAAATCCAAAGGGAAAAGGGGAGGAGTATTTGATCTTGAAAGAAGCCAGACTGTCTGGAGGATATGTATTTTGAAGGTTTTATTGGTAGCCCTCAGAGAAAGGCAGCTATAACCTAAGCTTGGAGGCTAGCAAGGGCTATGTGGGTTTGTGTGGGAGGGGGTTAAGTCTAATTTGTAAATGGTGAGTTATTAGCCCTGACATTTGAGAATAGACACTGCATTGTGTTGATGATGAGAGCAACCCTAGTTTTCTTGTTAATGGCAGTGATTCATTCTTTCCCACTCAACCATTGTTCCCATTTACCTGGCAAAGAGAATTACTTGTTATGTGTTTCCAATTGCTGATTTGTGGAGAGACTGTTCAGATGAGCAAAAGCACAAGGGAAGAAATGCACAAAACAGGCAGAGTTCTGGGAACAGCACTAGTGGATCCCTGAAAGGTTCTGTGGCATTCGCCCCCCCTCTACTCCCCTTTGCACCTGAGAAAACCCTGTCTCTTTTTTGCCTTACTCAGAGCTTTCAGGCTCTCTTGCTTTCAATTCAGGATTATTCCCATAAATTCATGCTTGCAAAATTATTTAAAATATCTGAAGATTTGTAAAATATTTGGAAGCTTTGCATTACTTTAAACTTATGTGTAGTCATACATTTGGTAACACAGAGCAACCAGCCTTGGATTTTCCACTACAGCGTTACCCAGCTGCACAAAAGCAGCTATGCCAACAACTGGCCTCCTACACCACATGAAACCACTCAGAAATCCCACAAGGGGTCTCAGTCAATTATCCTCACAGAAGTCCATATATTAAGGTTTTTTTAATTGTCTGAAAGCCATGGAATATCAGGACAACGACCAGGAGTAAGTAAATCAAGGCTGAAGCCTCCAGAGAGAGCTGTCTCTCCAAGAGTGTGTTTTGTAACATGCCTGGCTACCGCACTCAGATTCTCTGTTTGTCACTTGGCGAACTGCAAACCCAACACTTCTGAGGCTGCCTCCCCTCCTCCCCAGCAGACCGTGACACTGGTAGATGGGCCTGATCCCTTGCTAAAGTGGAAGAGCTGCATTGACGTCAGTGATAATACTTCTCTTTCTCGCAACTACCAATCTGGCCCTCCCACTTTTACAAATGACCCGGAGGGGACGATATGAAACACAAAGCTTGGAAAAGTACAGAAGTATGACTTGGGAACAGCCCATGGCACAGATTAGGGGACAGTAGCCATAAAGAGTTTGAATCCAGATGTGAAATTCCCCAAAGCCAGGACTATTCAATCCCTGTCTCAAATGTGAGGCAAACAAGCAAAATTAACTATTGGGTCAACCTTGCCCAAAAGACACAGATTACCATGAGCAACTCCACAAGATCTTTGGAAGCTCTTTACTTTTGGGACATGCAAGCAGCTCTGCGTCTGTGAAAAGACTGAAGCATATTCCATCCTTGGTGCAGCCAGCCAGGACCACTGCAGCAGGCAGGGCAGGTCAGCCGACTGACACACTGGGGTTTGCTCTGTGCAAATACTTCTTGTGCCCAGGGAGCACAGAAACCATAGTTGCAGCTCTGCCAGCGGGGTCGAAGGTGTCACGTCCAGAGGCAGCAGTGGGCACTCTGCTGACCTCAAGCAAACAAAGCCTAAGTGGAATGTGGTATCCTCAATTCCATCTTGGGTTTCAAGTGACTAAGTGAAGAGATGCATGAAATTCATATTGAGTCCCCAAGCTACTACATGCATAGAGCTACAGCTCTCTCTAAGCTGCCTCAGCCAGCCATAAAGGTAGCTGGGCTTCGGCCATGCAGAATTCCCACAGATTTCAGTGGGAATTTCAGTGTTCCAGTCTGGACTCCAAGAATGCGGTGCTGGACCCAGAGCTCTGACGGCTGGAGCCGTATTCAATATCAGTGTCTGGCAACACCCATTTGTAAAACAGTGACTCACTCACAGGCACAACTTTAGAGGGACAGACAGGATGACTTTAATCATACATTTCCATTTCGTTAACAAAGCTCAGTAAAACCAGATGAGCATCCTGGATGATAATAGTTGGTATTAATCTAACAATTGCAGTGATCCACTGCCATAGTTAGGAATAGTTTTATATCCTACAGAATGCATTGTTTTCATTTGCTTCCAGAAAATAGCAACTAATGGACACCTGAGGCTAAGGACAAAATAATTTTTAAACACTCATGAATTTATTTAGGAACAGGGATTTTTTTTGGAAAATTAGAGGCATGGAAATAAATTACAGAAAGTAATTTGAAAGAGAACATCTTCAAAAGTACCTAAGTGACTCAAGAGTCTGGGACATCAGATAAATCAGCTGTCATTAGCACTTTCCATTCATTGTAAACAAAGGAGAAAGTGTTTTGTGTAATGGACTGCATAAGGAGGGACATTTAATTCCGGCAGCTATTACTGCAAGGTGCTCTTTTGTGCACAGTCCTTTCCATGGACCAGTTGGGTTTACATTCAAATATATAGTTTTAAGTCTTTCCCTCTAACACTAGCATACATCAATCCTCAGACCTGACAGAAAGCGTCTGAAAGCAGATTGCTAAAGCTGGAATTTGGCCATGCATTTTTACTCAAGGTTTCTTTTAAAAGAATGTGCTGCCTTTAGGGCATCATTTTTCCAGATCACATGTCTGGCTAACCCTTCTAACATAGTAAGGATGCAATTCTACGGCAGATTTGCAAAAAGATGCAATTCCATCTGCAAGTGCTCCAAGATGCCCAGATAGAAGCCACCTCTGATCCTAAAGCAACTGCAACCCTCTAATTCTGATCCCAAGCTAATACACTCTGCTTCCCAGCAGAACTTATCAGTTCAGGCTCAGCCACATACTAATGATGGCTACACAGCTTCCCATTCCCAGGCAGCTTTCATCCAGCCAGCTTGGAGCATGGACAGAACTATCTGCCTGCCAAACCCTGAGTAGACATACCTTCATTGACTCAAGCAGTAGGAGTAGAAATGCAGGATGGATCTTGTGCAATATTCACACAGTTCAGTAAAGGCTGGCCTTGCTCACTAGTTTGGAAAGCCTGCCAGGGCATGGTAGTTTCCTTCACTTTCTGGATTGATATGATTATTCCTTACTTTGAGTATCAAAACTCTGCCTGGTTGACACTTTCCCAGCTTCACAGTAAGTCCTGCTTCACTAAGAGGATGGAGTGATCTCCTGCTCAGAGGCATGTGTTCCTTCAGGACTTGCCTCCT
Organism: Oriolus oriolus; assembly: GCA_013400235.1. Lineage (NCBI taxonomy): Eukaryota > Metazoa > Chordata > Aves > Passeriformes > Corvidae > Oriolus > Oriolus oriolus. The sequence continues at coordinate 1,350,271 of VXBT01012885.1, forward strand.
CAAGAAAACATAAAATCAACATGTGCCCTACCAAACTCCTTTCACTAATTTAATTTCCCATATTCTGTAGGATGACAAGTCCCTAGGGAATACCAGCACCTCACAAAATATTACTGAATGGATGAGATAGACATATTTAAACTCAGCACTGCAGTCAGAAAACCCTCTAGTTAAGATCATGGCAATTGGGCAACACATGAGATTTCCTACAACAGCGCCCATCTTAGAAATGAGGTAAACATCAGATGCTTTGATAGAATTAAACTTTTTACAATGCACACAAATCCTATTGCTTTATCTGTCTTCAGTAAAATGCAGAAATGAGAAATAAAAACTGGATTGCTTCTGAATCCTGTCCACTGTCAGCTACAGCCCCAGCCTATGCTGCAGTTCCACCATGCCTGTTTCAGCCCTTTCTAGATCTCGGGCTACTTTTCACTCACCATTTTTACTGCAAAACACGTAACAGTAAGTTTGTCTGCCACCTCTACCCACTGTATATCCAGGTTAATGCAATAAATTAAGTGGAAATTACCTGCTTGAAGATCTGCAACACTTCTGATCTCAGATGGCATCAGGAGTTAAACATAAGACAGAGAATTCATACAAGCCACTTCTCCCTACCCTTCTAAACGTGTTTTCTGTCTTCTCCGTTTTCTCCTCCACTGTCATAACAGATTTTTATCACTGTTACATTCTATGATCAAAAAACCTATTTAATATTTCAACCACAATTCATCTAATTTTGTTCTTTGATGACCCCAGTATGATTCATTTCCCAAGTAATCTTAGTAATCAGACACTGTTTTTTTAGTAGTATATTTGTCCAGACTCATTATTGTCCACACAAGTTTCTGTTGTTCATTTATTATTTATATTTTTACATCATAGAGATAATTTCTCCAGGCTTATACAACACTTTTAGCTGGGCAACTCCAACCTGTCAACACCTTCTTTTCCTTTTCACAGAAATTCTTGCATCATGACTGCAGCATCCATACATATTCCAACTTTTGCATAACCTTGTCCGCTGTCTCTAGTATTCACTTAAATTTGAGTTTGTAATTTCCAATTTGCTTTAAACAGAGTCTGTAGCAGTCCATCCAATTCAGCAAACTCTTTCTTTAGGACTAGCAATGGTGTTAAGACATTGGGATTTTCATGCTTTGCTTAATGCATTTTCTCCTGCATCTCTTGATTTCAGTCATTTTCTGGTAATACTTTCCTTCCAGCCTGGGCAGCAAGGTAATGGCAGATCGTACTGCAACAGCATAAAAATACCACTTATTCAGTCTTGCATTGCAACAATAAACTAACAGGTTTGAAAATTAAGGTGTGCAAACTACTTGAATACATTTTATACCTACAAATTCTTCATATTCTCTGACAAAGCCATCTAGGAGCCTGAATCAGAAAATGTGCAAGAAATATATAAAGTCAAAACCCCTCAAACTGTTAATACCCTACAAATATGTGTTTACGGCTTGAAGAAAAAATAAATACTGCCTTCTTTTTTTACTGTCCTATTTAAGCTCTCTCCTTTCTCTTGCCTCAGTTAATACTAAAAGACCTGTGGAGGTGAAAGCATAACGCCTGTGACACTCTGATGTATGGTCCAGGTGCATAGACACTGATGTCCTGCATGTAGGCATGTCTACCTCTATTGCACAGGCTGAGAAACCATCTATCCTATGGCTACTTTACCAAAGGAACTTTGTTTTTACTCAGCCCCTGGCTTAATAACAACAACGTCACTTAGCATTTGTGACCGCGGTTTGTTGTATGCAGCCCGTTGTTTATGCGCAGCACTATAAGGTGGGTAGCCCACTGCCTCTCACTTACTTTCAAAAGCTGAAACTAATTAATGTCGTTTCGCATGCCAAGGATAAGAGGACAGCTGGAAATCATCAAGGGGAAACGCAAGCAGTACATGAGCTGTTTCTTCAGCCAGCTGTTTCACTGCCCAAGGCACACACAGGCAACTCACAGATTCATCTCTCAGGTCCAGTCCTGCTTTGCTCTGTCACTCAGAAGTCAATACAAGAATTTCAGCTTTGCAATGGTATAACAGAGAACAGACTTCGGCCCAAATATCCTACTGGTACTTCAAACATTCCTGTTCTATCAAAACCTGATACTTAAAGCCTTCTGGAGACATGGACAATCAGGATAAATTAGCAATTAATACTACATAATTGCCTTAGACTATGCTCAGAAATCTCTTCCAACTCACAAATAAATGTTCACACACTCAAGCCACAAGTCTCAAACTACATACTCCATCAAAAGACTCCATCTTTGTCATATCTCCTGGAGGCCAAACACAGGGTTTGTCCTAACCATGAGGAATAGAAGCAGAGAATTGAGGTTCACTGCAAATGCCATCTTACTGGTCTTCATTACTCAGGCCTGGGAACAGTTATCCGGAATGCTTCTGCTGATCTCAGTTTCTGGTTAGTTCTCCCTCACTTAACCCTGAACCTTTCACATACACATGAAGATAAACACCCAAAGTTCTACATGCTAAGACTTAAGCAAACACATTTTGTGCCAGGTGGCATAGGCCAATAACCTGCAAAGGTCCACACCCACACAGAATTACACAATGGACCACACATAATTTGGAGTATGCCATTTGCCTATCGCTAAGAATTATCAAGCACCAGTCATTTCCAGAAACTTTGCTGGTCTCAACGCATCAGTTACACTGCATTTATTTTTGCTCTAAGCAATACCTTCTACGCCAGTCATTCATACCAATTTGGGAGCTCACCCAGATCTATCACTAACCCTTTTCCAGGTCCTCAAGCTCAACAACATTTAATTCACCAAGTGGAATTTCTCTGGCTCTTCTCTGCAATCCTAATTTCAACCTTTATCCTGATGAGCTGCCAGAGACAGTCTACTCCACCAGGATCCCAAATGCTACAGCCTGCTGCAGCCCAACACTACCTGACAGCAAATCTTTTGAAAGAAAGACTCCATAAAACATCACTGGAGCTCTAACACTTCAAAATGTGAATTCATAAGTCAGCTGTAACATGTTCAAGCCTCGACAATTGGCTGGTTTCACAGACAATTGGCCAATGCACAGACCTCCCCAACTGCTGAGCAAGAGGTACCTCGCTGGTGTCTCAGCTTTAATCCACTGGATGGCAAGTGGGTTGAATCCAGCAAGGCCAGCACTCCAGGCAAGACCGACACAAAAACTTTTCTCCCTGCACAGTAAACAATACACCCTTTAACTGATAGCCTCAGTGATTCTTTTAGAACAAATTCAAAGAATAGAAGTGAATTTCCAGGAAGTAGCTCCTGATCTCATCCAGAATATTAAATTACAAGGTATTTTGTAGATTTTCAGCTGACATCAGAAAGGCCCAGATAGCAATCCAATTAATCTCAAAACAATAACAGCCGTTAATCTAACATATATCAGCAAATTCCTGTTTCTCTCTTTTCTAGCAAAAATAACAACACTGTAGTTGCCAGTGCATTAATAAGATCCTATTTCTGCTCCAGAGACTGAATCGAACCTTTGTTCTTCACAGCAAAGGATTAAGAAGGTTGCTATTTTGGTAATGAGATGTGGAGAGGTACTTACTTTGCAGCTGAGATCCAGGCTGGATGCCTGAGAAAAGAATAAACTGTGTTACCTCAGATGAACTTTATTTGTATAACCAGTATATCAAACTCTGTTAGCGTGATGCATATCATCAGCAATAAAAAGAGACTATTCATGAATAATTACAATTTGATAGAGTGTTTAAGCTCATTTACAAAATATGCCTTATGTTGTAGATAAAGTCATGAATGTAGATTTTAAGACAAGAACGTGCGCACACATAAGAAACTAGAAAAAGTAAAACTACTTACTTTCTAGGTAGCTTATAGGTCAGTTGCTTTTTTTTTCCACACAAAATCTAATTTTTTTCCAGATATCTCACCTCTTTTAACAAGCACATAGTGGAGAAACACTGTCATAAAATGGCACAAGAAGGAAAAAAAAGTGTCAGAAAAACAGCACATGGACAGGGACAAATAGGAGAACACTGAAAAGAAGATCAAATCATATGACACAGATCCAAGTGCTGAGGCACCAACTCAGTGCCCAAAATGATTGAGAAAACTGTTTGTGAGGCTGGAAAAGGAAGCAGTGACCTGTGAAAATGAAACCAACTTCATGAAAACATTAGTCATATAAAAAATATGTTGTTTACAGTTATCATAACAACATTTTCATTAAACAAACATGTTTGGTATATAAAGTTGTTGCAAGTAAAACATTTCCAAAGGACTAGGGTAGGTAAGGTAGTGTGGTTAGAACCTGGCACCACTTCATAATTACATAGGGATCAACTTCTTGCACTTAGAAATGGAAATGTTTGGGGCTTACATCACAGGAGGTCCGAATTTCTAAAAGAAAAGTATTTTTGTAACAAAATCTAGGAGCATCTTCGGATACAGCAAATACAAACAGAAGTGAAGGCAAACAGAGTCTCAATATTTCACTTGCATCCTGCCTATTGGCTGTTGACACAAAGTACTTTGAAAATATGACAAAAAATTAAACTATTTACTAACTCTCATTTCCAGTCCATCAGGCCAGTGCATTTCAAACACATTTATCAAAGACCCACCACGATGCAATACAACCCCAGAAACAGGTAGAATGTCAGAAAGAAATTGGTCCATTGGTCGTTGCTGATATCCTCTGGTAATGATGTTTTGCATCTGATGAAACTTTCTTATCTCTCCTTCTCTAACGAATAGTAAAAACAGAACACCAAAAATCCACAGAAGTTCAGATATGTCTGACAGCATAGGTGCCAGATTTCCTAGGGAAACAAATCTTATGCAGTCAAGCTTTGTCTGCATGAGTGGTCCCATGCATATTATCCCTTCAATAATTTTTTGGACATGATCACCAATTCCAACTAAATCTGATAAAAGCAGACACCTCAGAAACAATTAAGTTCTTAACAACATGCAGGAAAATCATTGGATGGGTGAACAGAATGGTGTTACTAAGGGTGACACCTTTAATAAATTAAAGGTTTAGTATGAACATAACTATTAGCCTTCAGAGAATCTACTAGCACTGAGCTGTTGGGAATTTCCTACACACTGGAGAAGCTCCAACTGGAGCTTGTGCCTTGTCAGAAAACCAGAGAATCCAGTGCCATAGGAAATGACACTTTATTCATTTCAAGCTAAGAGTAAGAGTTTTTCAAATTCAACATCAATAGAAAAGAAATTGTGCTCACAAGCTCACATTTACAGGTAGCACTTTAATCAAACATGGAAGGACTCAGGCTCAGTGCAGATGTGACAGAGGACTATTTTTTGGCCTGTAATATGCAGGCACTCAGAATGCACAAATCAACAGTCCTCATTCTTCGAGTCTACAGAACACGTTGATTTCTTTTTAAATCCTTCAGCAGGTTAGCTGAACAAAATATTTATTTACAGCAGAAAAGAGGATGAAGTTCTTCAAGGACTGTCATCTGAGTATCAGTGTAAACTTATGACAGGAGGATCTACCCATTAAAGTTTTCCACTTTTACTCTGTCTAGAAACACCACTATTGAGAATAACTGCAGATGATAAAATAACTCCCTCTTTGAATACTTTAAGAATTTTCAGCATATTTTCTTATCCTACTGGAAATGCTTTGTAACTCAAGTGTTCGCTTTCACTAAAAAGTGTTAAGAGCCTGGACACTGAAGCTTGATCCACACTGGTGCAACTCTGATAGGTCTCAAAGACAGCTATTCTTACAGAAAAGAAAAAGACAAGATTTTGCACAGACATCCCTTACATTTAGGTATTCAGTCACCTAATGGAAATTCTTTGGACTAATCCCTAGGAGGAATAGGCATTGTGGTTGAACAAGATGATTGAACATGAAATTTTGGAAGTGGCAGTTTCATTAGAGGGGGAAAAAGCATATTTGAAAATTAAATTTGGCTGCCATATGGTGTGGAGAACTCAAATGGAAAAAAGTGTTTTCCATGCTTCAGCTGAGTTCTCTGATAGCTGCCCTGTGCAGCCTATGGACAGGGAATGGCTGAATGGACACCCCAGGAGGAGGCAGATACACAGCTGGGCGACAGCTTTAACAGCTGGCTTCCATTTCTAAATGTACAGTCTGAGTTCTGAGTGGCTGAATGGATACACAGATGCACAGATACGTGTACACACATTTTTCTTTTACAATGCACAGATCATCTTAAAATCATCTAAAATATTCTCTCACTCTGTGCATAATATGTCTACAGACTCAGTCATTTCTATGACAATAGCCTTCTTTGTTCAAATTTTGTATTACTTCAGATTTCAAGACTTCATAGAAGTGTAAAAAAATAAACCCTCTGCATTTAAATGAAATGGCTTAGTGATCAGCAGTCTCTCTGCAGCAGAGTTAGCAGATTCCTCAAGTATCTTTCCCAAATACATAAGAGAATGCCAAAGCCAAAATTTAAAGATTACACCAGGTGTTCCATTCTAGGTAGCAGGGAGAGGCCCCAGGTTCCAGACATCAGTTAGAGATTATACCAGTTTAAGAGCACAGAAAATGCAAATTACATGCAAGTTACATTTATATGTATAAATAGAATAACCATGGCCTTTCTCTGGCTTAGTGACCTTTGATAGAAGCTGCAAAGGCAATGCATCAACTCGTAATGGACACAGAGGGAAAGGGACAGACCCGACACTGGGTACCCTGCACTTGCAGTAGTTTGGGAATGCTGGCAGGAGGCATCCTGAGTCCATCTTCACTTGAATCAACAGGTGTTTAGAGTGCCCAGACTTGCTGAAAATGAAGCTATGGTTGTCTCACTTGGGCAACTACACTTAGAAGCACTTTTTGAAAACTTAGCCTGCAGGGAAAAGAGGGTTAGCGTGAAGCTGTCCTCGCTCCCAGGCCTCACACAGAGGCAGTTCTTTGACTGTAGGACTCCTTTTTCCCTCACATCCCCTAGTCCTTTGCAGTGAGGTGGGGCCAGAAGGAGGCATTTTCAGCCTTCAGAGGACCTTTATACTGTATTAAAAATATGGTTTCTTTAATGTTTCCTTTCTCAAAAGTAGTAATATAAACTAACTGAGTGTGCTCTTAGGAGAGCTTTTGGCAAGGGTATGGGACAATCCTGTGCCAAACCTCATCTTTGGCATGAAGAAATAAACAGACTGTGGTTCTGCATAAAGACAAAACTTTTGGAAAGCCTTTAGAATATTTCTCATAATGAAACAGTGGGGGGGTAGTTTTCTTGAAATTCTGAATACTCTCCAGAATACAAATCCAACCTTTAAATGTTTCGGTATCTTCAATTATGAACTCTGTTTCCTCATTAAAAAAATTGAAACAATTAAATGATGAATGATGGATATGCTCTGATTTTGAACAATCCTCATTAAGTCTATTTCCATACCATTTCATCTGTCTATAGTAAATAGAAATATGGTGTCAGATAAGAATGAAATTATTCTCATCACTCTATATTACAGAAAGGGAAACTGAGATTAAAAGATCATGTACTCTGTCTGTCTAAAGCCAAATGATCCACTGCCCAGAATACCAGTGCCAGATTATTTTGCTCCAGACTCTGGCTGTTGAACCCTATGCTTCTTGATAGATGATGTTCCCATTCACAGTACCTGAACAAGAATATTGTCCAAAAAAAAAATGGGAAATAAAGTCCTGGTCTTGGATTTTATTTCTGGTTGCTCCCAATAGTTTTCCATAATAAACTGAATGGCAATGCAGATTATATAGATGATCCAGAAGAAAAGCAATCACAAAGTTTCAGAAATATCTTAGTAAAAGGGTCCTGACAATGAGATTTCTCATTACATCACACACAACTTCTGTGCTATGGAATAGATCAACGTCCCATATTTAGCAAATGAAGTTTATCGCACAAAGATCTGAAACACACTTAGGTGAAGACTGAGTATTCAAAAGGCTACTGTGGTTTGCCAATACACACACAACAATTTTGGACTACCCAACATATCATGATTGTTATTAAAAGAAACTAAATACTTGAAGAACAACTTTAAGAACATTTTAATATCGTTCCTCTTTGATTTTGGGTGGAAAGGGGTGCTGTTCTCTTCCTTTTCAGGATTATTTTTCCTAAGTACATTTCTAAATCCTACTTAGTTCTGTTTAACTCCAGCCTTGTAAACCCTTTTTGTGTTTCTTTCACTCTCAAGCCTCTTTAAGCGCTTTTGTATCTCTCGTTCCAGCAAGGATTTTCCTGTATTTTTCCTTTTTGTTCTCTCAGAAATCAAGACTCTTTGTTACAATTTGAAGAACTTCTCCCATACACATCCAAGTCCACCGCTGTAGGCAACAGAAAAGTTTCAGAATTAATAACCTATGAAAAATGAATGAGGCAATTCTCAACTCATAAAGCTTTAAAGTTCTCTGCTTACTCCAGCAGATATGTCTGTAGTGGATCTACTCATGCCAGATCATCAGCTTTTCTCTGAAATAATGACAATAACACAAAAAATGTTTAAATATAGGTGCCAAAGTTCTGATGTCACCATGGGACTATTCAAGCTGGAGCCAGGACCCTGCTGGAGGTCAATCTAGACCTTGAAACCAGTCTACCACTTCCAGAAAATGGACATACCTCAACTCCACAGCCCTCCATTACAGCTACATAGTTGACATTTTTTCAAGCATATCACAGCAAGAAGCAGTGGTTAAGCCCAAAGCTTCAAGAATTTCACTAAAAAATGTACCAGTATCTGGTTATGCAAAGGCCTTTGGTTAAAGGATACATAAACTCCAAATACCACTGAGGCTTGTGGGTTGAATTTTTGGGGGTTTTGACTTTAGGAATTTAAGTCGCATCTCACTGTGAGAAAAGAGAAAGCAAAAACAACTGAGAAATGGTACTGGTCCACTAAAAACCCAGAGTCATAAGCTGCAATGCCACAATAATAAAGAAAAGTTCATGTAGGACAGAAAGACAGGCTGTGACCTCATTTCCACTAATTATCACAAAGCCATTTGCTGCATTTTTATAAATGCTTTCCTATCTTCACACTTCGTACACTTTGGTGCAGTCTGGCTCCCCGTCATTATTTAGACCCCAGTCTGATAGTTGACCAGTCCAAGCCCTTATGTATGTCCAAGTGCTTCCCATCAGAATTCTTACGCAAGAAGGGAAGAAGTTTTCTCTAAAAATTTCCTCCTTATTTTCACCATAACTCACTTCAGTGTCTTAGACCTGATGTTAGCATATAGAATAGGGCAATATGGGGGTTTTTAAATTTAAGATGTGTATGGCAACATTTTAGGCTGTAAGGTATTTAGAGGCATTACTGGAGAGGTATTTCCCGTAAGTAGCACTATTAAAAAGTGGTTATTTAAAAAGGATTAACAAAATAACAGAGTGGAAGTGGCTGACCTACTGGGAGGTGTAACATGAGGGTGGCATGAAGTTAAGAGCGCAAGACAGCTGTGTAGTACATTAAGAAGCAGGACGCTGAGGATCAAGCTGGATTCATAAAATAAAACCAGAGAAGAGTTGAGAAGAACTTTTCCTGCTTGAGTGAGAAAGCTCAAGGCAATATTTTCAACTGAGTAAGCACTAGCTGATGAAGGGGAATTCCAAGGCCTGATCCAAGTTAATGAAAAAGGCTTTACTGACCAGGGTTGCCCAAGCCCTCTAGTGACTTCAGATCCCTGCAGAGTCAGGTAAACCCTATCAACAGAAGTGACAATAGTGTTCAACCAAAATGCACATGTGAAAATTTCTTTCACAAGTGCTTTTTAGGCAAAATTTCTTTCACAAAGCTTTTTAGGCCTATCATGCACATGCAGTGAAGTACACAGGCAAGTACAGACTTCTACTGGGTAAACATCTTTAAGGCCATGTGCATGCACAGTAGCTCTGAGGAGTACAGCTTGCGTTCACTCCACTGACCTCATTCTCATCCATCTATGTTTAATGCAGTCCACCACAGCAACTGAGTTCCTTACTTGCTAAACACACAATGTGCATAAATTTTGGCTTTTTCTAAATTGCCACAGAAGGTAAATTCACAATTTTTTTTTCAGGATAAAAGGCTGGGTTTTATGCAAACTTACTTTCTTAGCAGACAATTGAAAACACATTTTAAATATATTTGTCTACTATTTAACAAAAAAAAATATGAGCAGATGTTTTTTGGATGAGCTACATTGTTTATTATCTTCCTAAGATGTCCAAAACATGATACTTATTTAACCCCTAGAGTAGTGACACAGAAATGACATGATGTGCATCATACATCAAATAATGGTCACTCCTGCTGTTCTTTAGACATTTGGGGCTTAATTTGCAATTATTTGCATTTATAGAGCAAAGCTATACAATAGAAATGGGAACACATCTCCTAAGTTGATACAGAATTGATTTTCAAAGGGTGACATGCACCAAAAATCCTATTGCGTGATTAGTATAAACATGTAAACAAAAGAATGAGGAACAGCGTTGTCTGCTAATGGATTTTCAGTTATGAATTTCCATTGTTACAACATGTGATTAATTTACATGTTCAAATTAAGTCTCCATTTTTGCATGTTTAATTATGAGGTATTTAAGAGCATGGTTGGGTGTGTTTGATTACAAGCAGCATCTAGGAAAAAGCTTGGAGCTTGCAATTTGCTTGTCCTCATTTAAAATGTTCTCATTACATCATGGAATGAACAAGTTAAAAAAAGGAATGTCTCTGTTCACAGCTAACAATGCACACAAGTCAAGAGCTTTCCTCCTAATATTTCCCATAAGGATCAAAGGTATCTTTTTGACAAGCGAGTGACAGAGGGAATCTGTAAAAACAACAGCATGTCTTTGGAGAGTCCAGTAGTGCAAATACTGTGGATGCCATCATTAAATCTCACTTCAGATTTCCCCCAGTTCCAAAAAATTCAGACAATCCTAAATTTTAATGAGACTTCCATTTCATGCCTCTGTGCCATGCTTTAACATCTTCAGGGACTAATGCTACAATTTTCCTAGTAAAACACAAGGGTCCAACTGCAAAGGAGGGCTTAGGGCTGTCAAATAACTGTTTTTTCAGTTCAGCTGCCAAGCCAAACAGTTGAAAAAGGATGTTGGTTCAAACTGAACCGAATTCACAATTTTTCCAGGTTTCCACACCAAAACCACTACCATCCCCACCCAGGCCACTGTACTTCGTTTAACATGAAATGTTCCATGTGTCTCAAGAGGAAGCACTTTTGGAAAATGCAAACACTTGGCAAATGCAAACATAAAAGACAAGGAAATACAATACAAGATTTACAAAATCGTTGCAAAAGGGATTGTTGTCTCTGAGTTTTTATATACAGTTCACTGTATTATACTAAGTTTCCTTCCTCCTGTATTGAAGCCACAGCTTCCAAAGTGAGTACCATTAACATCAGGCTGGAGAATCATTCTTACTGTATTGCTTTTTCACTCTCAGCTATCACTGAAGTAGTTTGCACAAAGTGGATTATTGGACCAGTTCCATTTTGGAATTATACAGAGAATAATTGCTGAGATACTCCTACGAGGAGTTAGGAACACAAATTCAAACTCCTGTCTTGATTGGACAGGGCATGGGTTTGAGCCATGATCTGATTTTGCTTGTGTGACTACTTATTGGAGGATTTTGAGGCAGGTTCTCAGCCCTTGAATTGAAAATGGTTCACTTTGCACGTAATACTTAAGTGGCCCACCACCAAACTGAATATCTTTAAAGCCAGCTGATTAGCACAAGCCCCTGGCAGAGAGGGCATCAGACACCGACAGCTCCTCTGAAACACAAACATGTAAAGAGGAACACATGAGAAGACGTTGCAGCAGACCTCACTGCTGCTAATTGTTCATGTCCTGTCCTAAGAGACAGGATAGCAGGATCTAAATCTCCAGAGCAGAAGGCAGAATTAAACCACAGCATCCATCATTGCAGATGAACAGCCTAACCACCAAGAGAGCAGGTAGAAGGCCGACCTCCTTCCCACCACTGCAGTATTCTCAGATTAAATTTTCTGGTAGATGAGAATGAAGTTACCCTAAATAATTTGCTCAAAGCCAGAAGTGACCTTTTTTGACACTAAATTTTTCTCGTATTTTCCTAGAAGATATACACACACTTTTGAGACAGAACAGTCCTTCAAACAGGAATATCCTGCCTCTAGCAAAGCAAAAATTCTAGTAAATATAACACCAAGCTCTTCTAGATAAGACCTCTTATACACTAAGAATCAAGTTGATCACACACATACTCATGGTAGTATACATATTTGGAAATGTTTGCATACCTGAAGCATCAAGGCACGGCATCTCAGATCAGCTTCCCTGTTTACAGAAAAGTTCTGGAGAAAATCCAGCCTTCACACCATTCCTATTCATTTCTACAATCTATGCCCTTTTCTGCATCTTGGCACTATTTCCACAAGGCATTGGCTGGACAAGCAGCAAAATGTAGTATCAAACACCTGAATTCATGAATGCTTGTGAAGAAACAGCCCTTCCGTTTGGTAAGTTTTGTACATCCGTAGAGACGCCATAATCACAGAATCATAGAACATTACGGGACTGCAATGGGCTTTAGACACTCTCTAGTCCCAGTTGGCCCTGCCACGTGCAGGAACATCTCCCACTGGAACATCTTGCTCACAGCTTCCCTGCAGACCCTCTCAGATGCTGGAAGGTTGCTGAGTTCCCCACACAACCTTCTCTTCTCCAGGCTGAACAGCCCCAACTTTCTCAATTTTTGTAGAGGAGATGCTCCAGTCCTCTTACCAGTTTCGAGGACGCCTCTGGACTTGCTCCAGCAGTTCCATGTCCTGCTTGTATTGGGGACACCAGAACTGTACGCAGTGCTCCAGGTGGGGTCTCACAAGAGCAGAGGAGGAGAATCACTTCCTTCAACCTGCTGGCCACACTTCTTTTGATGCAGCCCAGGATTCTTGGCAGTAGAAAAATATGTTTTAAAAATATTTATCAGAAGCAATGATTTCTAATATGACAGGGAATCAATATTGAACATTTTCAGGTAATACTAGTCACTCACACAAAAAAAAAAGAAAAAGAAAAAGAAGCAGTCCCTGTCCCAGAAGACAGATCCTAACTTAAGAAAAGATGCTGTAACTATATGCCTGAGCTTGCTGAAATTTAATTCCAACTATGCTTTTTCCAGGAAGAGACAGTTAAAACCTGTTAAAAGCCAACACCAACCACCATATATTTTGGCAACATTTTCTTTGAATGTACCAAATAACTAGAAGGTGACACCTTTCTTTCAGCATCAGAAGTTGAAAATATGACAGATAGAAACCTTACTAAGCAGAAAAGTTTGCTTCACAAAATGCCTTTGAAGAAATGTTGAGCTGGATTAAACCAAGAAATGACATTTTTACTCAAGTAGTGGAGATGAGAAGGAAATATATTTAAAAGGAAAAAAAAAAGAAAAAGAAAAAGCTGTCTTATTTTTTGTTTGACATTATTAACACATGGAAACATTGCTTTTGAATTTGCATGGAATTAAAATTATTTTGTAAATGTTACTGAATACACTTTAATTTCCTTTGTTCTCTTCTTCATGGAGGCTTAACTTCTAATCTCCAGCAGTTATCATTATAGCTGAAGCCTGCGTTTATTACTCAGAGGCAAGAAGATATTTGCAGAAGGTTATTAGGTTTATTACTAAACAGTAGTTTTTGGAAAAAACACCATGTCTTTGAAAGAAGACCTGGCATGCAGATAACACTTATGACTGAGTAAATTCCACTAATACTTCTCTAAGCAATTTTTTTTTGCTTTCTGCCATGTTTTTGTGACTTTCTGTGTGCTTTTCACTCCACTTAAGGCATTCAAAGTGTACTGGTTAGCTTCTTGACTAACGAGGAATTTTAATTTCCAAATGTTGCACGCACAGCTGGTATTCTCACCACTTCTTTACCTGCCACGGGAACCTAGCTATGGCTGAGGGCATAGTTGGAGTGCACAGAACTCCAGCCATTGCCCAGGAGACACAAACAGCTTCGGTCATGGCGCTGCATTCAGAATACACTGCATACAGACAGACAAGACGTTCAGTAACCAGCAACAGCAGTTACGCGAGCTGAAATACCACACTGGCACAGTCAGAATATTTCTTGTTCTGTACTACCTTGTTCAGCAACATCTGAAGAAATTGCCTCTCACTGAACTGTGGCACACTGACCTCCCCAAAAACCCAAACAGATTATGAGAATGTCTTAAAACACAGCTGGATTGCTCACAGGCAGAGTAATACATTCAGAAAGCATTGCAAGACCTCTAGCTTACATAGCTTTACTGTGGGAGGGCTTTAGTTGGAACTTTTAAATACTAGCTAAGGAAACGAGCTGTTTATATCATTTCAGCACAACTCTTTATTCATTCCATTTGGATTTTTAATAGTTGCTTTGCTCTTGTTCAGTTAGGGAATCATCAGAAATTTGCAGTATTCTGGACATTTTCAAACATTTCACATATTTTTGTATTAGAACTGCAGTGAATCACATGACATGCAGCTGTGTTAACATATTTAGGGTTTGGATACTTACAAACTCCTGCACTCAGGAGTATTACTTTTCTACTTGGTTACATTTGAGAATTACTGGATTTTTTTGGGTTTTCTAACCACAAGGTTAGAATTTATAGGGAAAAATTAAGCATTAAATAGGTACAGTGTCTTACCTTCGTTTTTCATGTCCTGCCTGCCAGCAGAAGGATTAGAGAGATAAAGCAGGTTTTCTTCTGTGAAACTGCAGCTAGTCCAGTCATAAGCTCACAAACACTCCTTTCCGCTTCAGCTATACTTTGACCACTCAAGTATGGTTTACAGATTATGGGAGTTACAAAAACACATAGCAAAGAGCTCTTGACAGCCTGACTTATGTATCAGCAGGAAGAGCTTCCAAGGGACCTCTCCATCCCTGCAGTGCTGAAAAACTTCCAGGGAAGATCTTCCTTGATACCAATGATCTCATCTAATGCAGAGAAAACGGTACTCTCAGCCAGCTGCTTCATTGTGGGAAAGTACCAGCTCACAGAAAAATTATTCATAAACACAAAACTTTATGCCTAAAACACAGAGCTTTTACCTGCTCAAATTCTGATAACAAAAATAAGTGTCAGACATGCCTCATCACTTAGTTTCATAGAGAGAAGAACAGACCCCATAATTCTTTCTAAAGGTGCATGACTGCACCATAAATAAACTAAATGTACATTATCTTGTTTGAGATTATTTTTTTCTTTCTAACCCGCAGGTTTTTTTTTTAAATGCCAACAGCCTCAATGGTGGAATCCAAGGCACGCCAGATACTGACACTGGATGCTTGTAACATGATTTTTATTACAGATAAATCTGCAATTAGATATATAAAGGAGAAAGTAATTACACTATCTTTGAGGGAAATATCTGAAATTACATAGACAACACTTCCTAAATGGAAAATTTGCAATGCAATTTGTTCATAAGGATTGTTGTAAGTGATCTAATTAAAAAATGATGGGTCAGTCAGTTGACTGCAGCTGATTTAAGGAACAGTTCTCCAAAATCCGTGCTGTGAAGTTTGGAGGAACAGTAGCAAATTCCATGTTTGAGAACTTGGAAGAGTATGTCACCTGCAGTCTCACAGCAAAAGTGCCTCAACAGAGACTCAGTAAAGGAATGGATTCTACCTGTCCTTTAGCTGCTGCTATAGGTGTCTCAGAGGTGTGAGTTTATACCTGCCACTCTCAGCCTCAGACACACTTCAGCATAAAAATTTTGTATTCAAATGCCATCCTCAATCCAGTTTCAAAGGATAAAAAAGTAAGATTTTATTTTAGTGCCCAACTCAAAATTTTTTATTACTACCTCAAGCTGAGAGTAACAGGAATGATACAAATGATATTCTTAAAATTGTCTTATTTGAGAATAAGAAGCACACTTCCATTATAGAATGAATGACTCCCATTAGTTAATCTATTGCTCAACACATAGCACTAACTTAGACATCAACACAATTTAGGGCATAATTTAACTTCATCTACTTGCAAACCTTTCAGACACTTTGTTTCAGGTTGAGATACCATGGCAAGATAAACATTTCATGCTAATTAACTTGCCTTAGGAAAGGAAAAAAAACCAAAGTTTTTTAAAAATGCAGTCATTTGTCAAGGAAGAGCAAGACTACAGGAGAAGCTGTGAGATGGTCTGCTTAAGTGACTTGATGATGCTTCTCTCTTGCCCTTGAGGCATTGATCTGGCATAAGGTCTCCATTTCCAGAAAGCTGCACTGTTCTGCAACAGCCGATAAAGACTTGGACATTCTGCTCTGTAGGGAGGAACTTCCCACAAGTCTTCCAAACAAGTCTTCATTCTAAACACAAGTCAAAACATGGCACTTCCAAGTTTCCTGCAAGAAGGAAATGTCAACATATTCTGTCTTAGAAAAATAAGTGCATTTCATTGTTTAGCAACAAGCTGCTCCAGAGGAATCCTGAGATTTCCCCAAGACCTAGAATTGCTTGAGGAACATCCCTAGGGAGTAGGCTGCACTCAGTCAGGGCAGATTTTTGACATCCTTAGAAGCAGAACTGTTTCAGCTACAAACCCCTCTGGTTTCACACACAGTCAGCTTTCATGCACTACTCATTCCCAATAGTCTTTGAGTTTTGCTCATATATGTGAAAGAGAATCTGCATTTGGGTTCTATTTTTACCCAAAATATAGCCTTGCTTGCCCTTTTGTTTCTCCTTCACAGCACTGTCTGCCTGCACTGAGAACTGAATGTTAGCATATATGATCAATAGAATTATTTTTTTCAGAGGTTTATCTGGTCTTCCCTTCAGTCTCAGTGACAAATGATGACTTCATTAAGAAAAAAAAAAAAAACAAAACAGTCCAGTATGTTCACATGAACCTAGACAGAATGGGTTTCTTGCCAAATACAATGTCACTGTCAGGGTCAAAGCTTTGCCATCAGACACCATCTGTCTCCTTCTACTCCAGGCCAAACCTCTATTTAAACATTAAGTAGGTAAGTAAGTAGGTAAGTAAGTAAATAAATAAATAAATAATTTTTTTTTTTTTTAAAAAAAAGAAGCCTCTCCAAGCTATAATGCCTCAAAACCATTTAACAGAAACTTGTAGTGTCACACACAATGCACCCTTCTCATACCAATCCCAGATGACAAGGAAGGCAACACCAAGATAAACTCTTTCATTTCATATTTTCTGACGCTCTACCTAGTAGTATATCCATACTATTACTACAACTACCACCCATCAAGGATCAGTTCTTGAGGGAACTGAATTCCCACAATTCAGTTGGGAAAGAATTCCCATTACACCTCAGCTATCCAGTTACACTGATTTTGCCTCTGCTTTGCACTTCTGCTTAATTGCCTGATAAAGGTCCAGATGCCTCTTCTGACTCTGGACTGACAAGAAAAAAACACCTTATCCTAATACCAGGACCATAATGAAAACAGAAAAAGAGACAAGAGCTGCCACAGGAGCTCCAATCACAAGCGGGTGCAAGGAGCCAAGATACACAGGAAGAAAGGAGCATAGAAGCGTGAGCAGGAAGAGCATGATGAACTTTTTAAGCTCATCAGTTTGGCCAAACCAATTGTAGCATTATCCAGAATGACTAGCCTCTGTTCAGAAAGAATAAAACACTTGTCACAGTAAAGACTGTTGGAAGACACATTAAATATTTCTGCTTCCCTAGTAGTCCTATCCTGCATTCCCCATTGAACAGGGAAACAATGTGATTGCAAATGGACAACAGGATCACAGATGGGAAGCAATGATGTAAGCAGCTGTGAACAGAAGGGATGTGTCCAACAGGAAGCCCTTCTGTTCAGAAATGGGTCATTCTCTGAAAGTATTTGAAAACCTTGCAGCACACTGAAATGATTTAACCCATCTCAGAAAAATTTAATGGTCTGCTCAAAACAGTGTCATATAATATCAGTCCTAACCACTTTGAATGAGGCAAGTTACAGAGAAAAAAAAGCCTGGACAATGCAGATGCCAGAAATATACCATCTGGGTTCCAAGTGCCAAAAGAAGTAACAGGTTGAATGTCCAAACTCATCCTTTTCTATCCTCTATTAAATCTGTATTCCACATTCTTTTCTATACTACTGGAAGTAACCCAGTGCCTATTTAGGTGAAAAGGTTTCTAACATGCATCTATACAAAGATTGCAAGAATAGCCACGGCTTGCATAGTCAGTGTACAATTTGCTTTGTTTTCAGCCTACTGGAGTCAGTTATCTGAAACAGATTAGTCTGGGTTTTGCAAGCCATTAACTTGACTGAAGATTAAAAGTGTTTACAATGTAGTCAAGCCTGCCAATCAATATGCTGCTCTGTGGTTGTCCTTCACAGAACTGCATACTTCTCACCTAGATTTGCCATCTCCTGGAAAGCAAGGATTCCTTTTTTCACCTGGAAGGCGTAGCTATTAGTGTAGCATCCACAGGGAGGGAATAAAGACAAGCCAGAAACCATAGAGCACCACCTGATTTTAACAGACACGCTACAGAGTTCAGAGGCCAAGAACTGAACATTTCTATTGCATTAAACTAATCAAATATTCGCAAGTCACAACAGCTGCAGAGGAAATCAGCCAACACGCTGGTAAATACACAACTGGCACTGCGAGCTGTCCCAACACATCAGCAACAGTGCAGCTCCCTGCCTTCCTGCCTAGAGCCAGGGCCTCTAGGAGGCACTATGGAACTGCAGTCCGGGGCACCTACGGCAGTCAGAAAAGCAGCCACAACCATAAATCCTCTTTTCACATGTTGTTGTTCATCTGCTCTCTATGAGGAGATGATTTATTTCTGTGGTAGGGAGCTACTCAAAGGAAAGCCTCAAAACATCCTAACAAGGATAAGTGTGACATATGTGTCATGTCAGCCACTACCCATTAGAAGGTCTGTTTCCTAGAACTGACATAGATGCAAGTATTTTCTGTAAAACAGTCAGAGTGCTGACACCTTCTCTGATATTATGGAGGTCATTGTGAACTAGGAAATGCAGCTTCTGCTGATCTTTTTGTTTAGTCTAGCTGTTCAGAACATTCTTCATAAAACACGCCATGTCAGGACACGCGATGTTGTGTACATGATATACATACCACATGATATACATCCTTCATCTCAGTATTCTGGGCCAAGCTTTTCTTCACATTCTTGATCCCTGTGGATAATAATTCTCTCTCCACAATGAGTGAGAATGCAGTGCTCATTCTCTACAAATCAGCATTCTGGTCAGGGGCAGAATGAGACCCCTTTGCTTCAGACAGTATGGGTGGTAAAGCTCCATCTTTGTTCAGTTGAACTGATCTGGTGCAGAACTGGAGTAACATAGTGATGAGTCAAGCTCACTGTGTTTGCCCATGGAGTATTTTATTGTGTTCTTTTTGTCTGCGGTTCATGTGCATAATCAAAAAGGTCACCCTACACTGAAAGCAGTTGTTTTGCCTCTGCTAATGGAAAAACAATTCCCCATCTCACAATCCATAACAATAAAAATAAGAACAGCAAAACTCCACCCACATGAAAGAACCAGCCAGCAAGAACATCCTATTGCGCAACATCTCCTCATCTCATAGAGGCCAACCCATCCCAATTCTCCCCAGATATCTGTTCAAGAGGCTGGGCTATAAAGCGTGCCCTTAAAGTGAACAGCTCCAAGCTCCAAGCAACAGCTTTTGGTCCTTTGCTAGATCCAAGCAATTACTGTGACTCATTGTTCTTATTTCATGACTGACTTAAGTTTAAGGTCAATGGGACAAGGAGGTTGTCGTGCTTGGACAGTAAATGATACACAGAAAACAGATGTTAACAGGTGTCTGCATATTACTCCCAGCTGCCACTGGACATATATGTTTGCTGCATTGGATTCTGAGCTAATTAATTTGTCTTTAAAATGCTTCGTAATTGTTTTATTGGAACTCCACTTTTATTGCAACTGGTGGTAGTCAATAAAACTTTATGGTTCTTTTTGTAAAAAGGTCAAATATGCACAAAGCATATAATTTAACTGAAAAATAGAAATACCTCCACTAAAGAAACCAACCATGTTTCTCAGTAGCTTTTAACAGACATTTGGGTTTGACAGTTCTTGTCTGATTTTTCTTCTATTTTGCTTTGGTTTTCAACCAGAATCTAGTTCACAATCTTTCAACAGGTAAAAGACATTACCTGGAGAAAAGAAAGTAAGTTAAAAAGTCCATTTTTATATCAACTTGGAAACAAAATTTTCACTTCTTCCCCCAAAACCTTCCATTTATGAATCTAACAGAGCTGACATATATCACTAGCAGTAAAAGCTTCAATCTCTTTGTTGAAACACTTCAGGTCTTTATGAAGACACTGTCAAAGTCATCACTATCTCCTGTGAAGGAGAAAGAGTCCAGGGTAAAGTCCAAACACAGCATGGAGATTACGCTGCACCAGAGGTCTGATTCACTGCTTGGTCACACAGAATTCTGCAGCCCTCCTTGGCATGTCTCCCCCTTCCCTCCATCAGGAAATGTTTTGCAATGGCACAAATCAAGCTCCTGAAATCTTCACTGCAAATCAAAAATTAAGACAGCTCAAGGCACATCATTTGGGTTATGATTTGCAATATTCATTAAGAGAACAGCCAATTCAGGCAAAGAAAAAATATATCCTGAGCTAAAATAATGAATACAGAGTTTGTTACAGCAACAAGACTGATGGCCTCATCTGTAATGAACTAACAGTGGCTGCCTTTATATGGAACCTTGTTTTGATTTTCATATCAATAATTACATTATGTGCCTCAAAACATCTGGCTGGCTGGCTGGCTTGATTCAAGTTAAAACCATCCTGTCTGTGGATACGCATTGGCGTAGGAGCTATTGCAGAATCACATAACAGATTTCAGGGGCAGCAATGATTCTTCAAAATTTTGTGCTACACCAGGACCAGGGAGTGCTCACTGTGCTGCCTTCAGCCCTTAGAAGTTACGACTTGAATACATGAACTGAGCTTCCCAATGCCAAACGAATGCACTGGCACAAAAATTCCTTTTTGCACTCTTCCCCAAGGCACAAAGTCAACACCAGAGTTAGCACACACTGCGTGATGTCACCTTGTCACCTAATGAAAAGTAGAAAAATAATTTCTGCTGCACATTACCCTGACAATTCCTGGTTAGTATGGCCATGCTGGGTTATAACTTTCAAATAAATTGCACTTTTTTTTTGGCTGTAAGGGTGCGCATGGCTGCCCTTTCACAGGGTTTGGCATTTCTGACTTCATGTGTGGCCTCAAGCACCTATTAGGTAGCCTTCAGTAGGCCAGCCAGTCTAAAACACTACCATGGATTTGTCTGGGTTCTTCACTTCTGGGTATTAAATTGATTCAAAAAGTTAGAGGGACTATTGGATATTTCTCTAATTTGTTTTGAAATTACAATATACTCCTTCACCATATGCAGAGCTACAAAATCTCATTGTGAGCTAACATGCAAAATAACTTTAAAGCAATCATGAAAAAGTCTGTATTTCCTTCTCCCCTTTCCTGACTCCAACCTATACTCTCAAAACAGCTTCTTCTGTTTGAGGTTTCAGTATTTACCATGTTTTATCTGCTAGCTCTAGGAGCAAAGCATAGGTTTGTGTAGCACCAGCTTTTAAATATCTCCTGACCTAAGGGCAAAATGTAAATTTGCAAAATGGGGCCACAAGTAAATCATTATGTTATTTGCTTTTCTCTTGCAATAACTTTTTCTTACAACCGTCAAATTTGCCAGACCAACAATTCTAATTCTCTTTACATTGAAGAGGGAAGCCAAAAAGTGCATGGGGAAGAAGAGAAAAATGGTCTCTGCCTACTTCACAAGTTGCAGACATTTTCAATACTATCTTCCATATTTACAAACAAAGTACTTTGAAGCCACAAGATGCCTGTTCTGCCATCCCCATTAAAACGAATACAAGTAATTACACAGCTCAGCATAGTGTAGACAGTTATTTGTGCTTGCCCAAGGTCATTATCAGGAAGACTAATGGCTGTTTGGTATTCTACAGCATCTGAGTTTCCTTGCATAGGTCAATACCTCAGAGAAGGTAGTGGCTGACAGACTTCCAAGAGCTGCTCCACGTGCATGGGCCACTTCACAGCACACGGCCCACAGAGAACACTTAAGCTTACAACTGGTTGAGAGGTGGCTGGTTTTATATTGGAACCATGAAGGCCTGCAGCACTGAGTTGATATACTGGGAGAAGAGATCGTTTGACTGGAATTTCCGTCACTCCTCTCTAAAGCAAGTGCAGAAGCCGGGGAGGAAAGTACAACTCAGGATCTCCATTAGATCCCTACTCTGGCACCAGTGGTGCCAGATACTTGGGACACAATGCAAAGACACGCATTAGTTCTAAAAAGAAGAATTTTATCTTTTGTCAGGACTTGTCTGGACACATACTTCATTCAGCGGACCAACAATCAGGTATCTTTTAATATAAATTCATTGCTTGTTCCAAAGTTAAATCTTTGCCTGAGTTCTGATTTCCACTGCAATTTTACATTGTGAGGTTTGAAGAGTCTGTATTTTCTAAAAGGACAGATTGTAGGTGACAGATTAAGAAATGGTTATAGACATCTGAGTCAAGATTCTTTCCACCTAGTTTTTTTTTTTTAAGAAATACAACTTTGTGCAAATTCACAAGCTTCTGACAGTGTCTCTGATCCAAATCTCTACTATTCCTCCAGTACATTTTCCTCTGCCTATTCCCCACTCCTCCCTGTACCCTAAGGCCAAATTATACAAATGAATGTCTTGGGTTTTATGACATAGACACTCTTGAGAAATATTAACCCAAAGTCACATTTCTTGTTTCAAGTTCCCTGACAAACTTGACAGACAGAGCAGTTTTTCAAAAACCTCACTAAGATACAAGTTATCTTCCAAATAAGCTCTAATGCCTAATAAGGCAAAGCCAAAACAATTCTATGATTTTGTACAGAGAATTGTGCAAGTCATGCCTTTTTATGATCATTAAGTTTTTTCATTATCTTTAATTCTAAAAGGGTCTGGTTGAGCATGTGGAGGCAATAAAACTTTTCATTTAAACTCACTAATATATGAAAATTGTCAATTACCATGGATGAAATCTGGGGTGCCTGATTCACTAGACCTTAATGTTCAAAGGAAAAGGAAGGTCCTAAGTCCAGACAGATTAAAAGCAAAGAAAATCCTAAACCAGCACCCTTACTGTGAAACTACAGAAGACCAAAGGATTTGTCAATATTTGCAGGGCTATATATACCCACCTGACTTTGTTGTGCTGATCAGTGATATAAATTCACAATCTCCTATTGGACATATGCATGAAAATACATGTTTGCACACACACCTACATATACAGCTGTATATGTATATGTACATGTATTTTCGGGGGGAAAAAATATCAGGCTAGCAGAGATACCAGGGATTTAGGTATGCAGTTAGAAAGAAAATAAATGACATACAAAAATTATAACTGTGACTTGTTCAGAGATACAATGCTGCTGAATCAAGCACTTGTGCTGCCTACTGTAGCCCTCATATTGCCATGGTTGCAAAAGTGGTTTTCTTTTAAAGGCACTTTAACTTCCTGAAAGGACTTTCCATCCCAGCCCTTACTCAGTGAATATTCCCATTGAAATCAATTTGATCTGTATTTGCAAAACTTAGAAGAAGGCCATGTTTCAGTCCTGAAATTAAGACATACCTGCCCAGAGAACCTGATCCTGCTTTCCTCCTGCATGAAAACAGCTTAGTGAGGAACAATGAGACCACTAACATAGCGGAGGCAAGAAGTTCTCACCTGAGAAGGATTAGTAGGAAATCACAGGAAAAAAGTTTTAAAAATCCATTCCTAATGCCCAAGGTATGAAACTATCGTATAATGTGATCATGACCTTTAAGAGTAGCAACCAAAGACACTTGATATGCTCTGATTCAATTGCAGATTAGTGGTTGCAATTGGCAATCTGTTATGTAAGTCAGGGCAGAATGCCATAAAAGTTACGTCTGAACTTAAATATAGCTGAACCCTAGTGAACTATTATGGACATTTGTTTTTCTCTCAATTTCTATTAGCAAGAGGAAATACATTTCAGGTTATCTGTATTTCTCCTGAGCAATTTGTTTCAATTCCTACCTGTCTACCTTATCAAAACTGCCTCTGCCTTCCACTCATCAGAACACACAAGATATCTTCCAGGACACAAAGGGACTGCCACAGCACTGCAGTGAAAACAATACTGAAGTAAATTCAAGTTGCAGGTGTCATTCCTGATGGTCATTATTACTTTAATATTTGATTCTGGACTAAATCAGTTAATAGTCTGTCTGATCACTGTCAGCTGGGGATGTATATTTACCATACTAACAGTGTTGTTATGATAAAGAGAAAAGATTTATTCTTTCAGGATAAATGTCATGAGGTTTTGGGCTGGGGGATTTTGTTGGGGTTTTTAAATTTCTTGAGACAAACAAATTTGTCTCATCATATAAAAAAATAAGTCAATAATAAGTAACAACAATTCTTTGTCCTCATTAGTTCTTCACTAACAACAGCACTGTGATGTTTTCTCGGATACTCCACTTGCATTAGAGCAATTTTGTTGTTTTTCCAGTTCCAAAGCAGAACAATAATGACAGTAGCATCCAAAAGATTTTCTTGTAATTGCCTAAATTGTACAACACCTTACCAGTATGTTAGTAAAACAGCCAAAGAATTTCACATTATAAAACTGGGCATATCATCTGATATAGTAATTTTGAGCACATTTTCAGACTAGTCAGAGTTTATAAGCTTTCCCAACTCTAGTTTAGCCAGAAGTCTTTCATGGACCATCTGGTTCTAATGAAACAAAACTAGAATATTTGGTGTCTTTTTCACTATGTTACATTAAATTAAAGCTTAAAACATCAGTAAAGCAAAATCCATTCTTTTTATATTATGTTTTTTAAATTAAACATTAAGTATTTTGGCTAAGTAAATGTGTTTATTTTAGTAAAACTATACAGCATATACTATATGATACAGTCAGCAGAATCCTTAGTCCACTTACTGTTGCATATTCCTGGTCCACATCCCACTGAGGCAAAGGGAAGTGTTTCCATTGACATCAATGGGCTCTAAATGAGGTTCCTACTGTGAGTGACACCACATCCTTACTCATCCTAAAACGTGTATAAGGTTTCAATACTTCTCCTGAGAGAAAAGGTTCAAATTATGCTTATAGTAGCTCTTCCTAAATTAAGTAATAAAAGGACACAACTGTGCATCCCATACACACTTGGTAACTCAGCTGAAATTCAGTGAAATCAGAAGATTAAGGATGTCATGGGAGGTTTTAGAGTGGAAAGGCATAGTCTTTTTATGCACTCTAGCTGGCTACAAACTGGGTCTTTGGGTGCAACTTTCACAAGTGCCTGCAAGACTCTATCTTCCAGCAGCTGTTGAACAGCAATGAATGGAGTTTTGAGAATCCCACCCTAAATGTGGCTTATCACTTCTGAGCTCAGACACAACAGGTTACAATTCCCTGCATTTCACCATCAGTCTTAGATGTTTGTTCTGGAGGTAGAAATACAGACCAAGATTTCTGAAGATGTGTAGGAGAAAAGTCAATTTTTAATAACAAAAGTGCCTAGCTACTGTAGATTCAAAGTCAAATCAATCTGTTGGTCTAAGCAACCATGAAGGTCAACAAGCCACTGCCTGAAGAAGCTGCCACCTTCCACAATGCAGCTAAGGTCAAGCAACAGCAAATATGATTCCTTGCTTATGAAACCTGTTTGTTTTACTGTAGCAAGCGGCCATCAACTTTCTTCTGTATATTTTTCTTTGTAGTTCCTATCACTATAACCCTCATTGAAGAGATTCACCCCTCTTTGTAAGAAACCAAGTAGCAAACATCCCACACTTTTCACAGAGGCTAACAAAGATGCAGGTAATATCCAAAGGGGATGTCACAGCCTGTTCTGTTCTATTCATTCCCTCAAATCCAGATATGCTGGTAAGGTAGACTTCATTTTGTTTCTTCTTGCTGATTTTTTCTCCTTTCTCCTTGGTAGTTTCCATGTTATTATTACAAAATAGTTAGAAGAGACAGTTCCAGCCCTGAATTCCTTACAAAGCCCCCTGAACAGAAGTTTTTCTGCAGGAAGAAAGGGCTGAGAGAAGACTGCATGAATTGGCCCATACGGAGTTACATGCTAACTGTTGTTATTGTTCTCAGAGAGTGCATTTAAGGTTTTGGGAACAAACAATAAAACGAACAGCTGAACAATTTTAATCATGGCCCAGTTCCTAGTTACAATTATTTTTAAGCTGTCTCACCATTAGCTAGACTCTGATTTTTTTCCCAATGAAAAAATACATTATGTAAAACTTAAAGAAATACTGGCTTTAAATGACAGAAAAAGTAAAAAATAGATTCTAAAATGAGGCATGCTATGACTTGTGCTATTAGCCCAACATTTGTGTATGAGTTACACATAATTTTTAAAATGTTCCATTCTCTATATACCACATGTACAAGCCAGTTCTCTAGGAAAATATGCTTTCCTAGATAAGTTGAAAGAGTGGCCTCTGAACCATAAGACTAGACAGAGAATATCAGATTTTGACCACAGACATGTCTGAACAAAACTAAAATGCATGCTCATATGAAAAGCATATTTCATGCATCCTGTATTTCAAAATGCTACAGCAGGGACACATCAAATCAGAGTGAGATGACAGCTTACACAAGCAAATGGGACTGGGAGAATATGGCACAAGGACGTGAAGACATTTGGAGAGACTACTGACCAAGAATATCCTTTTAAGATCCCCTCTTCATTCATTCAAGGCCTGATTCAATTACTTCCACTGGAGTCAGCAGGAAGACTTGTGGTCTTCAGTGTCTGTTATTGTGGCTCCTTACTTGTGTTACAGTAGCACACTGAATATTCAATTAAGCTGAAGCACTGTGATACCAGGTGATACACAAACACTCACAGTGGCATAATCCCTTCTTACCAGAGCTAGCACCAAGCAAGACCTTGAATAACGTGGGGGAAAAAAAAAATAAAAAAATTCAGCAAACAAAACATGGGAAAGAATCCAAAGGGAGCCCAAGGGAGTTAAACTGGATTACAAAAAGAGTCAGCGGCAAAGCAAGGAAGACTGGTTGCCTGCCCTTTCTATTAACCCATTCTGCCTGTTGACAAACTTTGGGCCAAACCCACACCACACAATACGAATGATAATTGAGTGAACGAAGTAAAAAGCTTACCTGCTAAATACAGTGAACCACTGCCACTGTGTTTCTACTCATGGAGATTCCATACACTGCAGTAAAAATACTGAGTGTGCAGAAGGCAGGAATCACAAGTGCTTCACTTGCAACTCTTGTTTTAAATAAGAGTTCTGCAGGAAAATGTCATAAACAGAAACACAGAATCACTCCAGAGGTTACCCATTTCCCCTCATCCCACGGTACAGCAGGCTCAGTTATAACCATGTCATTCCTAACAGATGTTTGTCTCATCTGCTGATGGATGCTCCAAGCTAACATTAGGTAATCTGTTCCAGCACTTCACCTCCCTTGTCATTAGAACTGTTTTCCTTATTTCTAATCAGAACCTTTCTTGTTACAGTTTATGCTATTAGTTCTTCTCCCTCTATGTCCTCTCTTTGGTCTTCTCTTCATTAGGTTAATAAGATTTGTTCTGATCTCTCCTCAAAAATCATCTTTTAACATTCAGCTTCAGACTCACTGTTACCTTAGTGCTTTTCTACAGTTTCTACTTGGGTTGTCCATTCTGCATTTACACAATTGATTATTCCTGGCTAAGTGCAATAACTTCTACTTGTCTGTCAAACAGTCCTTGAACTTCCTTTCTAAAAATGTATTTTTGAATTCTAATTATTTTCTTTAGTGCACATAGGGTTAGTGTCAACTGCAAATTTTAAAAGCATATTCAATAGCATCATAAAGGACACTACTTAAAACCTTGAATACTGGGAGGCCTCAACAGATACCCATTCAATACCTCAAAGAACTACTCAAAAGTACTATTTAGGCACACTTAGTAAGCCCCTTTTGCACTCACTCCACTGTAGGTTGAGAGTATTTGCCTTGATTCTCATTAGAATGCCATATAAAGCAATATCAAAGATCTTACTAAAATCTACATAGACTTGCTAACTCTTCTGTATCCAGGGTCTGCTGCTCTGTTGTGGATTGGCTTAACACGGTTTGACAACTGATGCAATTTTTTTCTGACTGTTATTCATACATTAGGTGCTGTTCTCTATATATTCCATGTATTAAAAATTAGGTTGTTTGCAATTTCTCCAGAATTTGGAGGGAAATGGTATTTTTATTGATCAGTCTAATCTTTCTAACATTTCTTTCCCCTCCTTTCTAAAGCTAGTCACTACCTTTTACCTTTTGCTCACCTATTTTCAGTCAGTTATCAATTACTAATTATTCTGAGCCTCATTTTCATTAAATAGCTCTAAAGGTGTTACATAAATCCCAGACAATCTGAAACCATTAACTTAGTTAAATACCATGCAGTTAAAACCTGTAACTTAATGAAAGTACACAGAGAAGCACAAAGGTTCATTTTGCAATTTCCTGAGTTTTTTAAGTGTTTTATTTTGCAATTTTAATTGCCCCTTCAATAAAACTTTTCTCCCCTTTTTAAACAATTGGGGGAAATGGCTGGTTATTTTTAGCAGCATGTGTTATTTATTGCCTAGGAACAAAGCTGGATCATTCACATACAGATTTAGTCTTATGGCTAGGAGGAATAAATATCCTGTTTGGATTCTCTGATGGCTAAAAAAGGATGAGTTCACATCTTCCCTTTCCAAAAACTATAGCACTATTTAGACATATCAGTGAAATTCTGCATCTGAACTAATTAAACCTATTCCACAGAGCTATTTATCCCAGACACAAAACAATGTTACAGAATCACAGAATCAACTAGGCTGAAAAAGACCTTGGAGATCATCAAGTCCACCCTATGACCTATCACCACCTTATCAACTAAACCATGGCACTAAGTGCCACATCCAGTCCTTAAGCATCAATGCTTTCAGATGGCAAATAACAATCTTCATAGACACGTCAGAGGGGTTTTTTTCACCGTGAGGCATCATGGACTTCAGTCAGAGCCAGGTCAGATTCAAAAATGGCAATGCCTTCCATCTACTTCCTTTCCTCCCCAAGATAAGCAAATACAAAGCCAAGGTTCATCTAAGTATACTCCAGCAAACGAAAATGTTACTTTCACCCTTGTATACATTCTTGACACCAGCTTACTACTAAATTCCATGACTTTGCAATTATGAGAGTCCAAAAATTCCTACTTACCTTGGCAACACAACCCACACGTTGAAAGTGGAAAAAGAATCAGCAGAAATAGTCAGTCATCATCAACCTCATGTGATACTCAGCTAGTTCCCTGTCCGTCCTACATCCAATGCAGAGAGTAATTAACAAGTCACTTATTTCTCAGTGAATCTATATTTCCAAGACTTTTGAAAAACAAAAAAGAGCTCATTATGAAAACTTAAATCATTGTCATACTGCATAATAAGGATACTACATGGGAATATTTAGGTGGAATTGCCTGGTTTATTTTATTCTTTTTCAGCTATTGATAAATGTGTCTAATGATTCTAAATTCTATGAATCTCCTGATCACTAACCACAGCCTTTCAATCTAAGGCCCAAACTACTTAATAGCATCCCTGTAAGTACAGTTGTTTTCAAAACAAGAGATTATGGAATAAATGCTGGGCAGGAGGACAAACCTATAAACAATTCAGACAATTTTTCATACTAAGATTGGTTGGAATATCAAACAAACTGCCAAAAGTTATGCAGCCAACAGTTAAAGTGTCTTGTGCACACTAATTCAAGAAAAAGTTGGATTATGCTTTGGAAAAGAAGGAAATACTACAGTGCAGCAGCCACTAGCTTTTTTTTTTCTCTTTTTTTTTGTGCAGTTAGGATTATGGTAAGACTGTTCCACACAGTTAACAAACATACTACAATTAGCAAACTTTCTTCTTTCATTTTCTGTAATCTGCAAGAAAGTTTCCCGTGGCTTTACAAGGCTGACCAGTTGGTTCCTTTTGCAAGACTACATTTATATCTCTACTTGCTGAAGTAAACATGTCTCTTTTTTTTGGCTTAAGAAAGCCTAGCAGGACTTTAAAAAGAAATTTGAGCCTGAAAAAACAGATGAGAAAGACAAGATAAAGTAGAACATCTTAATGAGTACATAATTCAATAGATACCTGGAGAACAGAAAAATTGAAACAACGAGCATCTTCATTTGTTACATGTTCTGTCATGTTCCACCCTTTTGTGGTCATCAGGACTTATTAAACAGCAGGAAAAACAATTAGATACAGGATAAATAGCTCAGGGAAAAGAAAAACAACATGAAAAGTCAAATGCAAATTCATTTTTCACAAACTTTTGTGTCATAATAAAACTGATAAAAATTGTTTTTGTTGGAGAAGTAATTTCTAAGTTTGCCAGAAAATTAAAACACTAAGATAGATAATCACCAACACAGGAAAGAAGAAAAAGAAAAAGAGGGGAAAAAAAAAAAGGTTTCATGAAGCTTCAAACTTTTCATTGGAAAAGAGAAAAATAAAAAGGCTCAAAAATTCCTGGTATCAGTAAAGTTCCGTCATTCACTCAAACTGTCCTCCTGGTGCCACAAACAGAAGCAGCAAATACAGAAGAAGTGTTCAGAGTCCTGAAGGTTGGGTGACTTGATTGCAGTGACCATGAGATGGTGGCATTCAGGATCCTAAGGGGAGAGAACCAGGCAAGCAGAATCACAACATTAGACCTCAGAAGAGCAGATTTGGCCTGATCTAGAACCTGTTCAGGAAGAATCCTGTGGGAGACAGTCCTGGAGCAAAAAGGGGTCCGGGACAGAGGGTTAATTTTCAAAGATCACCTCATCTATGCTCCAAAACTGTCTATCCCCACATGCAGGAACTCAAGCAAAGGTGTCAGGAATCCTGAATGGATGAAAAGGGTGCTCCTGACAAAACTCTAACACAAAGACGTGGGAACGGGGGTAGGTGGACCTAGGAAGAATACAAAGACACTGTTTAATCACACAGAGATCAGACTAGGAAAGCCAAAGCCCACCAGCAGCTGAAGGATGGGAAAGGGAATGAGAAAAGCCTCTACAAGTACAGCAGCAGCAAAAGGAAAACCAGGGGAAAAGTGGGCCAGTTGCTGAAAGATATAGGGTACATCAGAAAGGCCAACTCACTCATCTTGATATAGGAAAGATATTTTTCACAATAAGAACAATCAGTCACTGGAACAACTTCCTAAGGGATGCAGTGGAGTCTCTATCACTGGAGCCTTTCAAGACACAAGTGAACAGGGTGCTAGATAATCTCCTCTAGACTCTCTTTTCTGCATGTATGTTCTTTCAATGTCTCTCTCAACATGCACTGTTCTATGGTTCTCTGAGTCTTTGATTCTATGATTTTACACTCAATGCCTTCTTTACCTCAGTTTTTACTAGCAAAGAGATTTACCTTGATGAATCCCAGGCCCCAGACACCAGTGGGAAAGTCTGGACTAAGAATTACTCTTCCACCAAGGGTAACTAACATTAGGAAACACTTTACCAAACTGGACACCTATGAGTCCACAGGGCTTAATAAGATGCACATATTTGTATTGGCCAATGTCATTGTGAGACAATTCTCAATTATCCATGAAAGCTAAGAACAGGCTTCTAAGTGGGAAAAGTTCTGATTCCTGTACTCAAGAAGAGCAAGAATGAGATTTTGGAGAACTATAGAGCAGTCAGCCTCACCTTGGTTCATGGGAAGGTGTTGAAGCCAATCTTGGAAGCCATTTCCAAACATACTTAGGACAAGAAAGTGACAGACAGTTGTCAGTATGGATTTAGGAAGAGGAAATTTCCCCTTCTGCAATAAGATTAGTCTGGTGGACAAACAGTGGATGTAATTTATTTTGACTTCAGAATGGTTTTTGACACTATCTCTGATACCATTTTTACAGAAAAACTGATGAATATGAGCTAAATAAGTGGAGAAGAAGGTGGACTGACAATTGGCTGAATGGCTCAGAGAGTTGCAATCAGTGGTAGGAAGTCCAGACAAAGAAAACAGAACCCTTGTTACTACACCCACATTAATTAGGAAATAAGCAAAAATGAGAATAGAACAATGTCCATCAGGTAGCTGTAGTGTTACATCATCAGATGACATTCTACATGCTGGAGGCAAAATCTATCAGGTTTAAATTAAGATACAGAGTAGATTTACTAGAAAGCTTTTGTTTTCTTGATTCAAGCATTTATCATAATTTTAGACTAACAGCTAGAGTTCATCTTTTGTAATGATAAATTATGGCTGGATAAAACTTGTCTGGGCCTGACCTTTATTTCATTCTTAGTTACATTCCCTTAGTCTTTGAGGAACAAGCAGTCAAATTAGGAAGTCCTCTTACAAAATGGTTTACAAGAAAGCAGGGTTATTTCTGCAAACAATGGAAAAGTCCAGTTGTTGAATATCTATTCACAAGAGAGAAAAATAAAATGAGGTTTTTAGGGAAAAAAAAAAAAATCATGCCAAAAGGTCTTCACAGTGATGGAGGTGCCACAGTGACATTGTGATCTACCTTGGCATGAGGTAAAAAATTATACAACAAAATTTCAGAGAGTAAAAGATTCACAGTTGCACACTCAGGATGTTACTAGAAACAAAATTGTAGAAGAAAATAAAGACCAAATATGAAATTGTGGACAAAGGTCATGGAGAAAGGCAGCATTTCTAAAAGAGAAAGCCTGAGATAGTATCTGTAAGCAACGCTAGTGACAAGGGAGAAAGGGAGGAGAATTGTGCCTGTACATGTTTATTATTGCCAAATAGGCTGAAAAAAAAATCAACATCACCGCTATGGTATTTTCTTTCGCTGGACATAAAGGACAGCAGCAGCGGAATCTGATGTTTGTGTTAAAGTGTCAGGAGGGGAAAGATCAAAGACATGGAAACATCTGCTTTTAGAAGCCACTTGAAAAATAATTATGCAATAGCCTGTGAAAAACATCTGTTAAAAATGCTGCTGTCCACCCATCAAATAGAAGAAAGATACTTCAAGAAAATGTAAGAGAGACCAGGAGAAGATCAGGGCTCATTTTTCTCTTGAAGCAACTATTACCTCAAATCTAAACTGAAACCCAAAGGTAAGTTTAGCAAAAGAAATATATGACAGAAGCAAGCAGCATGAGAGACCATGGCTGAACAGATGGTACAACCTGTTATTACATAATCAATACAAATAGAGCCAGAAACCATGCTTAGCATGTGCTTTTTCTGAAGACAAACAAATTACTTCCTGGGAATTTTCAGCCCTTCCATTCACAGAATCTAAGGCCTTGCATTTAGTCACGGAGTTCTCTGTTCTACAAGAGCAAGGCTATTCCAGCACAGAGCCTTCCTGCCGATCACTCAGAGGAACTTAAATTCACATCTCCACTGATTACACATGATTGATTTAACATCCAAATCTTTCAGGAGGACTACTGAGCCCAATACAGCATTGTGTGGACATGATTCTACCTGGACTGTAAAAAATGCTCTCTCCTTACCACTTTGATGTGCTGTACACACTCAATAGCTCATTCGGTACTGGAATACATGCCCTGACATAGGGGATTTTATCTAAAGCATTTTAATCAGCAATTAAGATAGACAGTGTGTATGTGCTGTTCCCAGGTTCCTGCTGATTGGCAGAAACTGGTGAACAATGAGGTTTAACACTGTTCTACCCCGCGCCTACAACTTTAGCCAAAGTAAAGGAAGAGTTCACATTTTAGTTCTTAAAAAGCCAAAATACCAACACCTGACACTTTCCAACTTCCGCATCAAATACTCAGCATAGCTAACTTCATCTACATATCAAATGGCATATTGATGAGATTCTACATTGCATGTGACAGAAAGAGGCTGGGTATGAGACCCCTGCCTCTCTTGAATCCACAAGTTCATGCTCAAATTCAGTTGCGTAAGAAATTCTGCCCTTTCTACCAAAAGAAATTCCCCTTGGGCCTCAGAACAGACCCCTCTAATTCATTGTGACGTGTTGCTGCATTTGCCTCACAAGTGGATATTTGTCAGTAGGAAACAAACCACTTGCTAAAGATAAAATATAGCATATAATAGGCTTTGAGATCCTCGGGGGTAAGGAACAAGACCCAGGAATATAAAATATTATTTTTATATCAATAAAAGAATGACTTCAAAATATACTCACCTTGCTGCTTATCTGTCAGAAGAAAATAGAACAAAGGGAAGAGGTGTGGTTTTAAACATGCCCAAAATAACTTTAAAGCAGATTTTTAATCCATAGTAATTCACAGGAATTATATTCTGAAAACAGTAGTTTGTAAGAGGCATCACTGCAATGTTTCCTGCAGTTATTTTTATAAATAAAGAATTTTTATTAAAAGTTTTAGGTTCTGTTAGTCCTAGTTCTTTTCTGACCTATCAAAAGTGCTCAATGCAAATGGTTTAATAATTGTTTTGTTTTCTCTAATTCTTTTTTAAAGGAACAGTTAATGAACCCAAAATTCAACCTCAGTCTTCAGGGTTTGGTAAAAAACATCCGTGGTTTTCTGCCTAAAAGCATTTACAGATGAGGAGTAAAATGCACTGAGTATGACAGATTTAGGTATTGTTCAAGGAGTGGGAGGGCAGGTGGGAGAAGCTATGAGTATGTGCTGCTGTCCTCAAGTGTTTCCTTGAAATCCACAGACTCCCAGCAGTGTTCCAAAACAAGATCAGTGTCAATCTTAAACATTTGCTTGCACATAGAAGATCTCTCTTCTAATTCCCATGGAATAATACATGTTTTGGAGATCCGGGAAGGAAATTTATGAAAGTACAGCTGTTCTATTCCCTAGGTTAATATGACAGAGGAAGAGCTCTGCCTATCACTTCACTTTAAATTAACTGGAAAAAAGAAAAGATATTGAACTATATTGCCCTTCGAATATTTTGCTCAATTAAACAATGCAAATTTGGCTCAAGTAAGCCATCTTCAAATTCCTCTCTCCTGCAGCTGCAATGCAGTGAAGACATCAATTAAAGAGCAACTTAAGTATTTTAACAGAGCACGACACATCCTGGTTTTGGGCTCCAAAGTACATGGAAGTCTATATTACGGAATGGCATTCTCAGATTAGAGCAGGTTTGCCTGTGGCATTTGGGAAGTGTAGCAACTGGCTTCAGTACACAACTTCCACAGGTAACATAGGTCACATGTGTCAGACCAATTTCCATGTCAGTAGACCAGAACATGCAGGTAAATGCTATATGGTTGCTCCCTGACTGTAAATGATCTAGTAACAGTTCATTACAATGCCACCACTGATTTCTAGTGCCAGTTAACTTAACAGTCAGTGTCATTTATTCAAAACCTTGAGTAGCATGCAATCTGTATTAAAAACAGAAATTGCTGTCTAGGGACAATTTCAAGTTGCCTAGGATGGGGGGGGGAGCAAATAACTATGCTTACTAATACATTTTTGGAATTTTTAAGAAAACTAGAAAAGGAAATTCCAGCATCTTGACAGATGTGAAGACTGACCTACACAGAGAAGATAATTTAGATTACAGTAGAGTATGAATTTAAATGTAAATCTTCCTGATTAACCCCTGAGATAGCAACTTCTGGTATGATCTGTCTTGCACAGACTAGCCTGAGAACTTGTGTAGAAAATTAATCTGAGGCAATTTATCAGAAGGAGCCTCTCTGGAATAATTTCCTGTTAAGAAATCCCTGGGACTTCTTGTTCAAATTATGTTAGTCTGTACATTCAAGTCCTTTTCTACACCTGGCTGGGCTGTCACCTACACCAGTTGCTCAGCTCCACCAGACTCTGCTCCCCAGCTCTATTAGTGAAAAAGAGAAAGAGTGATGGAGGCTCCCCTGTGCAGAAGGTCACACTCACATTTTCACCCAGAAGTGCTGTCTTTACAGTTCACAGCCAAACTTCATGCACATGGGTTAACACAATTCCTAGAAGACACTGAAGTAAAAAAATTAACCACTTTCTCACATATGAATGAGATGAAATCAACACCTTAGTGAGACAAATTGTGTAATTCCTAACATATTGAGGAGGGATTGCTCCTGTCCAGCAAATGGACTTTGACCCATGCTATAAATCACCTCAAGCAGTGAAAACCCTGCAAAATCTTGGCCTCGCTGGAAGAAACAGATTTAATCTGGTCTTCAGACATTTGGGTGAGGAAAACACAATGTATAAAGCTGCTAACAGAAGGCCGTAAATGACTTGTATCATGTCATCTCCTGAAAGCATCACCTGATAGTCAGTTAAAT
Organism: Oriolus oriolus; assembly: GCA_013400235.1. NCBI lineage: Eukaryota > Metazoa > Chordata > Aves > Passeriformes > Corvidae > Oriolus > Oriolus oriolus. The sequence continues at coordinate 1,386,744 of VXBT01012885.1, forward strand.
GTACTCAGAGCACATGAAATCCGATAGGTTTGATTTCTGTCAGCTGCCTTTTGAATCCTCTAGTCTCACCCCTTGCTCGTCTTATGGGTCTCAAAATATTATTTTAAGTTAATCAGCCTTTAATTAATATTATGCCCATTTCCACTCAGAAATCTTGTCGGATTTTCCAGCTTGTTCAGGTATGCTCCAAACTATCCACTTTACAGCAGAAGGAAATAACTTACCAGCTAAAGAACAATGATATCACCAATTTTTCTTACACTTTTGCTACCAGCCAACATATAGATTAATTTAGTTTGGGTTTTTTTTACTATAAATCACTTTACAATAAAAAACAATATGCAGTTCCTTGTCTGGGACACTAAAGATGTGAACATAAAGTTCCACAGCACTTAGAATTTTGTGGAAACTATTACAGGGTGGAATGAAACCCTATATTTGAGTGGAGCCTTGCCAAGACACTTTAGTTCCCCAAGTGGACAGGCAAAATTTAAACTAGCAGCATTTAGAATTCAAAGACAACACTTGAATCTCAGTTTTTGAAACACTTGTGCTATTATTTCTTAGCTCCATGTACCATTTTTAAGCATCTTCCCACTGCTAATGCATAAAAACAGTAAATCTTTAGATATTGTAAGTAACCTGACTAATGAATTTTAATTTTTTTTTACATCATGAGTGGACTCTTGACAATGGCAAGCTAAAAAAAAAAGAAGAATTTACTGTTTTCTTCCTTCAAAATTCTCCTATAACTTTTTCATTTTCATTAAGGCTGAAATAGATCTTGCATCAATAAAAGCACAAGCCTCTGCAATTTGAAATAAAGCAGCAACTGCAGTCAGGTGTAGCAGCACCAAATTCTTTTTCTCTGTGGACTGCATATGTCCTCTAGCATCCCAGATCTGTAACAGAAAAACTATGATAAGCTGGTCGTATCAGATCTTCTACGCGTTTCATTTTCTAACACCTACTGTACTGCCACACCTGCACGACACCGCATCCTCTGTGCTACACAGACTCTGTGGAGCACGTGCATCAGCAGAACATTGGGGTCTTAGCAGCAAAAGAAGCCTCAGCAGTGCAGTCTCTGGGTCTCTGCACAGAGCATTTGAATCACTCTCTTGGATGTGGGTATCTAGATTCTGCCTAAGTTTTCCTTTATGCATCTAAGTGCTTTTTTGGATCTCACTCTAAATTCTTACATATCATAAAACCTTTTCCAAAAACTCCATTAATTTCTTCAGCAATTACCAAAAGAACATGAGATTATTTCACTAAACAACAAAACAAAGAATGTATTAAATTGTTTTTCTGGTTTTAAATGAACTATGAAAGAAAACACATCTGCAAAGTAAACCTAAAACAGTGGTTTGAGTGCTTAAACCACTTTATAGTAAAATATACTTGTAGTGACTTCTGAGACCCTACTGTTGCTAGATCATAAAATCTATTGCTTAACTGCTATCAACAAATGTATATAGACACCTAATTAACCAGTTCTATGCACACATTTTGCTGTCCACACCAAGAAACACAAACACTGCACAAAATTCTTTGCAACGTCCTCCACACTACTAAGAGATTACTCAGCATCTACATGAAAACACACCCGTTCTGCAAGAGAGCACAGGATTAAATAAACACTGCATGATCTAGAAACAGCAGGACATCTAGTCCAGGCAAGTATAATGACTTTGCTGTGTTTTCTTGGGAAACAAAAATACTCTCTTTCGTCCTTTCAGAACCCCAAGATGGAGATAACCAGCATCATTTCTCAGGGCTGGTGTCATGAAATGAATTAAAATAGTAAGGACAACTTGCTAATGTTAAATAAACCTGTTGGAATGAGAAAGCATCCATGTACACAGGGCTTAATAAGGCCACTCTCCCCTTCTCTTTACCATGCAAAATAAGAAAACTCTAAAGGTTTTCAACTCATCACCCTTACAGGAAGTATCTTTTATTCCTCCTGGCAGACTTTTAGTATTCGAGCTGGAAGATGTGGGTTCTACTTTCATCTTCTTTTGATTTATATAATGATCCTGTTTGTTTTCATGAGCTCAGTATACTGTCAACAACAACGGGACTCTCAGCTGGGCTTTGTGGATGCCGATGCTGAGCTGCAATTGAATTTAAACAGCTCTGAAGCTTGTCTGAACCACAACCTTCAGATTCATGACCAAACTTAGGATGGAATGAAACCCATGCTCTGTCCCAGGGCCATTCTTCTTCTACACGGTTGTTTCATTCCCTTGATGCTCCAAGGATAACATCCCCCAGGAGGGATGGAGGTTTTGCTTCTCTCAACAGCAGAAAAGATGTAATACTAGTAGAGACATGCCCCTTGGAGCTGAAAAAGGATGGCTATATAGACATTATCAGCCCATGTTTCTGACCTTTTCAAGAAAGCAATAGAAGTAGGTGAACACATCAAATCTCTAACCACAAAGTTAAATTTCAGTGTTAGTATTTTGGATCAGTGTTTTTACTAAAAGAATGCATAAAAGGTAAACTTGGAAGAGAAAAAGAAAATCAAGGTAGCATACATGATCTATAAAAAACATCCTCTTAGGGGAAAATATCCATTAAGTCTTCATCTGTCATGGCGCAGCCTCACTTTCCATGAAAACTCCTGTAAATGAAGAAAACATCCGAAAAAACCCCATAAATCAAGGAAGTGCATGAAGCAGCTCCTGAAAACACAGAGTATTTGGTACAGACCCCCAGCACTAACTGCTAACACAGCTAAACTGCTGCTTGTACTAAATATAACAAAAGACTTTCAAAGACCCTGTGGAACATCTATAGACCCATGCAGAGACTACACCAACATTCTAAATAAAACTACCATTGTAGCTTAAACTATTGGTAAAGCCATTGCAAACTTCACTAATGTGATGTTAATTGCTGTGGCTACATTTGTTAAAGGAGGAACCAAAATACCTTTCAATAGCAGAAGCAATATCAAAAAAGAGCATTTTATGCTCTTCCAGGTTGCAATATGTGAATACAAAAAAGTTCTTGTTTTGCTCTTTTGCTAAAGAACATTTCAAGCACAAGTTCAAACTATTTATGTTTTTCTCTAAGTCAGGGGTTACCTCCCACTAAATTCACTAGCACCAAGAGATGGATCTTCAAAAAGCTTCAATTATCATAGCATGCTAATGTCCATATGAAACCAAAGGTTTTATCTCTATTCCACATTCCGTTCTGCCATACCTCTAACATGCTGTACTTATATTTTCAGCTTCTAAAATACATTACTTTTTAAGATGAAGGGTGTGGGGGAAGCACAGAAACAGGGAAGGCCAGACTAAATTAAGATCACAAAACCACACCACATTTTCAGCAACTAGCTGATCTCCTATGAAACAGGATTTCAAACGGTTTTTGGATTCCCTACTAAAAAATTCCCAAGAGCTTTCTGTGTATGATGATAGCAAATTTTCCTTTTTTTTTTTAATGATTCTTCAGAAAGGGCACAAACTGATCCTTTGGAGAGATAGTGCTTTTTATCTACAGGGACTTTGTAAACAAATTGATCCAGATGTTTTGCTTTAGAACTCTCCAGACATAGTAAATTATTCCTTACTACATCAACACTTCATTTCCTCTATTTGCAACTAACATCTCAAAACAGAACCCTGTTCAAAAGACAAATAATTGAAATGTTATATCAGCATTACAAGACCATTTGGACACTTTGTTAAAAAAAAAATCTGTCTTCTATATATGGATGCATTTGGTTATGTATAATCGTTTCCAGAAAGGATCAAGATCAAATGTATTGAGAAGGTATTTGGATCCTTTTCCCAAGCCACTGAAAATTTATCAAAGAAATCCTAAGAATTTTATTTTTCCTTCCCTTTGTTACATGATTTGTCGCATCTATCTTTTAAAAACCCCTAGACGTGTGGAATGGTAACAGACTCCAAAGTCTGAGTAAAAACTCAGACAACAACTAGTCTAGGCAATTAGAATTAAAATAAAGTGGGAAAAAGTAGAAAGAGATGGAATAGGTATATGGACTAGGTAAAAGATATTTAAGAATATTTGACAATATAGGCACATACACATTCAGAAATTAACGGAGAAGAAAGAAACCTGCTCCCTGTGTTTCTTGGCAGCATGCCAGATAGACCACTTCTCAGAAAAGCATATATACTTTTTTAAATTTTTTTTTTAAATAAAAAGTAAATAAAAAGAGTTAATTTACTTTAAAAATATAAGGGGCTTTTAGAAATAAGAACAAGACAAATATATTACCTGTAGAAAGAGCCCCATTAAATATATCCCAGCTGAATATACTGTATCAAAATACATTTTGCTGACTTCCTTAACTATCTTTGGATGTTTCTCTTCCATTTTAAAGTGTAAAAGTTTCTCCATAGCACTGAAACAATCTCTCCTATTTACATGCTTTCTGAAGATCTCATGTTGTCAAATGCAACCAGGTTTCTATCCTATGCTTCCTGAATTAGAATATTTGCTTTAAAATATAATCATTGGTAGCTTTCCAGTTACTGTAAGGACACCAGGATCAACTGAGTGCACAGCAACAGATTACGAAGCAGGTGGCTTCAGGCTAAATCTAAACAGTTTCCTCACATAGCTTTGTAAAGTGGGGTGCAGATAACTCCTAATGAGTGTTAAGGGCTGTCTAGTCACTTAGTTGTATACAAGGTCTAGACAGGTCAAGGTCTAAGGATCAGAGCTTCTAATTACATTCTATTAAATACTCGTTAGTTGTAAAATATGTCACTAGAAGACCCATCAGAGATATAGTGTCTAATTATTAAATATTAGTGCCCCCATAAGACCCTCAGGACTTGAAAAGCTATGATAAGATACTGAAAACGAAAAAGAGACAGCCAAAAAGGAGGTGAATCTGAGGACACAGCTGAAAATTGAGGTCATTGCTCTATATCACATTCCCCATGTAAAAGAGGAATTCGAAACTCATCATCTATTGAATCAGTCGGTATTTGGCAGCATCATTTCTAATGTTGAGTAAAACCATTTAGGAGGCAGATTCAGAGAGTCTTGCATTGCAAAACGAGCAAATAATGAAATACATTTATTTCATAACCTGTATTTGTTGCAAACACAACTCACTGAACTGTTGCTCATTCCCTAAAAGCTAATAAAAAAGAGAAATTAATAAAACTAAAACCAGCATGCTTTTTTACTTCCTTTAAATAAAAGCCTCATATAAAAGCCCTTGTGGTTTGGTGATACTGTGCTGTTGCTGACTGGAAGGGCAGGATTTGGCGATGCAGCCCCCCAAACGCTGTTGTTGTGCTGTTTTTCTCCCAGCACTCACACTAGGAGAATACACCAAGTGGGACAGCTAAAAGGGGAGAGCACCTGTTAGGCATGAATTCTGCAATGACATATTTTAAAACAGCAATAACCCAAGTGGGTAGTAAATAAATAATGGCCCCAAGCCTTGGCTAGTGGGGAAAGGCACCCACAGCCAGGAACACCAGCATTCAACTGGGTCATAAGCAAAGGTAACGCCCGTGTCTCAGGTCAGGGAGTACAGTATACAGTGCTAAGGACTCATTTTGTCCAGCTGGAAAGATGATTTCAGGAGACAGAAATATGGTCCTCAGGGTCAGGAGACAATTTCCTGAGGTTCCCTTTAAGGGCAGCACAGCAGTGCTGGAATAACTCCAAAGTACTCTGACATTTCCCTTCTTTTCTTTCTTTCTTTTTCTTTCTTTCTTTCTTTCTTTCTTTCTTTCTTTCTTTCTTTCTTTCTTTCTTTCTACTTGAGCACCCAAAAACATGACACTGTTCAGACCTCTTGGACCTATGAAACATTTTGGAAAATGAAAGATTCCAGGTTTTACCATGACCTCTGGTGCTTCTCAGTCTCCTGACAACCCTTGAATTACCTGGACAGCAGCCTTGCTCGCAATATCTTGGCTCTGCTGTTCCCTGTCTGCCTGGAACCAATTAATGCATTAGCACAGGGGAAAAAAAAAAAAAAAGAAAAAAAAAAAAAAAAAAAATAATTATTCATCCTTTTCTGAACCTCAAAAAGATTCAAGTTTTGGACAGACCTTTATGAGATGGGGCAAGATCTGAACTGAGTTACCCCTTCCTAGCTGACAAAACATTTTGCTATTTATTTCCTTTCTTATCAACTGCCATCTAAGTTGTGGAACTACATTTATCAGGCTTGCTTCCCTTCCCTCTGTCCTTTATAGCACCCTGGTAGAAGCTAAAAAAGGACACCACCTTCTCCTCACACTCTCCCCTTTTCCCTCCCAGTATTCAAACTGTCCAGTACAAAGTGGCAAGAACCCCCACTTTGGCATTTCCTCTTTTGGAGTGAATCTTCTTAGCCTCAAACTGCAACGTATCAATGCCAACAGGAACACACAACCTTTTTTATCTCACTCATAAATGGAATAACTTCCTTCTACCTCCTTCTGAGGCGGATCTCAGAACCCCATAAACCTCTTCAGTTCCCTATAATCCTATCTATCCAGAAAAGCACCTTTTAGTACCATTCCTTTCTCTCGACGTAGTGCTTCATCCTCCCTGAGACTCACAACCACTCCTCCTGTCCTGAAAACCCTCCACCAACCCCTCCCACAGGCTCAGGGCATCCCTAAGCACATACTAAGGCTGAAAGAGTCCTTAAACTCAAAATCTGAGGATACCCTCACTCCTGACAAGCCTCCGCCTCCTCCTCCTACTCCGTTCTATTTCTGGTCCTTGGTAAGAAGAAAAGGAGGCTGCAAGGAAAGCCTGTAAGAGCAACTCACATCAGCAGTGCACCAAATACTGCCTTTGCTCTACAGAATCAGTCTCTAGATGTTCCTCAGGGCCAGCACCATTTAATAAAATCACTCCATGCCCATGGCAAGCAGAGAGCAGCACAGGCACAGCAGGATGGGGTTCAGTCACCCTGGTGCCAGGAAGACGTAGCTGAACGTCAAGCAGCTTAGGCACTCTGCAGGTCTCCATGCCCTGGTGAAATGAAGCTACCAGAAGGCCCTGATGCCAACTACACCTTCTTTGAAGTTTTTGTCCCTTTACCAGATTTTCATTTCTGTCCCAAAATACTCCTGTATTTCTTTTTTTACCCTCAAAAACACAAGAGCTGGCTTTTTAAAATGCCAATTAACCAAGAACAGAGGGGAAATGACACATCAGGAGTAAAACGGAGCACTCAATTCTCTGGCTTGCTAATTAGGATTTATGTACTGGAAAAATCCAATTTCTGGCACCGGTGAGTTAATAAAGAAATGAAAAAATGTCTGGAAAATTGGAAAAACTGGTATAATTGTCTAAAAAAACTAGCACATCTGGTCATTTCCCCACACATTGTTATTAGCACCACAATTATTTCAGCAGGAGGCAAGCTGGGAAGAAGTAATACATGACCAATGAAGAAAAGCAGTAGCAAGAAAACCTATCATTCAGGCACTAACTCCTGAGAGAAGTCAGACTTGGCCCTAAACAGAAAAGTCTGCTTTAACGTGCACCTCTTTAAACACTGATTTATAGTGTTTAAACTGGAGATAATTATTTCCACTAGGGGTATCACAACTGCAAAATTACCCTGTTCTTTCTGTGAAGTCATTTACATTGGCATATGAATTACTAATATTCGTTACTTACCTGCTTTTTCTAGGGGTAGAGAGGAAAGTAGGAGGTGCAAAACAAGATAACACAGATCTCCAGAGAGCAATTCATACAGCATGTATGTGTGTATGAAGAGGATTCACTTACATGCCCCTGAGACTATAATTCTCTGCATAAAGTTTTCCCAGACCATACCAGTGAATCTGGTAAGTTAATTGTCCTTCTTTCATAGTTTTTTTTATGAGGAAGGCAAGAAAAAAAAATCCCAGGAATAATGCCAGTAACAGTTGTGTTTTGTTGATTTACTTTGAGTTTTTTGCTTTTATATATTTGCATGGTAATGTTTCGTGATATGATCATTTTGACAGTGTAATGGGGTCCTCTTGCTTATTCTGCAGCACAATCCTTCAGGAATCTTATACAGCATAAGCCTCTTGCTAACATGTGGACTAGTAAGACCTTTTTCTTTTTAAAAATGTGCATAAAATTATCAGCCATGCTTCAAAAGTAAAGTATGTTAATTTATATTGTAGCTAAATTGGGCAAGATCCAGTAAGGGACTTAGCCAATTCAGTGCTAGGCACTATGACATTTATCTTTCAGTACCTCAGATCGCACAGGAAAATTCAAGAAGGAAATGGACTCTCAGGCTCACTATTCAATTCAGAGGATAAGTTCATGCCTCAGAATTTAATCCAAAGCAGCCAACATACCATGCAAGCAGCTGATGGCAACGTATTCAGGAGGCAACCAGCTAGAATTGGCCTAGATGAGGGCTATCCATTAAATCCTGATTATTCAGGGCAGCAGTTTCATTTACAGAGTCTCTGGAGCCCAGAAGCCTCAATTCATGTTACATATCTACCTCTGAAAAAAAAAAAATCCATGGTTAATGCTTTCCTATTAAAATCAGGTTAGGAGAGCAGATGGGTTCCTGTCTTCATATAATCACCCAGTAACTGCCCAGGCAGTAAAGGATCTCATTTCTTCTCTTAGATCAAGAGAGCTCAAAATCACATCTCCAAAGAAAGGTTCCTACTTATATGTATGCTCAGCCCCTGAAGCACAGTCAAGAAGTTCTGTGTCCCAAAACAGACATCAAGAACTGAAGTGCATCAGATCAGTAGCTTTACTTGTAAGGAGGCATCCCTTTTCCTCTTCTACCAGGACATTCTCTTTATTCTATCAAGGAGCAACTTCACAGAAAATGCACAATATATCCTGGGAGCAGGGATAAGAAACACATCTCTCTGTGTAATCTGAGCCCTTCTTCACTTACACGCTCAAGCGAACAGTGAAACAATGCAAAGTGTTGCATTGGTCGACTACTGCCCACCCAGTGGCAAAGCTTCATGGAGTAAGATGGAGAATGCCCTGCCACACAAACCAAGACTAAATGACAGCCTAGAGGCCAGGTATAACTCATTCAGTGGAAGATCTGGGACTTCACCTCATTAGATAAAAGGGAACCAAAGCATTTTCACTCATTTTGCGCAAATATCTCAATCTTCAGGCTGGGTGAAACCCCTTGAGGTGACCTTTAGAAATAAGTCAGCAGCTGCCACTCTTTTTTTTTTTTTTTGGTGAAATGACTGAATGTCTCAGCATGTGAATATCCCTCACAGATTAAGCCCGTCCTGAAATTCAGAAACCTTCCAGCTTTGCCCTTTCCCACACTGATATATCATCTACCTCTTTAATTTAAACTTCTTCTTACATGTCTTCTAACATTACTCAAACACCAACTAATTTATTTCAAAATATGTTGCTTCAACATGTTTGGTTTTATCTCTTGAAACTAGCAAAACATTCTTCCCTATCCCCAAAAAAGTGGTCAACAAAACCCAACCATATTCATCTCAACCATGTCAAGATTTCACTGTTAAGCATACCAAAGAGACACAGGGAAAGGGGAGAAAAATATAAGCTTGGACTAATGGCCTTGCTGTGCTTCAACTTGGAATGCAAGAGAGAAACTCAGCAAGTCCATACAAAACACATTTATTTGCTGTTTACAGTTACCAGATATTAAGTTCCCATCCACATACAGAACTGATCTACTTTTTTATATTCTATACTAATGTGTGAAGACATAAGCAGAGGGATGCTCTGTTGCTAGATCTCTTTCAGGTTAGTATGTGATTTAGATATTGAGACGCTTTGTGTTGTCCATATTAAGGTGTGTGTACAAATGATAGCATTTGGGCTTCTGGGAAATATGTAGACAAGACAGTCAGTGACTGCTGATCCCTGGATGATGGTGAGTCACAGCTGGATGGCAGAAATCCCCTGTTGTTACTGTTCCTTTCTACCCACCTTGTTTTTAAATCAATGGCTGCCCATAGTGGCAGAGATGCTCGAATTTTCCATGAAGCAGCTCCTCAACTGTAGTTATCTACACCTGGAAATTTCTGACCCCTTGCTTCACCAATGACCCTTGGCTCCTCAGAAGAAGCTACCTACACACTTTAGGCATTTCTAATGTCCAGATGGACAACAAATTCCATGAGAAAAGTAGAGCACAGAGGTCAGCTGGAATGTCTATCATTTCACCATTCAGTTTAATCTGTGTTCATAAATCAGCGCCCATTCCAGTTTCAGATGGAGGCAGAAGGGAAGAAAGAATTCAAAATCTCTTTTGACATTTTTAATTGCAATAGATTTGATTTTTTTAATCTTAATAAGGATCATAAAACCATATAGCAACAGTTGCCTTAATGTCTGCTGTGCTTATAATTAACCTTTGGTCTCAGACATTAGACAGTGAGTTTTGGATTCCTGAGGCATTAATTACATGGTAGTTGTCCTGTAATTAGTTTGAAATCAGTCTCTTTGAGACACTTGTACTAAAGACCCATGTCATTAGAGAGTATCCATGCAGTTGAATCATCACATTTTACGAGGGATCATTTTGTTGTTTGGCCTCCAGTGGTGACTGTTGCCCCATTCAATGTTTGCAGATTCTCATCAGCTCACACTGAAAAACCAGTATCATCAGTAGTCAGAAATACACTTCTCCCTGCATTACCCCTCCTACCATGCCCACTCTCACCCACAACTGATTATTGGCCAAGACTTCTAAAACTGTTCACTGATGTCCTCTTACCCAGAGGTGGAACTGAAAATGTCATTTTTTTTATATTCCACCCCTCAGACAACCTGCAAGAATAAGATGCTTTAAAAGGACAAGATACAAGGAATCTAATTTTTTTTTTTTTTACTTTATTCACTGCAATCAAACCAAATTATCTAATGAACACCATTTTAAATAATCAGATTTGCTTTTCCCCATTAATATAACTTGTTTACTATGTAAACAAGTGCCAACAAGGGCTAATAGGGTTGTGTCACACAAAATCAGAATCAAATACCACTTCTCCAACAAAGGAAGAATAACTTGTGAAGAATTTTACATCTTTGTATTTCGGTGCACTTTGACAAAAAATAGCATAAGTGTTCTCAGCCATACTTCACCTAACAAGGAACTGAAGCGCAAAAGGGTCACCAGGTGTGTTCCATGTAGAGCTGGAAGCACAAAGAACAGCTCCTCTAAATGTTAGCCCTCTGCGTATGTTTTTCTTTCCCCTTACTTTTCTCCCTTTGTATTAGAAATTCTGCTGTCAATGACTCTCATGATTGACCACATCATACTACAAAGTCAATAGAGTGAAAACTAAACAACTGCTGAAAATAAATTGTTTCTTTCAAAAGTGAGACTATTCTACAGTCTTTGTTTCTTCTTTTTGTTTTAAATTACTTTTTATTTTTTCAGCAACTAACACAGGCTTTGATTAAGATTTTCTTTGTTAAAGAATCCACATTTGCACTCCTGCTGTTCTTTTGACAAAGAAATGAATACCTATCCTCTGAGATATCCAGGAAATCACTGGGAAAACCATAACAGAGCAGACTTGGAATTTCTTAAATTTCTAAGTAAAAATCAAAGACCAAAAAAAAAAAATCAATATGCTTTATAGAACATAAAGCAGCAAAGAAGACCTATGCCAATGCTTAAAATAAATTTTTTCAAATCTTCCTTAAAAAAGTGGGGGGGAGTGGGGGGAGTAGGGGGAGCATCATTAAGCTGGATTCCATGGAAAGAGAGTTGTTGTGCTTTGGGGGTTTTTTGGTTTGGACTATTTTTTTTAAGAGCTAAAAGAAATTCCAAGGCTTACACTTGCCTTGGAGCCTCAATGCCAATTTTTGTGGTTTTTACAACCACAGTTTCTTTTTTCTTTTTTTTTTTTTGAGAGAGGGAGGAGTTGTTTGTTTGTTTTTCTAAAGTATTTCTCTCTTTCCCATTGTCATGTATGATACTCACGCACTAAACAAGGGAAACTAACACCAAAGGGCATACAGACAAACTGCCTATTTAAACCAAATGGCATTTTCCCTTCTTCATCACTGAAGTCTAAAGGCTCTAACCAGCAGGACTGTTAAACTGAGAATGGCATTTCACCTCTCTTCCCAAACTGATACTGAAGTCCTGCAGGACCTCAAGTCCTCCACCACTTTCTTTTCTAGGCTATTAGAGAGTCATCATTTCCAAGATGGAATTCTACCCAAAATACACATGGATGTACAAGAGAAACAGGATGAGGGTACAAAATACAGTACTTTTTCCTTCCTCCTTTCCTCACACTTACAATTAGGTTACTGTTACAGGTACTATGTCTACTATGAAGGAGAATGTGTAAATTATCACTGTCATATTATAAGTACTTTGCCCACTATTGGCTGGCACCAAACAAAGGAAAAGAATCTGCAGGCACAAACCTTCTCTGCATCCAACTTGAAAAGATTTATGGGGGTAGTCAAGGGAAATCCAGGTTCAAACACTGACACTGTGAACTGCTTCATCCACTGTCCTGGGCAGCTTCAACATTCATGAGTTCTATCTTAAAAACCTGTGTGAAGAAAGAGCAAAGGTTTGGGTTTTTCTGATTGCTGCAGGCTTCTGCTAATTTGCTATACTGTGGTTTACGTTATGGTAGGAGAAAGAGAACATCCTTTGCTGATTATGATGCTCATGATTTTGCAATCTTGTTTGAAGTTTTAAATAAATAACAGCTTCTTAACAGTAGCTTGAAATAAACAGTGACATTATCCCTGGAGTGTGTACAGTATTTCTTGGTTTTGGTGGAGGGTTTTGGCAAGGGGAAGGAGATGAGAGCAAGATATTTCCCTCTGCCATTTTTCTTCTTGCACACTGCTAGAAAATCTAGTCTTACCTGTCAACATCCCCAAGGTTATAGAGATTGCTCCCTTCTATTTCCCAATTATCTCAATGAACCCAAAGTTCTCCCCAAATAAAAGGGAGACAAAAAAAAAGCTTCAGAGATACCCCTGCTTCAGTCATGGGACCAACCTGGAATCATTGCCTGCAATGTCTTTGGAGACAAACAACCTTTAAGACATCCATCCTTCCCAAAGGCCAACATAGGGACAGTCAATTCCCTACCATGCTGTGCAGATTGCCTGTGATTCAGACTTGCTTGAGACAGTCTGCACTGTTCTGACAAGCAACATACCACAAGGGAAAAACTGAGTTGTTGATGGTTCCTAGTGACTAAGTTTTGACATTAATAAAGCATTTTACAGTTTCTTGGGGTTTCTTTCCAAAGTATTTGACTACTTTCTGTTTAAATTATAACACCACCATAGAAGTCATTCAGGCCAATTCAACTGATGTTCACTACATCACAACCGACAATCGGCAGGGGTGTTAGTTTCCCCTCTGCATTCTAAGGGCTGCTCATGCTTTTCATAGTTAAGTCAAGAAGAACAGTTTAGAAAGAATTAGTTGGTTTAAGACTTGTTGTTTACTTGTTAAACCCATGAAAAATTTATTGCTCTAATAAAAACTGAGTAAAAATAAATAAAAGGAGCATTAAACTAAAGGAACTTAAGCTGACAAAGTTGACTAACCTGATCTCTCCTATGACAAGGTGACCCATTTGTAGATGAGGGAAGGCTGTAGATGTTGCCTACCTAGACTTTAGTAAAGCCTTTGACATTATTTCCCACAGGATTGGCCTGGAGAAACTGCCTGCCCATACTGGCATATTGGACTGGCATACTCTTTACTGGGTAATAAACTGAATGGATGGCTGGTCCCAGAGAGTGGTGGTGACTGGATTTAAATCCAGTGCAGCCAGTCACCAGTGGTTTTCCCCTGGGCTCAGTGTTGGTGCCAGTCCTGTTTAATAACTTTATCAATGAGGGGACCAAGGGCACCCTCCGTCTGCAGATGACACCAAGGTGGGCAGCAGTGTGATCTGATGGAGGGCAGGAGGATTCTGCAGAGGGATATAGACAGGCTGGATTGATGGCCCAAGGCCAGTGGTGTGAGAGTCAACAAGGCCAAGTTCTGGGTCCTACCCTTAGGTCACAACAACCCCTGCAGTGCTACAGGCTCGGGACAGAGTGGCTGGGAAGCTGCCCAGCAGAAAAGGACCTGGGGGTGCTGGTTGACAGCAGCTGAACATGACCCAGGTGGCCAAAAAGGCCAATGGCACCTGGCCTGTATCAGCAATAGTGTGGCCAGCAGGACGAGGGCAGTGACCATCCCCTCCCATACTCAACACTGGTGAGGCCACACCTCAAATTCCATGCTTAATTTTGGATCCCTCATTGCAAGAAAGGCATTTAGGAGCTGGAACTTGTCCAGAGAAGGGCAATGGAGTTGGAGCAGGGTCTGGAGCACAAGTCTGATGAGGAGAAGCTGAGGGTTGTGGGGATGTTTAGTCTGGAGAAAAGAAGATTCAGGAAGGACCTTATTGCTGTCTACAACTACCTGAAAGGAAGCTGTAGCCGGGTGTGGGATCGGCCTCTTCTCCCAGGTAAAAGAGATAGGACAAGAGGAAATAGCCTCAAGTTGTACCAGTGGGGGATTAGATTGGATATTAGGAAAAATCTCTTCACAGAAAGGGTTGTCAAGCATTGAAACAGGCTGCTCAGGGAAGTGGTGGAGTCATCATCCCTGGAAGTATTGAAAAGACATGTAGGTGTGGTACTTAGGGACAACCAACCTAGCAGTGCTGGGTTAACATTTGGGCTCAATGATCTTCCGGTTTTTTTCCAATCTAAACAATTTTATGACTCTTATTATAAACCAGCACAAATGCAAAGGCTTTGCAAGTCCTGAGGAAAGGGTGGTTTTCTTTTGTATTTTACAGTATTTCTAAAATTTCTTGAATATAAGCAATGTGTTTTACTCTGCAACATCATACCCTTTGTTCCACAGTTTGAAAAAACAAATTGTCCTTTTAGCCATTGCTTTTCCAGACCACGGGAAAACACCAGCAGTGAATTTAAGATGCATATTCCTGAAGAAGTATACATGTTATGATCTCAAGTGTGCTACTGCTTGAGAGCTTGATTACACACTTTATGACTGTTTGTGGAAAGAGTGACATTTTCCTCTAAAGATGAGGATTTACTATGAGTGAAAGGGGTTGACTTGCAGCAGTTTACCCAAAACAGAAGTTCATTATCATGGCATTGAAAGGCTAAAAATAGACATTTTAGAGAAGAAAAATAAGAACCATACTCTTCCCATTTCTCTCTCCCGTTATCACTCATTCCCATCTTCTGTAACATCTTGCCATCTGTATTCAAGTTCCTGTTAACTCCCTTTCTTCAGAAAACCAGCTTCTCAACTCATCAGTGTTTCTAATTTATGTCTTCTATCTTTTCTTTCTTCCTCTCAGCATCCTTTGCCCACTGCTTCTCTTCTCAATATCTCACCTCCACATTTCTTGTGATACTGCCTTTGGATTTCAGGCTCCTGAATCAGTTTGGTCTTAGCATTAGAGAGGTTTTATCACCAGGTGAGCATTTGTCAGGGTAGCAAAAAAACCACTAAACCTGGGCATAAAAGCATCTATTATTTACAAAAACACAAAGTTCACCTCTAGGTAACATTCCTATTACAAAGACCTGGAGTTTGGTTCTACAGCAAGGAATGAGAAAACATGGAGTGAAATTGTCATCTCATATCTTTGAAACAAGGACATTTTTCTGGGTTCCCTGCAGCATAGCCTGATCTTGAGCTTAGCTCTGTTATTTTTAGAGCACATATTTTTCATCAGCTGAACAGTAGTGATCCCCAGTCATGCTAAGCATTATCTAATCCTAATTGTACTCCATTTTTCTTATATTTTGAATACTTACCTACATTTTTGCAGGATTTCTCCAGAAGCTCCTGCTGAAGTTGTGAGTAATCCCACTACCATTCTTTCCCAGATGTTCAGATGACTGTCTCTCAGAGAACCCACAACTCTGTTGTGAGAGATTTTGTTAGAGTGCTTCCACATTCCTTTTCAACTTCTTTTACATACCCTGTCCCATTGAAATTACATTATGGGCATAGAAAGGGTAAGAAACAAATACCAAAGGCAACAACACAGCACCAGGCAGTCCAACCTGTAAGGAACAATTGCTACAGACCTAGTTTTTGCTAAGATTTTCTTTAGCCACCCCAAAAACTAAAAAGAAAGGTTTTAGGGTCTAGAGTAAGACTACATATTTGTTAGTAGCTGGTTACAGGAAATTCGTTTCAAGCAGTAGGAGCAGCAGAAAGAAAAGCACAAAGGCAATTGCTTGAAATAAAAAACTAGAAATGAAGGTTGGCTTCAGTTGCAAACTGGAAGGCCAGCTTGGAGATAACATCTGAAGGTGAAGCTGAAAATACAAAAGACCACAAAACCAAAGGAAAATAGTTCACATTTGTTAGGAGACATCTGGATGATTGTGGATAAAGGAGAATGGCTGATCTTAGATAATTCTATGAAGAAAAGCACGAAGATCTGAAAGTGATGACTTAGAAGAAAACTTCTGTTGGATATGACTTTCCAGGTCAAAGGTCGGAACAGTAGGAAATATGGTGATCAAGCAAGAATGTATTAGAAAAGACTTGGGTGAAAAATTAAAAAGCCCAAGTTTGGCCATGGACTTGTGCTGGCGGCTAATACAGTCAGGAATTTCTAGATGCAGGAATTTCTAGATGCAGGCTAACATATTTGTTATCAGCTCTGGTAGATGAAAATAAGCATGTTAATTGTCAGGGGAAAAAAAGCAGAAATTAAATTTAACCCTGCATAAGGAATAGGTCCTTCTAATTTCAGTCTATTAGTTTATAACATTCTTTCGCCCTCCTTGTAAAATATCTAACTTCTATTCTATGACTGTCACAATTGCTACATTTGTTTCATGACAATGCCAAAAAGAAATGAAAAAGATTAATGAAAAGAATGGTCAGTGGAATCAGTAAGAGGGATTTTGCAAATGAGAAGCAAGGCATATACTGGCAGAGATCCATTGATTCTAACGGAAACCTGCCTTATCTGTGTCCAAGCATCAATTTCTTTCTGTTTCCAAATAAATGAAGTATTTCTGATCCACAGGTTGCCTCTCATATTTACAGTATTCATAAAAATGTTTGATACCCTGGTTTTCTCTATGTCTAGATATGTATGGCAAGCCACAGGTGTCTTACAGATGATAAATGGACAGATGGAAGGTATCTGGAAAAACTGGACAGCTCCAGAGGATTTCAGCTGTTCCTGTTCTTTTCCTCTCTTCAAAATATCTGCCAGGATGTATGGTAGAAAACAGAAGATGCTCCTGGTAATGGGCAAAGATAGTGAACCATCTGGGAAAAAACTGTTTTGTCTTTTTTTTTTCCTCTTTAACATGTACATATTAAGAGATCAAAAAGTGCTCCACATAAACTGAAGAGAACCAATTATAGTATACATGGTTCTGGTGTTGTATCTCTCCAAACAGTTGTAAAGCTAGTTTTTCTTGCAGTATTGGCATTTTGAAGATATTGCCTTATGAATGATCAATAGAACAATGGGGAACTAAACTGAGATATTCTGTTTTACCCGTGGTTTACTGAACAGAGAGAATATGTTTCCCTTCAATTTAAATAATAAGGTTCTCCTACTAAAATAATCCAACTGACCAATGAGTTAACTGAAGATTAAATTTAATTTGTCTTTCAAAATTAATGGCCTAGTCCCATGCACATCCAAGCAGTGGCTTGGAAAGAAACACAGTTGAACCATATATTTTGAACCAAACACAAAAACTGTCAAAAGTATCTGCCAAATCAAAAGCACCTACTAAACAATAAGTATTATGACAGAGTGCTTTGCAAGAATTTATGAACAACATGAATCCGCTACTCCACAATCCTGCATGTTATACAGTTGTCTACATCTGTGCAAAAAGATTGCAAAATGTACAGATAAGATCACTTTGCACTGATGCCAATTACTATACAACATGTAAAGCATCAAAAAATCAAGCCTTGTGTCTCCCAGTCACCCAACATGGATAACCAGTGGTGTTTACTCATTGACTGTTCTCCCTAAAACTTAAATATATTTGTAAGACTGCTATATGAAAAACACATTCCCCAATGGCATAATACTTTAAAAGACTCAACAAATAAATTAATTTAGCATGTTATGAAAGAATTAAACAATACCAACATATTTTTACTGTTCCCATGAGAACTACTATTTTCTTATAGTCCTGCTCTTTGCCTCTTGCCAAAAGTCAAGATGGCCCCAGAGAAAGCCAGGATAAACCTGCTAGTCATTTACGTGAATGGCAATTGCCATTTCTGAGCTTACATCTGGTAGAGGCCACCTTCCTAAAAAGGACAAGACAGGGTGACATTTCTTCTGACACCAAGTCCTCTGGTAGTTAACTACAAACACATTTCCACCTTGTTTCAATACTGTTTTAACTAGCGGAAGCAAAGTATTAATATTTTTAAAAATGTATTTCCTTAATAAGATTAAAATTCTTCTGTGATTGTTCCGGCATTTAAAATTATAATAGCAAAATTTTTTTTTTAAGGGTTTTGTTCCACACAATCATGCAAGATAATAAAATGTGATTGTACGACTTAACCAATATTGTGACATGTCACTTAGTTAAAAGAATTGGCATACTTAGAGATAAATTCTTAAATACTTAATCAGAAGTTCTAAGATATACCAGATAACATGATTCATCTTCTTACTGGTATTTTCAGAAATGCCTGTTGGTTTCTATGGTCCAGAAAGGAAGTTTTCAATAAGCTGCTCTTGGCCCTTTGCAAACTCCCTCATCCTGAGTCCCAGGTCACAGTGCCACTGAAGAAGAGACCCATTTGCTCTGAGCGAGACATATTGCTCTGAGAAAACAGATCTTTGGACATATTGAAATAATTTTTACAAATTCTGAAGCCATCAGAGTCAACAGCAAAATCATCATTGACTTTAACAGGGCCTAGATTTGTCCCAAAAGTCTCTTCATTGCACAGAAACTTTGTTGGCTGACCACAGGTGATTTCTGTGAGACAGCCACCTTGCCTACCGTGGTCTGAATGGCCAACACACAAGGCAGTTCACTCACAGGTAAGTGAAATTCTAACATTTCTAATTGTATGCACTGCTTGAAACAGGGGTAATTTGACTTAAACAGGCAGAAATTAGCTGGATTTGGATTTTGTAACATGTGAGGAAAGGGCCATGAGTCCATGAGGGAAGTATGCTACAATATGATTCCCCCTCCCTTATCTACTCAGCACGTATACATCAACCAAATGTCACAGTGGCATCCCATAAGTACACAGTGAAATGTGAATTATCTTATGGAAATGCTGGTTGCAAACACATTTGTACTTTGTTCTCTAATTCACTTCAGTTTGCCTGTTGTGTTGTTGAGAAGATAGCCTTGACACAATAGTTAAACTTTTACTCAGCGTAATTCTGGCAAATAAAGGGCCTGATACATTTTTTTTCTTTTTTTAACTGGAGACAATGTTAGAGCTACATTTGTAATACACTTTATTACAAACTAATCACAGAACCACAGGAAATGTACTGTTCATTGCTCATGGCATCCTGAAACTATGAATACTACACTTTCTTACTTTGATTAGAGACAACAGTTGTTTTTGCAGCCCAACACACAATGGTAGGAGGGAGGTAGGAAATGAAAGCATACTGAAAACATATTACTAATACACTGTGATTGCATACACATCCTGTAGCTGTTGTGAACAGCCTGGTAATAAATTTTAATGTGATTAATGTCTTTTTAAAGGGATTTTGGCATTCAGTTTACTGAATATACAATAATGACCAGAACTAAGTGCATGAATAGGGAGAATATCATCACAGAAAGACATGGAAATCTACAATTTCAATTTGAAATATCACTACAAGACAAAGTCAGTAATAGCAGTATGTGTATTTCCTATGCAAGATGTATATGATGTGGTTAGAAGCAAAACAAGAATATTTACATTTAGAACAAAAGTTACATACTTTGAGCTACACAATCACTGAAGGACTTTTCTTTGCAAAAGTAACTCCTACCTTCAAAAAAAAAAAAAAGTTAAAACTGGCTTATTAGCAGCTAAGTTCATTTGAGCTTGTATGTTTTACTTTTTAGATCTTGTCTTTTGAGCTTGCATAGATGTAAACCCTCAGGTATTTACAGCACTAGAGAACTCACGGAAAAAAATCAGTAATCCATATATATTTTTTTTCAAATATGAAAGAAGCACAGAAATGCAAGATATTTACACCAAATGGGCACAGGATAAAAAACTGAATGTATTCAATACATCTGAGTGCCAACCCTCTCGCAAATATTACTTTTCTACAGAAACAATAACAGAAGAATAGAGAAAGTGCTATGAGTGCAGTTGGAGAAAAGGCAGAAAATTTATTATGTTTCAAAAACATGAACATCTTTCACTGGACACAATATAATTAATGTATGCCATGTTCTTGAATGCACTCTTTTGAGGCACTGGAGGCTATTTCTGCCTCAGAGGAAACAGAAATCAAGATCGATGCAACAGTACGGTAATCCACAAATTAGTAAAATCTGAGCACAAACAACTTGATAAACACAGCACCATGGCATCTTACAGAGCCAGGAAAACATCTGCATGTGAAAAAACCATGCAAGACATGATACTGCCCTTTAATAAACACTTGGGAAAGCTATGTGATACACCAAAGCTCTAATAATTTCTTAGAAATGAACCTTCTGAGTGTTTTGTACTCAGAAGCACTAGCAACTGCAAATGTGGCTGGATACATAAATGCCTACCTTATGGGTAGGTTCTCTACTGTTGCAAAAACTAGAGCGAAGCATAGCACAAATCTATCTGAAATAATTTTTAATAAATTTTAATAATATGAGCAATTATATATATATCTGAATATTTTGGAAATCAGGATAGCTTTGGCATTTCTGAACCACAAAAAATAATTTCCTTTGCATCAGCCTAATCAGACAGCCTTTAAGCAGGCAAAATCTAAACAGATAAAATAATAAATTAAAAAAACAAGGACATTATGGTGTTGAATTTAGTGACCTGAGCATGGAAATCCCCATTAAAAGAAAGTTTGTCACCAGATTTGACAAGATGATGGTTACTAAGCACAGAATTAAATATTTTGGGCATTCACTGGAAGACTGTTCTTTTCAACAGTGGCTGCATTTTTGTTATTAATTCAACAATCCAACCACAGAAAAAGTAAACTATTTAAAGTATTCTTTTGAAAAACGGCATCAGAGAAGAAAGATGTACTAATTACTGAACATTTCTGCCTCATCCATAGATGTGGCTCCATGGTTGAATCCAGCCAGGCACAAGGAAAAGTAAAGAGCACAAATTAAATACACGCAGGAGAGCTGGGCTTGGCTTCGTGCCCACCCTCATCATAGTCAAACTTCATTTCCAAGATGCACCATAACACTTTCCTCTTAAGCTTCCTCTGGGTCACAATGACCTTTGTTAAACGTTATAACAAGTGATAAAATGAAGACTGGGAGTACATTTGTTTCACAGTTACAATTGAAAGGAACCAGAGGATCTGAACCAGATTGCAGATAAATATAATATATTGCTCAGCTACTTTTCTCTTTGTTCCAGATGTGGGATTTGTTACTAATTATAACAGAATGCAAGCTGTATTTTGGAAAGACTAAAACCAAAACATTACAGAATGCAGAAGCACCATCTATCAATTTTCTAAAAGGAAATTGCACCTGCCTGCAATCTTGTCCTCATTTGACTGAGCCCTCTGAGAAGCACAATGATTTAATACAACAGCTCTTCACATTTGAAGGGTGTAGTTCAGCTCTGGCTTCGCAGAAATGAGTCTTAAGAGTGCAAATTTAGCAGGTAGCAAAAGTTTATGCATGAAAAAAAAATACAGAAAAACTCTCTTCATGTAAGTTCATATATCAGTGTAATTCACAGATTGTGCACTGCCACTTCCCTGGGACTGACCTACATCAGTTGTATTTTCAGTCTTGCAGCTCTCTCAGGCAAAGTGGGCAGCATACCCACTGCTTTGCATCAGTGCCATCCTTCTCACACTTTCAAAAACACTGACCCCCTAAATTCTTATAAAAAAGTATGGGATTTTAGCCATTTAGCTGTAGTCCTGAGTACTGGCCCTGACCAATGCAAAAGTACACAGTTATTTAAAGTTACTCTGTTAAAATGTTCCGGTTTATCTTCAAGCAAAAATGTGAAGCAAAGCTTTGTTTTTATTTGCTCTTTCCAAAAGACAAAGATAAAGGATGTAGTAAAAATGTAGTAAAAATAATTTTACTGGAAACAAGGCCTGCCATTCACAACATCCCAATTTCAGGAAAAGGGAGACAGGTGACAGGCAAAAACTCGTTTCATTTGTTGTTACTGTGGACACTGTTACGACTTTCATTCTTATCTGGTCTCAGCTTTCAACGTTTTCTGATGATTTAACACAGTCCTTACCCAAGCAAAATTTACATGGGGTTCAGTAACATTTTTGTGAGAGCAGAATTAAGTAAAACAAGGAAGAGCTGCACATGCAGATGATGATGGTCCAGCAGCTGGGGTACACTCGGAGCCATCTGCTGTGATGAATGGGGCTATTTGTGCCCCAAGGAACTGTTCAAAAACCTGTGCTGGCAATTACTCCATATCCCCAAGTAAACTTCAAACGTACACATGCTGTCTCCAAAACACAGCAGGAACTACCCACAACACCAATACAGCTCAGTTCCTATCCATCACAACTGCCCTCCCGTTCTGTGCAGGGCTCACACCAGGACAGGACCTTCTATTTTGTGTCTCAGCATGTTGCCACTTTGCAGGGAGAAGTGCTGCACGCAAAATACTTGCAGGAACTCAGCAGGAGTGACTGCCTCATGCAGAGCCAAGAGACTGACTGACAGTGGGGCCCACTGAAGAGGGGCTTGCCAAGCTCTTTGCAGCAACCCACCTGTCCCTTTCTGCAGATGCAGAGGTGCAGACGGGTTCATGAGGAAATCTGGAGCCAGATTTTGAATTCCCATTATTCTTCAGACTGTGTCATTTTCCAAATTATTTACTGTGGAAAGAAACACACAGCTGATCACATATTAGGGCAAGCATTGTGCTGGATGTCTTACATAGAGCTACTTATTGGGGAGGCCACAAAGAGGCCTGCCAGAGGAAAGGACATGGGATTGATTTCATCCTACATGAGGCAGATCCTTGAACAGGAACTAGAGAATGAGACAGTAACTCCGAGAGAATCCAGAAGTCAACCTCAAGAGATCAGGTGACTGGTGGCATCATGTTCTGGTATGAGGCAAAGTCAGCCAGCTCTCACCAAACAAAAATCTCAGCAGGAACACACAGGCAGGAGCTCCTGCACTGAAAAACAAGACACCATATCCCATTAAGATACCACATGGGCAGAAGTTGCTGCATTATATAACGACAAGCTTGGCTCCTACCTCTCTGCATGGTAGGGATTCTCAGCTCCCAAGGAGCTCACAACTTGGAGGAGCTGTGAGATGTTGCCTCTGGCCATGGGTGTGGCTTTAGCACTGCCATAATTTCCTGGCTCATCTTTCTCTGTTGTCCATGTTAAGCGTTTTGAAGTGGCACTGCAACTTATTTCTAAGCGCAGTTGCCACTGATGCTGAACAGTGATCCATTGTTCCTATTGTTGCTTCCGCACTCAGTGGTTCATAAAAACAATGCTTAAGATGCAACTTCAGCACAGGGAGTCTCAAAACTGCCGAGTGTCAGAAGCTGGAAGAATCACTCTGTACTTGCCCTGCTTCTTATGCTTCTCCATGAGCACCTTCTGCTGGCTGCCATCAGGAAAGTTGTGCTGAGACCTTTGGTAAAAGCATGTATTGCTCTCCTTATACTCTTACACATTTCCCCCATCAACACTAATAGCTAAGGTTCAGTTCTTTTGACTGACAATGCTAATGTTCTTCGTCCCATTGTTTAAAAACTGCTTTCAGAGTGTAACACCTTGATTTTCCATGTCAGCATCCTTCCCAGACTGCAGTACATTGACTGAAGTAACCACGCCATGGGAGTGAAGCAATCTTTGCTTCATAAAGAAAAGACTGAAATAAATATTGGAACATATTGGTTTGGACATAACTGAAAAAAAAAAAAAACAAATACATCCCCCTCACCCCAGAAAAAAAAAGAAAAAGAAGAAAATCTGATCTGCATTCTGTCACCTCATGAGGATTTACAAATTCAACAATAGCAAGGGGGATTTTTGAAGAAGGGGAAAATTAGCAAAGATAACTTTTACCAGCATTTTCCAGCTTTTGATAAAATCTCAAATGGGTGTTTATTTAATTTTTTTCCCATTTTGAAATCCTAATTTCACCAGCTGTTTTCTTTCTCCCCATTGGAAAATGAGATAAATGTTTCAAAAACATAAGCAAGTGGCATTATTTTCTACCAACAGAATTCCCCATTTCACTAAGAAATTCTGAATCAGAGGGTTTCTGGTTTTTAAAAATAAAAATTTAAAAATCAGAAACTCTATATTTAAGAAACAAGTAAACAAGCACTTTTCAACAACCTTTGCTCATAAAAAGGTAAGAGTATGATACTATATGTGGAATAGAATAACTAATGATCAGAGTTGCACAGTAACTCTGAATTTTAAACATATGGCAGAAGAATATGTAGATTCCAAAGCAAAATAAAGCTTACTAAAATGACCTGATAATTTGGAAGGCAGAGACTTAAGATGAAAGAAATCAATGCCCAAAGGACTCAAATATTCACAACAGAAAATGTGAGGACTCTGGGGAAAAGCCTGTATGGTTTCTGAAGGGAATTTTTCTTTAAGCTATTTAATATAACAATTGTTCAATAGATGCTTGCCTTTCTCTTGAGTAAGAACTACTTCCAAAGGAAACAAAGTTCAATATGATTCAAAATATTTGTAAATTTATATATTTTGAACAAACAGAGGCATGTATTTACTAAGGAATGGGTAACTTATCTATAAGGAACAACTAATGAAATTTGCTGTACCATTTGTTATCACAATAAATAGCAATACTTGAATATAAAGCATATTCAAATGCTTTGTCACAGTATTTTTAACAATGTAACTGTAAACTGCAAATGTCACACCAAACTGACTGAAAAAGATATCTATTATTCCTGAACTAGAAAACAAAGTTAGTTTTAAAAAACACACAAAATAATGACAAATTGAATCTTAAATATTGAAATTCATAAATATTCCACATCCATTTAAGATTTTTTTAAACAATAAGATTTGTAAGAAAGATACTTGCAAACAGATATTACATGTGAGATTATATTAACCAAAGATATCTCTGCATATTTAAATGCTTGCAGAGGTTTGTTTCTGGCTAACAATTCAAATCATACGTCATACCACAGTTTTGGATAAACAATGATCAAAACAGACTAGAAGAGCAATCATGAAAGGACTAAACAACACAGAAAAACGATAATGATGAAATGTTGATTTGCCCCTCTGTGGCAGATTAAGGAACCTGTACGGCGCGGATGTCACATTTTTTTAGCAACACATGTACCCAAATTTGCTTTTGGCAAACATTGCTTAACTGCTGCTGTTTTTCATGAAGTCAGTGAAGACTGAGTTAGATAATGAGTTGGCATGCACTTTTGAAATGTTTACTGTGTTCCTTAAAGTAAGGGGAACATGCTGGTTCTTAAACTAATTTGTTTTTTGTTGTTGGTTTCCCCCATCTCTCCCCCAGTATTCTGTTCTCCCTGTCTTTGGAATAAACAGAAAATTACTGAATCTTTTTATACTTTATTTTTTTCTCTTACAATTATACAACTGAAGAATCAGTAGTTTCCAAATGGCAAACAACTGAGCCATGTCAAGAGCCATGTTAATCTCATGTGTTCACTCCATTGTTAAAAATGAAGGAAGGGGGATGGGGAGGACAAAATAAAATCTGTCTATTCTGGCCTAAATGCAGGACATGAACCAGGAGACATTCCACAAACAATGTAGTCTTTTTCTTCTGGTGGGGGGAGGTGATGGGGAAGATGATGGTAGCAGGACTTTTGTGGAAGGAGAAGCTGTACCCATCTTGACAGTCAATACAGCATTCAGAAAGCTTACATGGTGGGAAGAATTTCCCACCCATTGTTAACTAGGAACTTGATTTGAAAATGCAGTTTTTAATTAAAATTGGCACTTCCAAGCTTCATGCTGGCATCCTCCATCTTGCTAAACACTGAGCTCATTTGTGGTTCCAGCAGTTTGCAAACGCAGTCTCGGAGGTGACAAACCATTTCCCATCCTGCCACCCTTCCTCAGTCCTTAGCCCCCATCTTATCATGAGTACATGGGAAATTTACTCCAGTAAGACAAAGCATGGACTGTAGGATGTGGCCTCATTTGGCTAGAATCCACAGATCCCAGTCTTTATTACTTTTAGGGAATTATTAACGGAACAGAATTCTTCAGAAATGTTTGGAGGAAAACAGGGTCAGTTATTTTTGAGGCTTCTACATGCTTCACTTCACTCAGACATCCAGAACCATCATTATGGATAGAGATCTTACTGCTTAGCTCACATTTCGTTCTCTTCCCACCTATGCTTCCAGACAACAGAATTCAGACAGAAATTCCAGAATGTTACCACCACCAACAAAAATTTCTCGGTAGATAAGATATAGAATTCATCTATCTGTTTCACATGGATGGACAAAATGGCTTATTTGTTCTGTTGATATAATGAATAGATTTGCATATGTAATGCATTCTGACTTGAGGGATCTCAAATGAAAATTCAATTTACAGGTCTGTTGAAGAAACTAGCAAAATATCTTCATAATGTCTGCATTAAGAGATCACAAATTATTTAGGACCTTTTTCTAAATAGTCCTTTGGGGGAAAAATATTTTTTTAAAGTCTATTTTTCTAGCTGTGCATATTCTAAGATGTTGAAGAACAAGCTGGGAGGGTAGTTTTTCTGGTTTTTAAATTTTATTTGGATTGATGTCTTTACAATGTCTAACATTGTTAGGTTCACTACAAAGGATTTCACTTCATCTTACAGTAAAAGAAAAATATTATGCAAATTGCATAAAGGACTTCACAAGACTATCCAGTTCATGTGAATACTAGCAAGCAAAGCAAGCTGTTGTTGGCTTTTGAAAAATCTGTCAACAATTAAGCTCATCAAAAGGAAATTCATAAGCAGATTTAGCAGAAACGTTTCACAAAGCCTGAGCCCTGTAAGGTACATTCATGTATTTAGTTCAGTTAAAGTTCTATTCAAGAATTAAAGTAATTACCAAAGATTCATATATTTGTACTAAAAGCTTGCCGAATGTACAAATCCAAATATAGAAAGAACCTCAAGATTTCTAAATTACTGCAATTTGGAGTCATTTGCAGAATGATTTTCCAACAGGAATAAATCAGTGTTCCAAGCCTTCTCACATTATTCTGAGAAATATCATCTTTCAAAAAGTAGTAAAAAGAAAAAGAAAGATATCTAACACCTACGCTCAGTGTCCATTTACCAACATACATCTTATGTACTTCTGTAAAACAAAACCCAAATCTTCATTACTGCACTTAGAACATTCTATAGTCTTCATTTAAGCCAGAGGACAAGGTTTTAAGAGGGTTCCACAGAACATGAGAGTTCCTCAGTCCTGACACCAAAGAAAGTAATCCAACAAAACAGTGTGTCTGCACTGCAAACTGTGTCGCCATCTCCCAAAATCCTGTTACACAGCACACAGAGCCTTGCAAAAAAACAGGAGTTCTTTTGTCTTGTGACTTGTCCAAACCATGCTTAGCAATCTAGACAAGTCTCTTCAGGAAACTACAGGCTTCATTATGGAAATTCTCTCTTCACTGCATGTTAATTTGATTATTTTTATTCAGAATTTTGCACGTATACACCACTTGACCAGATCTGACTCATCACACTTGCCCTGTGTTTAGGATTTTATTCTAGCTTCTTCCAGTAATGAATTTGTGTTGATTTTGTAAGATCCTGTTCGTGACCTTAAAGCTAGTTCATAGGGTCAGACCTTTCATTTTTCTGTGTTCAGCTATTACTTTCTGCCACTGCTCTTCCACTATTCAACCTCCAGTCTTACAGGAATAGGACTTGGCTGATACTTATTTTTGCGAAATTCTTTGCTTTCTGATCTCAGGAATTTTGTAACTCTGTGCTTCAGAGTGTCTGATTAAATCTGTATTAGGATTCTGTCCTTAATCTAGAGTTCAGCAAATGTTTCAGCTTTGGTCTGAGGCAACTTAAAAGAACAACACTAAAAACATTTACATTTTATTGGGAAAAATCTATTGGGGAGCAACTTCTACACTCTCTTTCCACATTTGTAGATGACACTTACTCATTGGCTATGTTTTTTTTCCTTTTACACATGAGCACCATGCAGATATTGCCAGAAGAAAAATCAATGTTGAAGCGAATTCAAGGTTGCACGACTGTACTAGAAGTTTCAAAACTCAGTAGCAATGGTGCCATTTCTCCCCAAACAAATAGTCCAATACATAACTTTATTTGACTGAGTCCAAATATTAAGATAGAAGTCATATAGGTGTGAAATAAGCAATTTCCATCCCATCCTGAAAAAATACTACACACGAGCTGCAAAGCCATGATTAATCACAATACTGTTCATCGTTCCAAATCAGATTCAGTGATTTTTATAGACATCTGTTTTCTTTCACATTTACCACATACATGGATGTAGTGTCACTATTACAGAGATTTGACTCATCGAAAAACATCACAAGTCAACCACTAAATCAGTGAGGAATATGCAGCCCATCAGAAGCCATGAATAATATAAGATCCATATGGGCTTGGGTAGAATTACCAAATTTGCCAGGCCATCAGGCTTTTTTCACCCTGCCTTGCTGGAGATGAGGTGGTGCTCAGCAAGCAAGCCTTCTGAGCAGCCAGCAGCCACAAAGCTCATGGAAGCTGGTGGACATAACTATCTTCTACTCAGTCTAAGTGAGGGAGCAAGAAACTACTCCTTTTGTTTAGCAATAAATATAACAATAGAAGCTACAGGCTAAAGCACGAATCAGCATGACAGGGTTGGAGGAGGAACTGGGCGGTACAGCCTGAGGGATCTCCCCCAGAGTCAAACGCAGAAGCAGGAGTTGGACTTTGCTTGTTATAATAACTACTTCTTGTCAGAAGGAAAAAACGTGCAGGAACATAAGAAGACTGTCCAGAGAGGGGGTTGCAGAGACTAGTGAACACAGCAGTACCACCCTCAAAGAAAAGCAGAAAGCTTTTGGGGAAAAGTGATAGCTGATGAAGGACTGACCGTGGTTGGGACTAGGGACACTACAGCCACTGTGCTGGCCTCAGCAGGGAAGTGCTGTGTTAGAGCCAGCAGTACTATAGCCAGTGGAGCTGCTGCTCCAGCCTCCAGAGTGCCAGCCGTTCTCTTCTGCCATGACAGAGGGCCTGGGCTGCAAAAGTGGGACACCAAAGACCCAGGTAATTCACACCTGACTGTTCCTGCCACACTTCTCCTGCCATGATACCACCCTGTACTATACAAGAGGATGGAGGCAGGCTCTGCTCAGCAGTGCCAAGCAAAAGGACAAGAGGCAATGGGCAGAAACTGAAGCACAAGAGGTTCCACCCAAACATAAGGAAGAACTTCTTTACTGTGTTGGACAGATTGACCAGAGAGGGTGTGGAATTTCCTTCCCTGGAGATATTCAAAAGCTGTCTGGACACAATCCTGAATAATGTGCTGCAGGGCACCCTGCTTGAGCAGGGAGGTTGGACTAGATGACCTCCAGTGGTCCTTTCCAACCTTACTGGGTTATACTTCTTGGCCCAAAAATGTTCTCACACCAGGAGGAGGAGTTGGCACCAAGCATATGCTTCCATTGGAACTGCTCATCTGGCTTCAAGTCTGCATTCAAAGTGGGAACTTCACCCTTGGAGTACTCTCCTCGAGAGAGAGAGCATGGTTATTACCAGCTCCAAGGCAACCAGCTGGCACATACCAGCAGGGGATACCTGTGTACATCCTACTTTGGGGCATCATATCCCCCATGTCCCTTCGGGAGTCTAGCTGTTATTTCACAATTCGTGCTTGAAGCAATTGAAAGACTCTCACTGACTTCACTAGATTAAATCAGATATTTAAAACAAATTCATAATGGAGAACGACTGACTAAAGGCTGCAGGATTTAACAAGTATTTTTATGAGGGAATGCAAAATTGCTACCTGTTGCATACCAAAACGCATACCTGAGAAGCATAAAAGTAACAAACAAACTTCAGGCTCCAAACCCCTACTTTATCTCTGAATTCAGGTATTTTAACCCAAGAGACAGAAAACAAATCTCAATTTCTTTTCTCTAGTTTTTCCTGCTGACTTTTCTCTGAATTTTTCTACTATGCATCCCACGCTACAGTACCTCGCTCTGCCCCCAGTCAAGTATAGTGTTAGACACCTAATTTTAAATTGTTACATTTGTGATTCTTTACTGCCATAAGTTTCTTTCCAAATCAATTAGGTTTATGTACTTATACTAGTACAACGGTATTCAATTTTTACAAAACACCTATCTGATATTTAAGCTGTGTGCAACTCTCGGCAGCCCACTGACACAGCAGGTTTGCAGAAAACTGTCTCCTCCTGCAGATCTTCTAAGAAGTATCTCACACTGAGCATATTATAGAAGAGCTTTGAACATCTTCTGAAAGCTAAGCAGTTATGAAGGAAAGGAAAAACACATTGGAGTAACTAAAGAACACAGAGAATGCAAGTAATTTGTGCTAAGGCAGTCAGGAAATCACAAGCCTAGAAAGGCCATGCAGAAAACTGTCTGTATTTTGCCAGTGCTACTGAACAATACCCTACTGCCTGGCTTTTTAAATAGTTTTTAACATTTAGCCCTTTTTAAATGTGTAATTGTGTTATGGATACTAATTTCCTCAGAACCAAGTATAATTATTCTTCTAAATATTTGGTCCATCTCTATTGTAAGCTCTTCTTAAGACAGCTACAAAATATTGCTAATATTTTTGAGTTAATAGTGTGTTTAGAAGGTCGTGTCAGGTTATTGCTGGGAGGATTAAAAGATTTTCTTTCCTCCAGAGCCCTTTGTTATAAGAAACCAAGGAAATTTAAAACAGGATTTATTCTTTCGAACCACGACAAACCAACAGAGTACCGTGGCAAGAGCATGAAGTAAGAGCACTCTGGGCCAGGAAATTCACAAAGACAGCTTTCTTCAAACTCAAAAGTTGAGTTGAAATTTTAAAGCTCTTAATGGTTCTACATTAAGGGCAGCAAAAGACAACTGGTTTCACAGTCATTCCCACTTACAAGTTCTCTTTCAAGAGTCTGGTACAATAAGTGGTAAGCTAGTGGCTGTCACTAACACGGGCAGACATTCCTGGCACATATAAGCTTCATTTGGTTCTTGTCAAGCCAAGCCCTGCTGGCTGCTCCCACTGCCACTAGCAGGAAGAAAGGATAGTGATGAGCATCATTTCAGTCAAGAAACAGGAAATATAGGCAGGAAGGAAGAAAAGAAAAAGAAGGACCCGGGAAAGTTTGGTCTCAGATGTCAAAACAAATCCACTGACAGACATAATGGATTTTCCCAACAGATGTTACTTAGAAACAAACAAGTCTCTCAAGCCTTAGGATCATGCCTGTAGGAAGTTTTAAGTCAGGTCTGCATCTTATAGGAGTGCTGTCATTATGTTAGTCGACTGTTAAGATAGAGTAATGATGATATCAGGGTGAATGGTAGGTCAATTGCAGTGGATGTGCCCTCTGACTTAGTTTAAAATTGGAATTCATCAGCCCTATGAAGTGATTGTGGATGTCCCAAAATCCATTGCCCAGAAGTAATTGATTTGGAGCATGTCAAAACCCAGCAAATCCTACCATTAGCAAGGCATTAGGCATCACGGTGGTTTCTTCTTAATCTTTTAGAATGATCTCTCAAATAGGCAGAACTTAGACCTCGCTTTCTACATGTACCTTATTCTGAAAAATTTCTACTCAGATATTTTTTCTCTCTGTCATTGAAGTTAATTTAGCATGACATTCACTTCTAAACATTGCATCAAACTGGTTTTTTGAGCAACTGAAAGCAAGAGCATTGGTCACATGCTCATCTTCTGCTGGAACTCAGCCTATAAATATTCTGACCATTTCCAAATGAATGTGTCATGCCATAATGGATATCCCGAAAAAGAACTAATGCAACAGCACCAACAGAAATATTTATATATAGTTTTTAAAGATTTCATCAACAGGTGGCTTTCATCTACTACACAGTATTGTTAGCTTAGCTGCTGCAACACTGTGAACAGATGTTTTTAAGCATCATCAATAGGGTTACTCTAGAATTTGCTCATCATAAATCAGCACACTGCAATGTCCTTTGTGGTGGGCAGTTAATATATCCTGTTTCCATCGGTTCATCTATATGATAGTTCACAGGAGGATGAATGAGATCACTTCTATTCGAGATGACAGCTTGATGCAGAATTTCAAGGCTTAGCCTAGCATGCCCTTACTCGAGGTCAGCCAGCAACCAGTCCCAGAAAACATGTTTGTTAGATGTAACTGAAAACAGTTTAGCACTTGCATTAAAGTAATAATTAAACATGAACAGTGTGCCTTGATGTTGTTTAAATGAATGACACATTCCATGCCCAAAGCAGTTTTCAACCCAGTTTTGTGACAGACAAAACACAATAACTGATCCAAGAAAGAATTAATGAAAAGAGTACCAAGAGGTTAAGCAGCTATCAGTCTGACTGAACCATATATTATGGTGTCACTCATATAAAATACCTCAAAAAAGAAGGTGGAGCTCAGTTGCACCCAGCATGCCTCCACTAAAACAGCTGGCACAAACAATCAGATGGGCTTGTTAGCAGCTTCCTCTTGAGAGCTGTTACATAAGCATGGGGACTGTAAACAAGAAAAAGAGAATGAAATGGAAAATAACTAGATAAAAATTCCAAGGAAAAACATTATTTATAGGTATCTACCTTTGTAATTCTAACCCGGACAGAAAAAGGAAACCTAAGTTTTTCGTCAACTGTGTAAACTCTGATTTAAAATAGCTTTTCACAGACATTTGATTACACAGTTTGTATCAGCTAGACATGTCCCAGAGACCCAGAGCAATTGATACTATTGACATCTCTATCCAGAAGTTTCCCTTCTCTCTCTAAATCATAACACCAAGCTGAGAACCCTAAGTCAAGTGACTCTAGATACACACCAAAATAAAGCCACTAGGGAGTAGGTGAGCACTTAGAGAAATTGACTTTTATTTTGGTTCCTAAGAGGAACTTTGCCCTTTTCTATATGAGCTGGAGGCAACTGCAAAAATGGGGCAGGAATGAACAGGTTAGGATACCCCATCACTTGGCCTATTTGAGTCATTAGAAATGCTCTATACTGTAAAAGAGTATCTGTTTCTCCACTTAAGAGTAATTGCATCCCAGTCTCTGATGTTTTCCTTTCCAAGTGACATTCCTGAGGTGCCCGTTGCCAGGAATACTCCACATGGGCTTTCCTAGTCTTAACAGTGCTTCCCAATTTAGCATCTGCAAATGAGGCTCCTCATTATACACAGAGTTTAGGCACTTTAATTCAGAAGAACTATACTAGAAGGACTACATTCAGCACTATAAAATTTATTTCTTATGTATCTAAGCTAAATTCAAAAGGGTACCTGGCCACAGAACTGCTTTGTATCTGGCCTGTGCCATGTGAGGGGACACTGGTTCACATGAACGAGAAGAGATGGCTCAGCCTCAGACAGCTGGTGAGGTTACTGTGCCCAAGTGTCCCCCTCACTCTCTCTGAGCTGATATTTGAGCTGTTCATAAACCAGCTGCTGAACCACTGGAGTTACTTAGCTCTTTAGGGTGGGGTAAACAGCTAGAGGTGATAACCACATTAGCTGTCTCAAGCTGGCAGCAACACATAAATCAATCAGAGGGCTCTAGGCACATTGAAATGGGATACACGGACACCAGCAAACTAAGCAGGAAGCTGCTTAAACCAGCCAGTAGGAAACACAAAGACAAGTGCAGTATAAGGTTGCACACACACACAGATACACACTCACAAATGGCTCAGTCTCAGCCTTGGTTTTGTGTTCTTCCTCTGCTGGGAGACTTTTAACCTATATCTTCCAGCAGAAAGTCAGCCACCAAGATGCCACAGCAGGTTCCCACTGTCCTGCCCACCGTCCAGACACACACACCTTTTTATTTTCTTCCTTTTTAAAAAATACTATTCCACTTTCTAGATGCCTATTAGTCTCAATGAACAGACCTACCTCTCCTTCCTCTCTAGTAAATATCCTAAGATAGATTTTCTAAAAACCATTCTTTTTCTTAACCCTCCAGATACTGCATAGGGAAAATTCAGCAGGAACATAAGCAGGAGGGCACCAAGTACAAAAATCCCATCCCTGGATAGTGTTATGTCATTCTCCTGGCAAAAAGATGTTTTAATTCACCAAAACAGGCAAAAAATCTCAACATCTCCTGACTGAAAGGTAAGAACCCTAAGGGATGCTTGATTCAACACCACAAAACAGGCCTTTCTCTGATGAAATTTTACATATTCTCTGCACACTTTTTTTTTCTGTAACCACAAGCAAGACAGAAAAGAGGATGAGAACACATTTCCCTCAGTTTAAAGATGTGGTCTGAACTCCACAGGGATTGATGTGGTCAGGACACAGGCAGGTGGCACAAACTTTCCTAGTGACTGGTAGATTCTATGGGTATTTCACTAGCAGAAACTAGCCCAGAAAGGATTGGCATAGAGGAAGAGAAGGTAGGTGGGAAGGCAGGTGAATGTCAGTGACACCTAGAGATATCCTAGGCACTATAAAGGCATTTAAATATAATTCCTCACATTAATCTAGCTCACTAGTTCTGGTGATTCAGTTGCCTGCACAAAGAATTGTGCAATTCTGCCAGAAAGCTGCATATCTGTGGAAACATATGGAGAATTTCAGCCATCACCTTATCTGCACTGATCATTTATTTTCTTGGGATAAAAGCAGCAGCTGTAATGGCAGGAAAGTGAAAATATTATGCCTGTTCATACATTCTTTTCATACAGTTTGGAGACCAGTTTCCCTATTCTTTATGCTCAGCACTGGCAGATAATGTGACTTCCCTGTAGAACCACATGCACTGTGTGTACAGGCTGTGTCCAACACTAACCTACAGAGCCATTCTAAGTACAAATACATAAAAGAGAAGTGTACTTAAAAATAGAGTCACAATCGTGTACTGTACTCAGCGTGCTTAAACAGTGCATATAATACAGTTCAGTGTAATAACCACTCACTACTCAGGTTTCTAACATGACAGAAGATACAGAATGGAACTACAATTCAGCCTGGAACTAATTCCAGAGTACAGCCAGTCTCATGCAATCCATAAAAATTCCTGTGTCAAAATGATGTGTCCCATTGTCCTGATGCCTTGATCAAGGTTTCTAAGTGTCTCATTTTTCTGACATCCTCCACATACAGTGAACATATGTTAAACTAACTGCACCTCCCCTGAAGTTCTGCTCAAGAATCTACTCTTTGCAATTTTTTAATCGCACATGTAGCAGTGAATGCTGTCCTTGTATAGCTAGTTCTCTTCTGTACAAATTAAAGAGACACTTGAAAAGGTAGTGAAAATGCAAACATTGTTGCAAAAATTCCCTTCGCCTGCAAACACCTTACCAAATTACATTCTTTACTTATCAGCCACTGATGAACTGACTACAGGAAAATAACAGTAACACCTAGCCCTCCTGTAAATAATCCTAAATCACAAAGCTCTCAATAATCATAGGTCTTCAGAAAATAAATTAACATCCCCTTGTTATGTACTTAATACTTCCACATTTTCACTCAGGTTTCCCATTGGAACTGAGATAATCAATTTTATTAAAAGGATTTTTTTAAAGTTTATTTTTCCATTTCCTTCAGTTATTTGGATGGGAGAATCAGAATGACGATTTACCAGAGCACATGGAATATAGGTAGAATGCACAAGTGCCCTGCATATTCATAAAGTCTCCACTAATCTTCCGAAAAGCCACTGACAGAATGAGAAAAACCAATCCATATTATAACACAGTAAACCTTCTCACAACTGTTAAGTAACCTCTGCACTCTTGGTGGGATATGGGTTCCTCCTTCCTCCAGCTGTAATCTCCAGCCAGCAGATGGTAGATGCTCTCAACCAGAAAAGCAGCCACGTGCACCTGTCAGGGGAGGAGCCTTGCCAGGGGATGTGTGCAATGCCACACCTGCCTGCCCCGGCTGGCGCACCAGCCCGCGGGGGATTGGATCCAGCAAGATAGGAATGCATGGCTAGAGACCTCCAGTTCTTAGAGACTGAATGCATATGAGGGCTATGATTTTTGAAGCCAAATTCTTATTAAAAACAATAGAAATTTGGGTGTACAAATCCCTTAGTCTGCGTCCAGCCAAAGCAATTCCTCTCCCCCCAGCCTCTAGCTGCTACCCATTGGTTAGCACTGCTGGTGCAATTTTTTAGAAGGATTTGTTGCACAAAGAGAGAGACTTATTAAAAACAGAAAAGAATGTGTTGTGCCTCTGTAGCCAGAATCATAGTTTAAAAATCTGTGCGCTGTATTTTCCTGAGTGCTCAAAAGATACAAAAGAGTTATAAACCCATAGGAACCATCTAAGCTCAAGTATATGGCTGGATTTCATCCTCAGCGATTCAAAGGAGGTATGTTTACTACTGCAGCTGGCACAGCATGCTTCCAGAAGAAACATTTTTATTTTTAAAAGTTTTCATTAGTTTTTTTTTTTCCTTTTTAAACACTTCTCTCCATTATTTATTGGTTCAGAGTGGTTGTGATTTGTTTTAGAATAACAGTCTAAAATGAAAATATTTTCATCTTATTTTATGATTGTTCTCTTTTGCTATAAATGACCACTGAGCTATCAGGCCAACACTGTTTAGATTCCCTGTCTTTCCACTTCACTCTATAGCTAGACTGACTAAAATACAAGAAGGATAGTCACCTTTTTTGAGCTAACAAGGTGTAATTCTTTTCTCTGTTCAAGGTGAAATTCACTGAGGAGAACCAGCGGCTTAGTGCATATTTGTGACCAGACCCTGAACTACTTGTACAACTATCTCTTCTATTAGTTTCTCTTTAAGTAATGTGAGTTCAGTTAGACATTTGTGATTTTGCCAGGAATGAAGGAGGGGAAATAAAGCAGCCCTTTAAAAACTTTCTCAAAGCCACTGGAGGACAAGTCAGCTGATGAGTATGTTTATTGCTCTTAAATAATTTGGGAAGAAAAGAGGAGCCATTTCAGTGTTGAGAAACCTGTCAGTGAATAGACCAGACACTAGGTAAATTGCTGTGTTTTCTTTTTATTTTTTTTCTGCTTTGCAGATGACTATCAAGGCAAGATTATTTTTTTTCTGTTACAATTATTTCTGAGATGAACAGAGACGTCCATTGTCAAACCAGTGTCCCAGGGTGTCAGCTGCCTGCCTGCCAGAAGCCCAAATCCGTGATATTACAAACATACTGCCAAGTTTCAGCCAGTGATCCAGCCATTGCCCAATGCTGCTCATAAGCACTAATAAAACTGTCAGGTGTGACTCAGACCAGACCAACCAGAAGTGGCTACTGGCTCTAGGGAAGGGCTGGGGAAACAGGGACACAGGAAGTATTCTGGACAACCTTCCTAATGGAGTTGAAAAATAAATCATGTCAGACCATTCTATTTTGCTCCATGTTTATGGCCCACAGGTTAAGGGAGAAACAGAAAATAGGATCTCAAGTTCAGAACGATTGTGACACAAGTTGCACAACATGCCTTCAGCATTTTAATCATGAAACCAGTAGAAGAAAGTTCTTCAAAATACACTGCCATACGATTCCTGTACAAAAACTGTATTATTGGCGCTTTGTTTTGAAAAGATTGACTAAAGCCCAGCTAGAAGCAGAATGGTGGAATATTAAGATACACTTCAAATTTGCAAGGCATCCAGCTGTGAAAGGTAGAAAAACGTTCACAGAACAGGTTGAAGGGGTTGTCAGTTAACCATTGGCTGTGAAACTGATGGGATGAAATAAAAAAGACAGGTTCTGCACTTCAGCAGGAAAATCAAATGAACAATTATAAAGTAGAAAAAAAGCAAGTTAGCTACAGTGTTGTAGGAAAATCTTTAATACAACCATGTGGAAACTATGTTAGAAGTATGATTCTCTTGCAAATATGGTTTTCTATGAGAGGGAACTAATCCACACCTTTTGGCACTTGTGATACCTCAAATCAAAGTTAAAGTCCCATACGTTTCAAGATTTATGCAGACAATCTGAGCAGTCCAGAGAAGAACAAAAAAAAAAAAAACTCCACATGCAAGGTTGGAATATACAATCTAGGAAGAAAAGCTGAAAGATTTGGTTTGTTTAGTCTAGAAACGATACTGAGGGAAGACATAAGTCTTCAAATATGCAATATGCTGTAATAAATATGACAGTGATCAACTGTTCTTCAGGTTCAGCAAGGTTAGAAGAATAGTTCCGCTTACCGTGTGGTAAAAGAAGATTTGTTAGCTATTAGGACAAAACAACCAACAAAAACAGCCATACACTGGAACAGCTCACCGAGGCTGGTCATGGAATCCTCATCACTGGAGTCCATTATGGAAAAGTTAGACAAATCACTGTCAAAAATAGTCCTTGGCTCAGCCACAAAACAGAGAGATGGACTGGTTGTCTGAGCTCCCTCCCATTCCTACGCTTCTATGATTTACTAGGGAATATGCAGTTTCTTGCACAAGCCACTCTTTTTAGGGGTTTAGTAAGTCACATTGACTAATATATTGCATGCAAGAACCTCTATCCTGATGCCAAGTATTTCAAACTCTATTTAAAACTTTACCACTGTAAAAACTGTTATGTTCTAGCAGGAAAATCCAGGAAGTAGTACTCTGCAATATTATCGTACCAAGGGAGAAGCCCAGTAATTTCAAAAGACCTTTCAAAATCCCATATGTGACCACAAGGCAAGGTCAGAAAAGGCCAATGACACTTCTCTCAGAAGGTAAGAAAACCCCAACACAGTTGGGGCTGTCACAGTCTAACAAAAGCCAACACACAGCAGTGGCTGAAGGCTACACGGAAATTGATTCAACACGCTGCTGCAGTTCCTGAACTGTCTGGTGTCCAGCACATCTTGAGTATAAAAACTAACATCTAACTAGCTGACACATTTCAGAAGCTTTCATCCTAAAGCTACCTGGGGATAAACGTGGTGGATTTATTAAGCATGTCAGACACTTAATAAGGAATCCCTGAATACTTGGAGCATCACATTGGAAAAGGTAATACTATTCTCTGCATCAAGCTACAATCAGTCCTTTGCCAAAGGGCATAGAAAGAGCTTGTGGATTGTAAGACCCAGCAATGAATCCATTACAGACCCACTGACAAAGGCATTGCTTTATACCACGTGTGACACATCTACTACAAAGAACCAAATTCCTGACCCAGACCTTACATGAGTAAAACCAAGAAAAAGGAAAGGAAGACTACTCCTTTGACAAGAATGAGAAGAAATATTAAAGACAGCCATACTACTGGCTCTGGCAGGAAATACTCTTGGAAGAAGTGTGGTGACTCCACTCCACTTTAACAACTGATGAAAACATCAAGCCCAGAAAAGGCCTATGAAGGTACAATAGCATAGTGCTAAATTCTAGGACAAAAATCAAGTAAAGTTAAAATCTTCAGCACTTGAGAGATGTTATCAGCTCCACAAAGATCCACTGGAATATCTATAATGATTTGACAAAGCATAATTCAGGAAAGTAATTCTGAAGTCTCTCAACCTCTTCAGTGGTATCCAGGCAATTGGTGTATGCTGTCTTGGTCAAAAAGAGTGTCCTGAATTATTTGCCCTCAGAAGCATTTCACAAAAGTGTCTGATGACAGCGTGGAAGAATGCAAGCTACCTGCAAGGATAATCCATAAAAACAACAGCCAAGGGCCTGAAGGAGCCCAGTTTTCTTGCTAAAATGTTTCAGGCAAGCTTCTGCAAAACATCTTTCTGTTTTAGAATATTTCTACATACAGATTCTGTTTTTCAGAGATCCCATTCCTGCATTCCTGCAAAAACACCCACTGACATCATTGGGCAATGCACTGGCATCAGGAATACAGGAGTAAGCCAACAGAGGTTGTGGGCAGCCGAAACTGCGCTGGAAACAGTTCATCCCGGTTCGGTCAAACCAACTTTTGAAATCACAGCCGGTTCAAAAATTGTGACCCTCCTAGGGTCCTAGCAGACCCCACTCCCTGCCATACTCAGCACAGATGATGGCACTTCTCACCTCCTCAACCCTCACAAGCTTGGACCCAGAAGTCCCTTTTCCTACACTAAGGGAAGCGGTTATTCCTTTCTCCCTGGCCACACTCCCGGAAGCAATTCATACGCAATGGGCTACACATCCTGCTGGTGAAGAAGGGCTAGGAGAGACTGGCTCAAAAAGATTTAAAATCTTATTAATGAATACAATATGAACTTCAAAGTCCTACTGGGGAGCACTCTTTGTGTAATGGCAAGAAAGAAAAACAAATGTATCTTGAATCCTGACACTATTAAAGGCACTGGAGAGAAGCACCAAGGGAACCAAGATTTCAGTCAACAATTGATTTGAGACTTATTCTTGTAGTGGATGGAAGGAATCTGCCTGAGAGAAGCGTAGAAAAGGAAATTCTGGATGGAAAGAAAACAGAGATCACAAAGGCAAAGTGCAAGGGTTGAGAAAGAGCCAGAGTGAATTACAGAAAAAGCAGCTAAAACAAACAAAACCATGTTAGTTAAAATGGGGGGGAAAAAGCTTTGTTGGCATTAGCTAAATAGGCTTCCTGTAAAGAGTCAATGGGCCCTTAATTTTCTGTTATTAGTACTCTGCTTAAAGAACCTTAATCATCTTTTTACAACCTAAACATATGACCACCCTATAACCCCATGAATATAAAGAGTAGGGATGCTGCAGATTCAGGACTGCTCTCAACCTGGCAAACTAATTTTTGCCATTAGTTTGCAGGGGAGGGAGCAAATCCAGCCCTTGAAATGAAAACTTCTTATTCACATAATCAGGGTGAGTTTCTCCCATGCAGCTGTCAAAATCTTCAGAAGGTTAACCACCTCTCTTGTCCTGAGCATGTTATGATCTACTGCATTTCTGAAAAAAACCCTACTCTTGGATTTAACAGGTCTTATCCACCTATTTACTGCTGAAGGTTGTGACCCCTTTGACGAACCCTGAGGAAAACACAGCATCTCAAACACAAAACTCTCTTGAGAAAATCCCTTTTATGTAGAGGGATTACCCTAAAGCAAAAATCCTTTTCCCTTTCTATATTAGAAAGGAGCTGGCAGTTCATTATTATATTGTAAACTTGGTTTCTCCCTACTCTGCATAGCAGTGCACCAGTCTTTCAACTACAGCACACACCTACCCAGTGAAGCAGGAAGATAGAACCATGATTATTATTTTCTTTACTTTTCAGGCAATGATAATATACAGGCAGAAAAGAGAAGATAGGACAATGTCGGTATGACTAAGACCTTTAAATAGATCAGTTACAATTCTCAGTATTCTTTCTGCAAAACTGCCACTGAAATACAAGGACCAGTTCTTGGTAATACTTGTTTTCCCAGACAGCATATCACTGGTACAAACTCTCTGCCAGACCTCCTGCCAGTCTCCTCAGATTTTGGATGACCTTGAGAGATTGAACCTCTGGATTATAAATATCCACAGGAAGAAATCCCATTTTGCACTTTTCCTCCTATTTGCCTTCTCCACAATTAGTCTTCTGCTACTCAGTCTCTTCTCTGCCTCCAGAAGAACATTAGTTTTCCTGCTTTAGTGTTCAAATGTTCCAAAGAAAGAAGTTAAGAGCTCTAAAAACTCTCCAAATTTCTCTATTGTACTGTTTAACAGACAAGGATTTTGACACGACTGGTGTTTTTCATTATGATGGGGAGAAAAGACCTGAAACTACATTTCCCAACAGGCATCACAAATTGATTTTGATGGTGCAGATGACTGTCATTAGCTGGCCACTGCATTACTGTACTCACGTCACAATAATCATTATTACAAGGGGATCAGAAATAAACCACCTGACAACTAACTAAATAAAAAACCTTCACACCTCAAAAGCCAAACCAAAATCAGCAGAAGTATTACCATATTCCAGCAGCCTTGCTTTCTATGAATATATTTTATGCCTAATATTCCATTTCCAGAATTATTTTTTACTTGGTTGCTATATTCACTTGCAACTAAAGAATGGGAAATAATTCTTCAAGCCTGCTCAAAGTCTAAAACAAATTGTGCAGCCAGGCCAGATTGTTTCAAGCTTTGCTTTTAACCTTATATTTGGCTTTGGACAGAATTTCTAAAAACATATAAGCCACATATCAAAACTTTAAATTACAAAGTCCCATCTTGGGATCTGGAAGAGAGTCAGCAGTTAATATTCACTGTAATTAGAATTCTTTATTGTGCAGTGGAATCTGTGTTCAATGGCATCAGAATATGGTTCAGTTAGAAAGCACTTTTACATGGACTAAGGCAAAATTTTCATGAAGTATTTGATAGTCAGAGGAAAATGTTTTTTGAATTAAGCAATACATATAAAATTCCACAACCTTCTTTGACAGCAGATGAAATTCACCTTGTGCATCCTTGACCAAATCTGAAGTAAATCAGTCGATACCAATGGAATAAAACTGCTGTCAAAACACTTGGGGCAGTCCTGGTTCTTTTGAAATTAGTTGCAAAACTCCCAATGACTTCAGATCCCATCCATGTAGCTCACAGGCACAGTGCTGCTCTTGAGTGGCCTACTAACCTTTGTGACTTTACACATGCTACGCCTCCCCTTCCAGTCTCTGAGGAAAACCCTCTGTGCTGTTGAAGGTTCCTGGCCTAAGGTGTCATTTTCTTTGTTTACTGTCTGGCTGCATAGATGTCTGGCACAGATTTCAAAGTACAGTAGCTCAAAAATATGCTCTGTGCATATGTGCATAAACCCTGTAGTGGATTGCATCACACATCCTGCACCTGAAACTAAAAATCCTTACCTGGTTCTCTCTGCTATTTGTGGTTTACGAAGCAGGTAATAAAATGCAGCTGTATCAGTAACACACCACAGTAGTTTAGCATCATTTATTAAAGTGGATTTATTCCAGAATGACCTCAAGTAAATGAGTTCATTATATTTTTCTTTATGTGTGCAAGAAAAAAAATCCAAAATACTCTGAGTTCAGTGCTGTTCACCTAATCCAGTTTCCATCCGTGCCAACATTCCCAGTACATACAAGAAACTCTATACTGTATAGTTACTGAATTACATTTCCTCCAGTTTTGCAGAGCTTGGCACAGTCAAATACTCCAAATAAATTCAAAAGCACATTAAAAAGTACCAACTTAGTATCAACAAAACAAGTCCCTCAAATCAATAAGAAAACTGTTCTGTACGCTTACAAGGAGGTTGCTTAATGTATTTAATGGAGTGGATTGCACTGAACCTGCTGAAGTCAAGCATTTAAGCAATATTTAGTTTACATAACCTAGTGATACAGAATCAGAATTAAACTCCCCAAATGAATGAAGGCAGCAATGGGAAAACAGCAAGTTAGATTCCAGCCCACCCTTTATATATCCTTTTACATATATGACATAGATATATATATATATCATTTTATATCTATGTCCAGCTTCAGTGAAACATTATAATCCCTCCTGTCACTGCTGTCCTGGATTCAGCTAGGATAGAGTTAATTTTC
This sequence comes from Oriolus oriolus, assembly GCA_013400235.1. Taxonomy (NCBI): domain Eukaryota; kingdom Metazoa; phylum Chordata; class Aves; order Passeriformes; family Corvidae; genus Oriolus; species Oriolus oriolus. The sequence goes on from VXBT01012885.1 coordinate 1,430,576, forward strand.
TTCCTAGTAGCTGGTGTAGTGCTGTTTAGGTTCAGTATGAGAATTATGGTGATAACACAGATGTTTTGGCTATTGCTGAGCAGTGCCCACTTGAACTCAAGGACTTTTCAGTTTCCCATGCTCTGCCAGCGAAGAGGTGCACAAGAAGCTAGGAGGGAGCATGGCCAGGCAGATGAAGCAAACTGGCCAAAGGGATATTCCATAGCACAGAAGGCTATGCTCAGTATATAAACCAGGAGAACTGGCCAGGAAGGGCTGGTCACTGCTGCAGGATGGGCTGGGTATCAGTCAGTGGGTGGTGAGCAACTGTATTGTGCATCACTTGTTTCTCTTGGATTTTATTTCCCTCCCTCTTATTTTCATTATTATTATATTTTACTTATTTTTTCAGTTATTAAAGTGTTCTTTTCTCAACCCACAGCTTTTACTTCTTTCCAGTTCCTCCATCCCACCAGAGTGGGGGGGAAGTTAACGAGGGGGAAGTTAGTGAGGGGGAAGTCAGGTCCATGATATTAGTTGCCAGCTGGGATTAAACCACAAAAACGGTTTTTTCCTTTTTCATATTTAATTGCTGATTTTGTACTCCAGTCTACCATTGCTTACCTACCAGCCTTTCTAAAAAGGCTGCTGCAGCCATGGCACAGCAGCAGTACTGGAGTCACAGTGAATCCTAAGTAGTGATAGACCCTTGGGACAGGTGTCTCCTCTCAGACCTTGAATTTCTCACATGTCATGGATCTCGTCAATTTAGGCACAGTGAGAGGCGAATTCTAGCCTGTTTGTTCCAGGAAAAACAGCACAAACAGAGAAAGTACAAGGTCCTAGGAGGATTAATCAACTCCTCCTTTACTCTGGACAGTATGTGCTGGCCTAACAGGAAAAATCTGACCAACAAGACTGAAATCTGGCTTTTACCCACTCCTAGTGAAAGCAAAACCATTATACAGTCTAAATAAATTTCTTTCAATGAACAGATGAATAAATTTCTTTCCATTTTAAAGGCAATTAATATGAACATCCTTGATCTTAAAGCATTACCACATCATAGGTTATTATTAATGTCATTCAAAGAAAGGCAAAAATGTGGTGTAACTTTCACAGAGTCACAGAATAGCTGGGATTGGGAGGGACCCCTGGAGATCATCTAGTCCATCACCCCTGCTAAAGCAGGTTCACTTGCACCAGGTTGCATAGTCCAGGCAAATTTTCAATACCTCCTGAGAAGGAGACTCCACAACCACTCTGGGAAGCCTGTTTCAGTGGTCTGCCACCCACACAGTAAAAAAGCTTTCCTCATATTCAGACGGAACTCCCTGGGTTTCAGTTTTTGCCCATTGCCCCTTGTCCTGTCACTGGGCAACGGTGAAAAGTCTGGCCCCACCCTCTTGACATTCACACTTAAGATATTTGTTTGGATTAAGATTTCCTCGTCTCTTCTCAAGGCTGAACAGGCCCAGCTCCCTCAGCCTTTCCTCAGAGATGCTCCAGTCCCCTCATCATCTTTATTGCCCTCTGCTGGACCCACACCAGTAGTTCCTTGTCTCTCTTGAACAGAGGAGACCAGAACTGGACACAGAACCCCACGTGCAGCCTCACCAGGGCTGAGCAGAGGAGCAGGATTATCTCCCTTAACCTGCCAGCAACGCTCTCCCTAATGCACCCCAGTATTCCACTGGCCTTCTTGAGCCCCCACTGTTGGCTGATGGACAGCTTGTTGTGCACCAGGACACCAGGACCCCCAGGTCCTTCTCCTCAGAGCTGCTTTCCAGCAGGTCAGTCCCCAGCCTGTGCTGGTACAGGGGGTTATTCCTCTCCAGCTACAGACCCTGCACTTGCCTTTGCTGAACTTCATCATGTTCCTCTCCACCCAATCCAGGTCTTGCTGGATGGCAGCACAGCTCTCTGGGGTACCAGCCACTCACCCCAGTTTTGCAGCACCAGCAAACTTGCTGAGGCTGCACTCTGTCCCTTCATCCAGGGCACTTATGAATGAGACAAACAAGACAGGACCCAGTGCTGATCCTCAGGTAACACCACAGGCTACAGGCCTCCAGCTGGGCTCTGTGCTGCTGATCACAAAACTCTGAGCTCTGACATGCATTCGGTTCCCAGTCTACCCCACTGCCCACTCATTCAACCCACACTTCCTGAACTTGTCCATGAAGATGTCAAGGGACACAGTGTTAGAAGTGTTGCTGAAGTCAAGGGAGACAACATCCACCACTTTCCTCTCATCAACCCAGCCAGTCAGTCCCTCCTAGCAGCCTATCAGATTGGTCAAGCATGATTTCCCCTTGGTGAACCCATGCTGACTACACCTGATGACTTTCTTTACTTCCACACGCTTAGAGATGACATCTAGAATGAGTTGTTCCATCCCCTCTCCAGAGATGGAGGTGAGGCTGACTGGCCTTTAGTTTCCTGGATTCTCTTTCTTGCCATTTTTGAAGACAGGAGTGACACTGGCTTTGCTCCAATCCTCACACGTTTCTCCTGTGCTCCATGACCTTTGAGCGTGGCCTGATCTCAGGCACCTCTCCTATTCTCTATCATCATGAAGAGTGCCTTAGCAATAACATCTGGCAGCTCCCTCAGTACTGGTGGGTGCCTCCCATCAGGGTCCATGGATTTGCAGGTGTCACGTTTGCCTAAATGATCTCTAACCCCATCCCACCCAACCAAGGGAAAGTCTTCCTTATTCCAGACTTTCTCTCCTGCCTGCATGGTCTGGGATCCCTGAGATCTGGCCTCAGCAGCAAAGACTGAGGCAAACAAGACATTCAGTAACTCCACATACTCTGTATCCTTCCTCACCACAGCACCCACCCCATTCAGCAGTGGGCCCACATTTTCCCTAGTTTTTGCCACCGATGTACTTGGAGAAGCCCTTCTTATTGTCCTTGACATCCCTTACCAGATTCGATTCCAAATGGACCTTTCCATAATCTCTACTACACATCTGGAGCTGGACAGAAACACAGTACATGGTTGTGAGTGGACAAGCATGGATTTCTGCTGGTAAAAGGATTAAGTATGTTCAGTTTCCCATATTTCTTGATCAGCTGATCCTAGAGAGGAGCTCTAAAGCCTGCAGTCCAATTCTGGCTTCAAAACATTGCCAGTTTGCCCTCGCTGTTTGGCAAGAAACAGCAAAATTGTGTTAACAGTTTCTTTCAAGAATACATGTTAGTAAGTGCCAAATGACAGTTGTAATGACCCTGATGCATTTCTCTCCTTAGGGTTTTTTTGTTTAGAAGCTGGTTGCCGCCCACGAAGAAAAAGATGATTCTTTGTCATGAACTCTCCCATCACCCTGAGCTTTCTCCACTGCCACCAACACTATACCTAGTCACAGTAAAGTAAGAAACCACCTCCTATTTAACAAAAAGCTACTCCCACCAGAGCATGCATTAAAGGCCTGAAACAGAGCCTGCTAAAATCCAAGGAGTACTTCCATCAATTTTAACAGGCTCTCAGTTAGGTCTTGAGGGTCTATTTTTATGAAATCCCTCATTTCTTCCCTTGTTTAATTTAAAGAACCTTTTTTTTTTTAATCCACGCAGAAAGACTCTGTTTGGTCTTGTATCAGGGCAATGGTTTAATCATAAGTTAAATTAGGAAGTGTCACTGTCTGCAGCCAAAAGAAAGAAGCTAAGTCTGACACAGCACCTGTGCGCTGCTTCTCTGGCTCAGCACTGACCTTGGTTGACAGGAACATGTGCCTGAAAAATGCACCCAAGGGGAAACTCATCACAACATGAACAATCACAGTAGAATGATAAACACCCACACTGCACAAGAAAGCTGCCAAACCCTCACAGCAGCCAGGACTCCAAGTGCATCTGGAAGGAAGTGTACCAAAAGAACGCATGTGTGTATGCACAAGTATATACATATGTATATACACACTCTCTTGCCCCACTTTGTGCCTAGAGCACCATGTTTCATTTTGTAATAAAATGCATGTGTAGAAATACATTTTTGCTCCCTTATGACAGAGTCAACTAAGATTATCCCTACATGCAATCACAACAGAAGGTTATGATGTCTTGCAGTGATTTAATCATACTGATCCATTCACATACATTTTTCTCCTTAACAAGATAACTGATGTGTTTAGCTTTGAGCAGCTAAGATTTCCTTTTAATAATTTATGATTACATGCTCCCACAAGATCATCAAAGCTGTGAGAAGGCCATAAAAACACATTCAGTAAGAAATAAGTCTGTGTTTCCTCTTAACTAATGGAAGAAACAATGGGTTTTAAATGTTGCATGGATGATTTTCTTGCACATGTGGTCTTACGCAAGATTCCTGCTGCAAAAATCTAAGGTTGGCAGACGTCTTCAAGGATGAACTGAAGAGCCAAAACAGTCTTTATGGGCTCAAATCTGTTCACCCACACAGGTACTTGCACAAGCAGAACTCAATGCATTCACAGAGATCACTTAAACCATAAAAGATCAGGTACATTTGGTGTTCCCATTGTCAGAATAAGCCTTTCTGCAAAAGTGTTTGAAACGTAGAAATGGCCTACTGTGCCAATGAAGACTGAAAACAATTCCTGCTTCTTCTTCTTCTATCATCTTTCATCTAAAATATTCGCTGTCTCCTGCCACATCTAGATATCCATAGATCAAGAGTAATGAGGGCAATAAAAGAAGTTGAAGGTCCTTAGTTTTTCAGCATGAGAAGTATATTTGTAGCAACACAAGCAAGATTGCAAGAAATCCATTTCTTCTGTACCTCTACGTCAATCACAGGAGATTCGTATCACTCTTGTAAGAAGGAGACTTGGAAAAGAGTTGCAACTCTGGTGAAATGTATGGATATTCAGGGCTTAAGCATAGGTGTAATTGCAATCTGCCTGTAAGAATGTCTGATAAAATTCAATTTGGAATGCCAAATCTGACACCTTTTAGGTAGCTTTCACATTGCAAGTGCCAACTCTGCTTAAGACGTGTGAAATCCTCGATGTGGCTAGAAAAAGCTGTGGATCAGCTCAAGCAGCAGATCCTGCAAGGTGCTGAGCCACTAAAGTCCCTTCACAATCACCGGTGGAGTGCATTCTTCCTGCTCTTGCCCACATGTGTGCACTGCAGCATTTAGTCATGTAAATGTGGGAAGAAACAGTGCATGGTTTTGTTTTTGTTTCAAAGACTGTCTGTGCCTGCAGACTTGCCAGAGCCAGATGCTGTAACTCTGCACAGTGCTATTCTGCAAGATGGGCCAGAATCTTCCAGTCGCTGGGTGTGGTGGGTGCGAGGTCGCCTCATTAGCTGTCTGAAGCTGCGTGGGTAGTTTCCATTGCGGTCTAGCAGCCATGCAGGACACACCCAAAGAAGCTGGGTAAACTGCATGCAGGAATTAGCCCACGCTAAATTCCACGCTTCCACAGCTGTCTTGCTACCCCTACTCCAGCAAGTTAGTTGAAAGCGGGATGGGTACATCCCCAGAGAGAGGAGATGGGTGAAATATCCAGACAGGAAGCCCTTCTTCCTGCATCCTACAGCACAGACCACCACCCTGGTGCTGAAGAACAAGGTGTGAAGTAGCTCACTTGAAATAACAATAGTTATTTCAAGTAAGGATAGTAGTAAGTATAGTTATAATAGTTAGTAAGGATACAGGAGGCAGATCTGCTCAAGAGAGTGTCCCAGAGAGAAAACACTAAGCTTTCATGGTTTCAGCCACCTAAGCTGGAATACTGGAAACCCTGAGCGTAAAAGGAGTAACTTCCTACTAAGGGTACAAAAACCATGGAAATCCCAGTATTTTCATAAATCAGACTTTCTGATTGCCGAACAGTAAGAACAGATTGCCAGCTGGGAGCTTGGAAGCCCTGCAACAGACTTCCAGTCAGCCCACAGAGCAGGGCTGCCAAAGCACCACTGATAGCGTGTAGCTCTGCAACTACTCTACAGAGCTGATAGTCAGAGTCACCTGTCAAATGCCATTTTAACTGAGAAGCTGCAGGAATCAGAAAGCACATTTATTTCAGAAATAAAATGTTTGTTGTTTCCAGCAGGAAATTATCGCAAAATTTCTGGTTGGCAGAAAAATTTCTTTCCATTTCCCAGATCAATTTTGACCAAAAAACCTCCTCCAACTCAAAAAAAAAAAAAAAAAACAAAAACAAAAACAAAGAAAACAATATTTCCCATGAACCAGAAATTCTCTTCTTCAGCCAATTTAAATCAGTAAGAAGTGAAAGGGAGAAAAGGAGGGAGGAGTACTGTTAACCAGTATAAAAACTTCTCAAGACCTTTGTATTACCTGACTCTTTTTCCCATAGTTAGAGATGTTGATATCAGAAGGAACAACAGCAATTTCTTATCTTCCCCTTTATATGAGCTGAAATTACCAAAGCTTAACAAGTTACCACATGTCAGCTGAACCAAGCAGTCTTCATGCATCCTCAACCCTTACATATTACAAGACAATGTGGTTTAACATAACCATTTTTGTTACCAGCTAAACCAAGTTTCATCGCCTTAAATATGCCTCAGTCTAACCTAAAAAACACTTACCATGTTTTACCTATAGATTATCTCAAGCTGGAAGGGACTGGCATCTCATTAACCTGCAGTAATTTGAATATATATATATATATATGAAAAGAAGCATAATTGATTTACAGCATCATTACTTTGCTGTGGTACTACAGTGCCATTAGAAGCACCACATGAGACCAAGGCTCACAGCTCCCTTATTTAAGGTCCCTTCCCAGGCCATTCTGTGATTCTACAATTCCCTTACACAATAAGCAGGAGCAACAGCTGTTACTCTATCAGTTACCAATTAACTGAGATAATTAACTAATAATTAATTAATAATGGTGCTATTTACCCAACTGTTTCAGATCAAACTTATGTCTGAGTCTTATGAGAAATCTCTCCCAATCACAAAATGTACCACAGATCACTATCTGAGCACATCACCCTTTTTAATATGAGGATGTGCTGCTATGCCCAGTTTACAGATTCAAAGGGGAACCATGTTAAGTAATCTAAAGGTCATGCAGGAAATCTGTGGTGTAGCAAAGTCTCAAATCCCACAGACTTCTGATACCTCCTCAATGATATCTCCTTTGAGACTACAGTCTGTCTCAGTTTCCCAAGTTAGTTATCAGCAGTGTTAGCTCGTGGACACTGAAAATAATGAGATTGCTCTTATTGCTATCAACAGGAACTTCGCAACTAATTTTAACAGGAATAGGCTCTTTGAATTCAGAAATCTAAAAATACCACAATGCAAATGAAATACCACCATATATTGCAAATGAAGCAGTAGATTAGTTAGTAGTTAGAGGGACTATGTACATATGTAACACTAGAAATATGTATGTTTACAATATGTATGCTGTTCTAACAACAGATTTACATTTTACTTCTGTAGCCAGGAACAACCTGCAGACCTGTGAAACATCCTGCATCTGACTTCTGCCTTGTTTACTTTCTCAAGGTCTCTGTTAACTTACCTCTGTGTCCATAAGATTCCATGTCTGATACAGATTTCTAACTGTTACCATTTAAAGGTAACTGCAACCATTTAAAAGGAACAAATAGCCTATATCTATGGAAATTATTCTATTATTTTACCTTAAAATAGACATGAGGGGGAAAGGTGCATGTTTCAACACTGAGGTCAATATACAAGAGTACTAGCTGACCCTCCAACAGGACTGTCAAATATAAGGATCGAATATCCCATGGTTTGCTGTGATTAAGGACTTGCTCACTTCCCAGCATTTGCTGCAGTTCTGGCAAGTCGTGAGACAGCAGACTTTAAATCTGTAACATGACTGATAGAAGTGTTGTTTTTAAAGGTTGAAAATGTTTTAGCACTAAATATTAAGTCACTCAGAGATTAGAATATGTATGGGATCAATTTTTCACCACATTTCATCAGACTTTTATGCTGTGAAAAACAGTGGGGTTACTCTGGCATAAAACCAATGCAATGGAATGGAGAATCATACCTGTGGTCACTAACATGACCCAGTTGTATATACAAAAGGATATGGGGGAAAAATATTAAGAAAGGGTGTCAAAGCCCAAACATGTTCTAAAATGACTTCCCAGCGTGACACTAAGTAAAGTCAACATTGTTTTTTGATAAATACTTTGGTAGTATTGAGTGAGTCTGTGAGTCTGACTTTTCACTTGTCATTGGGACTGCAGAATTTATGTCTGTATCAATTACAGAAAGTTGCACCATCTTGCCACCAAGATGCAGGTGTGCCTGCAGTAGGACAAACTGTGTGACACAGAGGTCATGTGGAATGCAAAGTTACAGATGGAAGCAGATTCCAGCAAAAAGCCTGACATCATTCTAGCTGTTAGGCTGTGCTGTCTCCATTTCAATTCTCTCTCAGACAGTTTCTTACTGAATCCAAGACTACCTTTTGAGTTTTGCCCTGGGTTTATGTTCTCATAATAATTATGCTCATTTAATGTCAGAGAAGATTCATGAAGGCCACGAGAAGACAGGCCAAGCAGTACAGAAGAAATTTCTGCATTAGACAAGGCTATGAAACACAAATCGTGGAAGATGGTAGTCTGGAGAAAAATGGCTTGGCAAGTTTAAATGAAGGCCTTAAAGTCACAGAATAATAGAATAATTTGGGTTGGAAGGACCTTAAAGCTCACAGCCTTCTGTTAGAAAATTCATTTAAATCAACCAAAAAATGAGAAGGTCCACATTGCTCTTTGCTCCTTTGGGTTTGTTTTCCTCTGTGCAGATCAGGTCTGCCTTTAAGCTCTTTCTGCCAAACTCTTGACAAGTTTAATTTTGAAAACTGACAACAACAAGGAAGCTTTTAACTGTTTTTATATTAATCTACTTCAACTCATTTTTATCTAGCTAGAGGCAGGGTTTAATCAGTTACAGGTTCTTTCTCTAAAGAAGGCCTCAGCTCAACTTAACCACAGTTTACACTGTGGGCTACATTACTAAATTCCAATGGCATTTAACTTTTCAAGGTCTTTCTTTAGAGTGGTAACACTGAGTTTTACATGATACACAGACAAGGGTTTAGGAAATGCCAGATGGTTACTCCTGAAAGGATTTACTGATGGACTACGCCACCACTAATGGAAAACTGAAGAGCACACTTAGCCAGAACATTGTCAGACGTTAGGATTTCTCACTACTCATCACACACACACAAACAAAAAAAAAAATCCTCTTTCATGCTTACTGGGAAGCTCCTGGAAGAGCCCAATTCTGCATTCCCTGCAAACCCCCAAATTCCCTTGGATTTCACTAACGATTTTGAGTTGCACAAGCATAATTCCCTCTCCAACTAGTAACTTCTGCCAGAGCCACAAAAGGCATGACTCTCCTACAACTGTTAGCCAGAAGATTTAGCCTTTTTGAGCTCAAATTGTCAAGATATTCTCCAGCTCTGGTAGTTCCAGGTTTAATTCCTGGTAATGATTAGGACAACAGTTACTTCACGGAGAACACAGAATCCATCTCTAAGTAGTTCAAAAATTCTTAATATAGAGGAACACCTTTAGTTTTATTTTAGTAGGCATAAATGTGTCCCCGCATGCTCTCTCAAGATATGTTTGGGGGGAAAAAGAGCATTGAAAACTGATTTGTAAGAGGAGATGAGGATTAATAATAAATGGTTATATAACACAAAATGGCACATAATATTAGGAATCATTAACTGCAATAAAAACCAGATGTCACTGTGTCTATAACAACCCTGCAAAATTCTACTTGTCTGTTACCTCTGGGGTTTTCCTTTTACATATACACTTACATGTTAAAACTTGCAATTTCCATGGCAAAGACGAGTCAAAGAGCTTTTATGTCTGAGCTTATGGGTTTTGATAATTTTCTAAATTTGCCTAGCATAAAACACATAACAACTTCAAGCAGATGACTCAAAAAATCACATAATATTATCTGTGTATGTATTTACAGCTTGTGTTTAGGAGGAAAAACACATTCAGTGAGAGAATGACATCTTTTCAGGGATTTAAACAAAACACACAAAAAAAAATCAGAGTTGAATTAAAGCTTACAAGCAGGAAGATATACAGCAGTAATTGCATAACAACCTCCCTGATTTTCTGCATTGGCTCAAGGAAGCTCACTGTATGAGCACACACTCCTTGGTACACTGCAGCTAAACACAGAAACTGCTTAAAATCCCAACTCTGGAAAAACTTCTGAAAAAACTTAATTTGAAATTCTGCTGCAGTCAGTGGGACATGCTTATCCATATTTATATGCTTGGCAGCTGAGGACCCAAAAGATCTACAGCAGGTTCCTCTTTCCCCTTGCACATTGAGGTCCTTTCAAATCCCACCAACCATTTACAGAGCTCCAGCTCTCAGCTGAATAAAATGCTTACAATAATCTGGAGTGCACAGTCTAGACAACCCTCATCCTGAGAACATATTTGCTACCACAGGGCACCAAAAGTCTTCAAAAAATTGTAAAGAAGTAGAGAATTTCCTTCCTTTTGGAAAGAGTGAGGTCCATTTTATGTGTTAACTTGGACTCACCCTATCAATTGCATTTTCCTACCTCCACAAAATGTATTAAGGGCCTAATATCATACTCCATTCCTATAGTATTCAACTTCTACAGACAAATAAATTATCAAATTTTAGCATGTAAACTGTTACAATCCTTGTTGTCAGAAGCAGTAAAAGTCTACGTGCTGACATGTTTAATCAAGCTGAAAATTGTAATCTAAAGCAATAGGATGACTTCTGTCTTCTTGGAGAAGAAAGTGCAAGCTCTTCTTTTTGCGAAAAAAATAACGTTTACTGACGATATACAAATTTTAAGAATGAAAAGTATGAACAAACAAAAGCTGTTTCATCAAATTCTCTAACAGAGACACAAAAAGGAAATGCCAAAATGCCTTACATCAATAAGATGCAGTTTCTGACAGGCAGTTAAGCCTTTTAAAATTCTAGAATCATAGAATGGGTTGGAAAGAACCCTAAAGAATATCCAGTTCCAACCTCCCCGCCATGGGCAGGGATACCTACCACTAGACCAGGGTGCTCAGAGCCCTATCCAACCTGACCTTGAATACTTCCAGGGATGGGGGACCCACAATTTCCTTGAGCAACTAGTGTGTCACTACCCTCATAGTGCAGAATTTCTTCCCAGTATCTAATCTAAACCTGCCCTCTATCAGTTTAAAGCAATTACCCCTTGTCCTATCACTCCATGCCCTTGTAAAAAGTCCCTCTTCAGCTCCCTTTTCAGCCCCTTTAGGTACTGAAGGTATCTAAAGGTCCCCCCAGATCCTTCTCTTTTCAAGGCATGAGTGATGCTGAAAACCGTGAGACTGACTTACCTCATCTCCCTGCATAGTACAATCTGTTTATTCTACAATGGGAAAATCCCTTTTTTTTAGTCAACTTCAAAGTTTATTTCAGTGCAAGATTCTCCTCAGATGCAGCAATGTGACCTCCTGACCTAAGCTGGAGTGTGGTAATACACGTCCATACTGCCCTTCCCCCTGCAGCATCTTTTGCAATGTATGCTGTTCACACGCCAAACACTCTTTCACAGATAAACTCTTCATTGGGAAATTAGGTAAACTGGCCAACTATGTGTACCAATTAAAGGTAAAACAGATAAAAACTGGCTAGACGAACACACAAGCAGGGATTTATAACAAAAGAGAGGAAGCTTGCTGGAGAGGCAAGAGCAGGGAAAAAGACAAAAACGGTCTCTGAAAATCAGAACGATTGAATTTGTGTCTGTATACATCATGTGTTTACATTTCACCACAATAATAACAGGATCCACCAAGAAACAGTACAGTTGTATGAGCAGAGGCTCCAGCAGTTTTGTACAAGACTTTGCTGGGAAAACTTGTCCAGGAAAGGTCTTCCCCAAGACCCCTACCAGAACCTGCAGGCAGTTTGTAACCTGCTCCCTGGCAGAGCTCAGACACTCACAAATTGAGATGACAGCTGGGCATGGTTTTATGGAGCCTAGCAAGGCCCACACAGCGCAGTTGGGTGCCTGCATCCCTTTGCAGACCTATCTGCTAGAATTTTACTCAAGTTTACACAGGCCATCTGTGTAACAGCCCAAGTGACAATGCCGCTGCGCTGCCACCCACCGCACCAGTGACTGAGCAGCAACGCCGTCTCGCTCTTTTCAACCACCTTCTGCCACAGATCTCTCCACTATGAGCCACTGATTTGGAAACAAAAATCCATGCAGGGCCATTTCTCATGGAAAGCAGAGTTGAACACCCTGGGCAGCAATCTGTAAGGCAGTGGGGGTCTGAGAGGCAGATGCCCTAGCAGGGGCAGATCTGGTACTGGTTAGAGAGCCACAGCCTCGAGTACATTTTGAAAAGCTTACATATTGCACAGTTCCTTAGCTACTCCACACTGTGCTTCTGTTCACTGCACTATAAAATCTCCCAGTGCAGTAGGTGGGCTGGCTATTTTTAAAGTGCTTTGGATGAGTTTAGGCTGATTATTATGCCTCTTTGATTCTCCTCCTTTTTGCAAAAGAGACTGAGTTTTGACTCAGAAATAAATACGTCTGGCAAAAGAAAACAAAGTCAGGCTTTATGTAAAATTTACACTGAATATAAACCTAAGTCTAAGTACAAGGCAAATCATTTTGATAAGTGGTTAATAAGTTAATAAAGATACTATTCATCAACCCACTGGAGTTGAACATTATAGTGATTTATAATTCTCTGGAATGTTTTTTACTGGTGTATTTATAACTGCTTACACCACATGGTCCTCACATGGCTAACCAGCTCTGCAGGATCTGTTTGTTGTTTAAGAAAAGCATATTAATGAAATCTTAACATAAAGTGAGTGATCAGAAAATATAGTGACGGATATCATATTTTATAATCCATACATGAACTAAAAAATTTACCAGACCATTCTTTAAATAACTGTTAACATATTGAGCCAGCAGCAGTAATTCATGCATATTAAATAAACAAGAAAGTAAAGGTTACAATGGAAAACTGTTCTGTTGCTGTAAAAGTGGAACTTAGTGAGCTCCAAAGCTCACAAGATGTTGCTGAATCCATTCTCAGGTTAAAGAGTTTGAAGCTCAGCCTCAGGAAGAGTTTTAATTCAAATTTAATTTAATAATGAAGTGTCTTATTCTTCCTGGCAAAGGTTAGAGGAGGATGTTGTATGCACTATCTGTGTCCTTTGTCGTGCAGCTGGCAGCAGTGCTGGACTTTCCTAGGGTTCTGCAGGAGTGGCTGAGGAAGATCTCACCACTTCTCACTACAGCAGGCACTCAGTGTTCAGACTGCACCCCCAGTTGCTGCAACAGAAGGGTTATGAACCCTTGCACTTCCACAAGTCCATTTCAAACAGACTTTCATTGCCAATAGCCTTGCACAAAAGCTTGTTTACAAATTAGGAAAATGAACAGAAAAATAATGCAGTTGCTCCCACGTCAAAATTTAACTGGACTCTTAATTATTTTAGGATCTAGGGTCCTACAATTCACATCCAAATATAGATGTAGACACACAAGGAATAAGGTAATTTTAATACAAAAGTAATTCCTAGAACATTTTTTGAGCTTTATTGATTAGTTAGAAAGACAAACTAAACAGCCAGCTTATCCTGGAAAGCATGAGAACGTTTTTCACAAATTACTGTGATCTGTTTAGTGGGACACAAGACTGGACTCAGCACATATATACTGCATGCACCTTCTGGGTCTGAACTTTGGTTACCTTCCTTGTCTCTATTCTTTTGAGATCTAGCACTAGCTGTATTAACAGTTTTCTCTAGTTTCATCTAGGTGGCTTAACTTTGAACTGGAACAGAGCAGAGGAGACTTGCTTGCACAGCAACCCTAACCTTTAACCATACGGCAACAATTAACAGCAACTTCTGTCACCACCTCTTTGCACTGAATAGAGGTCTCTGAACAAACAGACCCTTGCACACTAGCCCGAGGAGCCTGAGAGGCTGCAGAATCATCAGTAAGAAAACCCACAGTCCAGAGTCTGGCATGAGCTGTGTGGACTAACACAAAGTTACATCACAAGCCCAAATGAAGTTTGAACAAAGTGCAGCTACAGGCTGCACTGTTCTGTTTCCAGATCAAATAATAAGTTGGTTGTGGGTTTGAACACTTCTGTTTGTTTGTTTTGCATCTCTTTCTGAGACCCTCTTTGTCTGAGCTGAGTGTACTGCCAAAAGTTCTATCTGGACCAGTACATTTCTCACTGCAAGTGCTACATCAGCAACTTAGCACATTGGAGAGCTTCTTTCTAAATTCAAATTTGCCCTTGTACTTGGAGGCGTATAGCATGTACTTGAGAGCATCACAGGCATATCAGTTTTTCTCCCTCTGTATCCAAGGATGATGTTGCAGGGTACCATCTAAATCATCCCACTTGCAATGTAAATAGTCCAGCACTACTTCCCCTCTATGCACACTAAGTACACCCCTAAGACATGCAGTCACTGCAAAGCTTGCTGCTGCTACAGATGAAATGCTGAGCCATAGTCCTAGAGCTATGTGAGATCATACCCTGTCAAAACCTGGCATCTCTGCAGCACAAATATACGCTGTGTGCTTATACCGTGCTTGGAGCATTTTTATATAGTTCTGCATCATTTTGCAAAGTCATAAAGTCCTCCAGGACCACATAAAATCTCTGGAGAAATGGGAGAAAAAGGCAGGAAGGAGAGGTAGAAAAATTAAGAAATTACTAGCAGTAGTCTGTGAACTTCATTAACCTATTACAGAAACCTCAGATGCAAAATGCAGTATAGAGCTAAATTCCAGCACCCATTACTCACCCTGCTTTTGCAACATGAGTAAGTCATGCATGGAATTAGATACCGCTCTGCATGAGACATCCATGGTTCAGTATAACCTGGACCACACCACATGAGGGATTTTCTGTCCCAAAAGCAAAGAAGAAAATTAAGTGAAAAAGAAAGTAGAAAAATATGACAGTGTGAAAGTTCCAGGTAAACAATATCAGAGGGACAAAATATGAGTTTAAGTTACATCTATATGCCCTGAACTCTGATTTCAGAGTAGATACACATACCACGTTGTTGTCAGGCATTTGCCGTGGGGTAGATGATTTTGTTGGACCTTCTGAAGGGAGGAGGGAGAAGGGGTAGTCAGATATTTTTTATCATCTTTAAAATTACTGGAATTTCTTTCCAACTTTGTTCCAGCTGCAGCTTAGTTTTTTCCAAGATTCTAAGTGTACCCTACCCGATGTGTGGGCTAGGCAGGCTTTAGAAATGGAAAAGAAACAAATTAGGAAATTGTCTCTTGCTTTTTCATTCTGTCTTTACTTTCTCAATCTTTCACCATTTCACACAGATTCCAAGCTGTATCCCCACTGAGAAATGCAGGGCACATTAAATAAGGAGTAGTTTGATCAAATAACAAACTCTGAACATGGCTGTCTCCACAGTCAGTGGTCTGGTCTCCTTCTGTCCCATCCCAATTCCCATGTGAGCCCCACATTTCCTATCTTCCTTCTGTGCTCTCCAGACACCATCTTCTTTCCCTTTTCCTCCTTCACTTGCTTCTTTTCCTCCTGTATACATGAGGACCCACCTCCACTATCACACTCAATCTCTCAGTAAAAAAGGTGACATTTTGTATCAAAAATAAAAAACTAAGCAATTGTGAGTAATGATGAAGAGGTAAGACTTCAAGAACAATGCAACAAGGAAGCAAAAATGTCTATACTGGGTTAATGTAATCCCTCTGTCCTGGCCTAATGACAAAAAAAAACCCAAACTGAAAACATTGTTTGGAACCTAATCTGTTAAATTCTTAAAATTTCCATCAATTAGTGGTTTGGGGATTTCCTGTATGGTAGCTGGCATCCAGACCACCATGCTCCATATCCATACATAAAATTCCTCAATTAATTTTTCATTGCCCTCTCATTTTGTATTTGTGACAAACAGTAATTAATTGTCGATTAAATCTTTTTACAGAACTAATACACAATGCTTCCATTAGTACCCTGTATGACTGCTGACATACCACATCCAATCCATACAGCCACAAAGTTTTGTTTCACATCCAGTCAGTAGTCACAAGCTGGTATTATCTTCCACAATAAAGCCAAAACAACCATCATTATACTACATCTATTTTCTAGCTTCAAGCAAGTGTATAAGGGCAGCTTTGGAAAATATTCTCAAAATACCTTTTTTCAATTCATTACTCTGTAGTGCCAATGGTCATGTAGTGCAAATTAACTTGTATGTTTTTGGATGTAAGCCTGACAGTGAATGCCAACCACCGATTTTCCACAGCCCAGACTACACACATTCACCAATGGTTGTAATACTTATAATAATGCTTCACTAAATGGCAAGTTTTAAAAGAGTGTTAATGTTGCCTCAAGAAGATCAGATGAACAAAGTAGTTGCTGTAGCAGTTTTAGCCTATTTTTCAAGACACTGGACAACACGTGATATATCTATATGCAGAACAGTGCTTGTATTTGGAAACATGATTTTCAAGAAATTTCAAGTTTTGTTGACAGTTTTTCAAGAATTTGTGTAGTTTCTGCAGCTGCATATCATAGGATTTTCAGAATGGGTTGACTCAGACACACCCAAGTATTCTTGTGGGGCTCTGTTATTTACAAGCCACTCTGTTAAAATGGCAGTTATGATTTGGCTATACTCATTACTTTGTTTTCATTGTCTTCACATACTTTCACATGTCTTTGTCTTGATACTGCTATGCTTCCTAGCAACATGGCGAAACTTAAGATTTGCTCCTTCAAAGAATACATGGCCCCAGCCCAAAGAGTCCTGCTGACCACAGTGAATTTTGGTTAAGGTTAAAAAGGCAGAACACCATCAAGAGCAACAGCAAAATCTAAATCTGAATTAGGGGGATAATATGGTCTATCCTTGTAATTTTCTGCAACAAGAAAACCTTCACAGTGGCTGAAATTCTGACCTCACTAACAACACTGACTAACCCTCTATGGAAGATTTCACTAATAAGGTTCCTCTGGTACACGCACCTTACAAGTTAATTCACTTTTGCTGTTATTTCTAATTTGAGAGCCATATGCCTAGAAAATTATCAGAATGTTTACACCTTAAAAATAAGTATTAAAGAAAGATAGGAGGGATGGAGAATCCTGAATATGTAAACTCAAAAGCTTAAGCAGTCAATTCCAGTTCTTCATGTATCTGACACAATTTTCTTAATGGTTGTGGCGTAAGTTACTAACAGGGCATTTGTCTTTTTCATTTATTTTCTTTCCCTCTTTTTCCTTTAAATTCGCAGCTGCAAATCAATGCAAATCATTCAGTGATTACCCAGGAGAAAACTTCTATTTTGTAAAGTGAACATTGTGCTTTCGGGACATCTCTGAAAACTTTTAACAATGTTACACCCTTGGGCCTTTCTGCCCTCCAATTCCTAGCTTGAAAGCTTGCATTCTCACTAGCTGTCCCTTTTTAAGTATGCTTTTGTAAAACTGCACTGAAGTGAAAAATGTTCATTAAGAACTTTGGTTTATTATTTTAAATAGCAAAGGTAGCTCTCCTGCCTCAATCCTGGTATCTTATAGATTTTTTTTTCTTTTTTTTTTTTACATTTTGGCCAAAAATATCAATAAAATAAAGCAATTCCCAGTCTCCTATGTTACAGCCAACAAACTGATTACATTATTACTGGATAACATCACCTCTTTGGAATCAGGCTGCCTAGCTGAGGTCTTATTATAGTAGTGAATTCAAACTGCCATGGTTAGCAATGTCAGCATTTCAATTATAATAGTCTCTTCCTTCTCTCCTCCTTCTCCTGTCTTTTCTCGAAGGACTGAAATTTGGACTTAAAACTGAACTTAAGGTTGAAGGACTGACAACATAATCCATGTCACTAAATCCATGGCTTATCATTTTAGCACGTTTCTGACAAGTAGCTTTAGAGTATTTTTAAGTACAGGCCCGACTTCAAGCCTTCATCCTATATCCAAAACTTGAGTGTGTATGCAGAGTATGTAGCACTCATTACCATTACCTTTGTGGCTTGAGCTTCTTAATAAATGAGCTTTTAATAATCTCTTCATTTTAGGGAGCCACTGCTTTTAAAACTGTGCTGACAGCTTGGACTGAAAGATGTGTGTTGCTACAGCTTCGCTTCAAAATTCTGTTTCAAAACAGGGATGTCATGCACGAAGTATGTTTCTCAAAAGCACTGCCGGTGCTGAGCTACACAGTGTAAAGGATCTGAAAAGACTCCACCTGGGAGCTCTGAGCAAAAGTGGGAGACCCGCTGCAGGCTCGCCATGAAGACATCTGCCATACGTTTTTGCTGGGACGTGCCAGGAGGACTCCATGGAAACCACAGGCAGCTAAAGCCCTGCGGCGTGTTTGCTGAACAGGGCAGAGCACAACAGTGATGACACCGACGCTGCCCATCACTCGGACTCCGGGTCCCTGTCCCAGCCTGCGCCCTGGGTCCCCTCCCCGCCCGCAGTAAGCGGGCTCTGGGCTGCGTTTGCCTTTGTCCGTTTGCGGGCGGGCGGCTGTCCCCTGGGCACACGCCGGGCGCACCTCGGGGACAGCGCGGGGCACATCGCCGGGGTGCGCTCGGGACCAAGGCCGGGGATCGGCCCAGCCCCGGCCCGCCCGCCCGCACCAGCCCTGGCCCCGGAGCGCAGCCCTGCCGGGAAAGGGGCGCGAGGCACGGCCACCCCCTCCCGGGCCCGACGGT